>NW_010589872.1:0-27258 GCF_000705375.1 Tinamus guttatus
GCAGGTCTGTGGTGATAACGGACAGACTCTTGCTCACCCGCAGGGGCTCCCAGGGACATGGATGTCATTATCGGCCTTGACACAGGCGCCAAGATTGGACAGAAGCTGTATCTCTTCCAAGGAGACTCAGAATCCAACACCAGGACCAGGGCTGGATCTCTCAGGCTCCAGCCACTGCTCTATGCTGCATCCTCAGGAGAAGCATCACCTTGTCCTTCAAATGCACCTACGTATGGCTCAGACGCCAAGCTAACAAGCTTCCCTCCTCCACACCCCTGGGGCAGAGCCAGCTCTCAGTGATAGCTGCACTCCTCATAGCTCAGGGATCTCTGCCAAAACAACAGCTCATCCTCAGATGACGTGCAGGATAAGCATCTATGTTACCTCTGTCAGCAAGAAGCCCTAATCAGTTATGGCAGGGGGCTGAGCACTGAATAGCCTCTGTGGAAGAGGTGCAGGCTGGCAAATCTGCTCGCAGTGCAGCACAAATGGATCCAGATATTATTCGAATATGAGTGTTCCCAAAAATCTGCCTCCCTGGCTCTGCCAAGGGCACACGTTGAGAGCAGCTCATTCCCACAGGCCTCAGCTCGATGCGCACTGGCTCGGCCTTCATTCTGGGACACAAACAGCAGGGATTTCTAAAGCGTCTTCATTTTTCCAGCGAAGATTTAAGCCATGTACATAGAAATGAATCCACAGAGGACGGCTACAACAAATAAACGGGGAGGAAAGGTGAGCCAGGCCGCCCGCAGGGCCGGGCAGGCCTCTCTCGCCACAAGGCTACACTGGGCCCACTTCTCTGCTGCCAAATAGCTCCCTGCCAGGGCTCTGAAGAAAGCAGAGACTTTGGCTTTCAGGCAGAGCTGCACAAGTTGTGAGAATGCATCCTGGCAATCCTACGTGTTCAGCTCTAGCCCACAGCAAGTCCTTTGAAGATGCGAATCAGGGCTCCTTAGTCTCGTGTAGGAGGCATTTGCCAGGGCAGCGAGCGCTGGCCCAACCTGTGAGGGCCCATCGAGCATGTCAGCCTGGGCTCTGCACAGTCCTGATGTGCTGGGCGCTCAAGTACATGCGCAATGTGTTCATGAGGAAGAAGACGCAAAGCCTTCCTGCACAGCACCTCTGGCATAGATAAATACCAAGGAAGAAGTAAGGCCTCACCAAAACTATTCTGCAGGGCCAAATTCAGATTCCAGTTACCTCTGCATACTCAGAGAACTGCAAATTTGATGGAAACACATTAGATTTTGTTCAGAAAAGGGATGTTTAACTCAATGACTTGACTATCACTGATCACAAAAACAGATCCTCCAAGCTTTTCTCCCAAACCTCTCTCCAAGACCCTAGCATTGCGATCTGAAACAGTCTTCCTTCACTTTCCAACTTGGAAAACCCTTTTATTACACAGATCTTCAAAGAGGGAACAATAAATCAAAGTCAGTCCCAGGCTATGGAACTCAGCACCCCACAGACAGCACTCAGCATCTCACAGGATGAGCCTTGCGCTTGAGAAATAATTTATAAGTATTGAATTATCCTAAAATGGGGCCTTTTCTTGTTCAAATTGCCAGTGTTTCCACTTACTTCACATACTAAATGCACTTCATCCTGACCACTGAGAATTAACTTCAGCTTAAAATAACCTGCAAATATGCTGATGTTGTTTCTCTACCAACCGCCAAAGAGAGAGGTCAGTAAAAGGCACATTGCACAACAAAAACCAGGTTGGAGACACGTGACCAAGATTAGAGAGGAGAGGACCCCCCCCTCCCATCTCTTCGACCTTGAAGTCCAGCTAAACACTGCAATACATAGGGTTGTTTTCTCCTTTTACATATTCTGACGCAAAACAAAAGTAATTTCACTGAAAACAAAGAAAACTGGTTTCATGAGAGAAAATTCAAGCCCTTTAGATCTACTGATGGCTGGCTTGTGTTAGCTCCCTAAACAGCATTGGTGTCTAAGCTTGCCACATATTTGTCTGGATCCAGAACTCTTCATACTTGTGGTGTGATACTCTCAACTATTTGGATTTGCACTGTAGAACCATTCTGACGTGCAGGATCTCCAGGTAAATACCCAAAGTCTTCAGATTCTGAAATATCCTTATCTGGGACCTTGGGGGGCTGTGAAGTACTACCTGGCACTGGGGTTCCCAGTGTAGTGGTAGGATAGTGAAGGACTGAGGGCAAGGAGCAAGGCAGAAGGTGCAGGAAATTTATTTTGTCTGTGAATATCAGTATTCCCTTCAATAGATGTTGATTTATAATTATGAGTCACAGATTTGCCTAGCAAAATGGCTGCAGGTCACAGTAATGTTGCCCATGCACTGACAAGCTATACACAAGTATTGGCTCTTGCTGGCCTAAGTGTGTGCTAGGACCAGCATGTACAAACCATGGGGAGTGTCACAGCAACCATCTCAGGACCCTCCTGCTCCAGGGGAGGATCAGCACAGTCTAAGCCTGTCCCTACAGATGGACCAAGGAGTCCATGCTGGGGCCTAGCTATCTTCCCAGTTCATCCCTATCCACAACTTCAGAGACAGTTCTGCCTAGACCCAAATATAAACCCGAATGGGTGAGCACTGAATTTAGCTAATCACCAAGAACACACATGATCCAGGCCAAGACATGGACTTTCGACAGAGTTCTGTCCCTTTCCCCATGAAGCAGTACACTGGGAGGGTGCACATGTAGCCCATGGCCACAGCACCTGAGTTCCCCACAACCTGCAGGGTACTCAAACACTCAGGGCAGTGTTAGCATCTCCATATCACTCAGGTGAGCCACCAGAAGATGAAGATTTTGAGGGAGCAAGCTCCAGAGTTAAAGCAAACTGGTACCTATTCTCTCATTTCAGTCCATGTGTTTCTCATTCCATGTGTGTCTCAGTTTAATCCAGGTGTAGTGTCTGACTGCTTAAAATATCTGCCCTTAAATGGCCTACACAAGTGACAAATGAAAGCTGTGAAAGGACAGAAGCACCGTTTCATGAGTCCCAGATCTACCTCACAGTGTTCGATTGTTCTTAAAACACTACAGGGGCAGCAATATGCAAGTAGTCTAAATAACAAGGGAGTGACTGAGAGGAAATCAAAATTTGCAAATCACAGAGGAAGCAAACTTGCCAAGCTGGGGGGGTCAGTTTTTACAAGACCCAAGTCTATTTGCTTGTGCCTCCTTATCAGAGGGCCAAGACTTACCTGGAGGCAGCAAACCCGACACACGCGAAGCACATGATACCCAGCAGCACCCGAGGCTCAGTTCCTCCAGCACTGCTGTGCTCTGGGCACTTGAGACACTGCACAATTAGCCGCCCTGAAGAGATGCGAGGAAATCAGCCATCACTCAAGCTACACACAAGCCACTGTATGAATCTCTACTACAGAGGAGCTGCTTGCATGAAAACAGAGAGACTAGGAATAACACTACTGGAGGAGCAAGTTTTTTGAGTGGTATCTCTTGAGAGCTGTTAAAACAAAAAGCTTGAGGACAAAATGTACTTCTCCCAGTGTCAAACCACTCACCAGTCCAGAGCTGATATGGCCTTGTAGAGCCTATCTATTGCTTCCTCCTGCAAATAAAGTCTGTCCCATGGGAGAATGGACTGTACCTCACTGGACAGAGGCGACAGAGTTTAGGTCCTTCTCTGACTGCTAGTCAGTTCATCCCACACAGTTACTGAAACAGCCCACATGACTAAGGGACACACAAAAAAAAAAGAACCTAAACTCACAGTCCTTAACTCTTTTTGTCCCATCACCCTTCATGCCAGCAGTACATGGCTACACAGCAGTGAGGCTCAGGACCAAACACAAAGCAAGCTGGTCACACCAGACCCTGTGTTCACACTGCCCTTGCTCAGTGACAGCTCTGGACCTGAGCTGCATCCCCTCGAAGCAGGGTAGAGACAGGGACAAAAAGAGGGTCCTTTGTCCAAAAAGCACTGAGTGCTGTGGACCCTGCTGAGGTGCAAGAGGAGGGGGTGTCCTTGGGCCCAGAAAGCTGCGAAGAAAGCAGCGTGGGGGAGGTAGATTGGAAAAGAGACTTCAGCCCCTCTCCTAATGACTCCCTAAATCTTCCCGCACTTCCATCAATCCTCCCCAACCCCCCTTCCCACCTTCACCTCCTGGAAACCTCAGCATCCTCCCAATCTCAGCCCGCTTGAATCCCGCCTGATCCCTCCCAGACCCTAGCGCCCAGCCACAAAGGGCCTGAGGCACAGCTAGATCCTGTCACTAAAGATTTACTCTCTGGGAAGTAACTTGATTGTCCCGGAGGGACACAGAGAGAAGTGACTTGCATATAAAGAAACCAGTGACAGAAACAGAGATCCTCAAGATAATGATCAGACCAGGAGGCCAGCTACCTCCCTGGCTGCGAGCCTGGGTACAGGCCAACGCTCAACAAATGCTTTTTTCTTAGCCTAAACAAATGCTTCATTATAACTTTTCTCTGACCTGCTTTCATTTCTGCTGCTGCTCCACCGTGCCCTCCCAACTGTTACACCTCTAAAAACTCTGCACATTATTTTGATTGTCTCCTGTTTGCCTCTGGCATCTACAGAGCCTGTGCCAGGTGATTCTAGCAGTTTTTTAAAAAACAAGCCAAAGCCCATGAACATTCTTCTGACTGCAATGACAAAAAGCTTTAATTTCCTCCAACCCCCAAATGAAAAGAAGCCAGAAAGGTTTGCTAATTAAACAGCTCTGCCTCAAACTCATTCTTCTTACAGCAATGCTTCTCTCAGGTGAACTCAGCCACCAAAGTTATTGCAAATTAAGAACAGTATTTCATTAGTTAAGCAATTTCTGCCCAACAGTATTTAAGAAGAATGTGGAGTCCAAAAGTGGCTAGCATGACAGCAGAGCCCCTTGCTCTTACTGCTTCATTGAAAGATAATGCAAGCTTTTCTACATAAGTTTTGAGCTCCAAGCAGAAGATCCAAACCAATTTCACCAGTGCTCCCCATGGGGGAAACACCTCCTGCCTGAGCTGCAGGTTGTGTGAGAGAGAGACGGGAAGCACTTCCAGTGCAGGACCGGGCTGGGGACACTTAGATGGCAAATCCTCTGCCACAAGGCTCCAGATTCACCCCATCAGCACTGCACACTCCCGGGGACAACAGGCCTGTGTAGAGGGATCCACATGTGCTCCCTGCCCACAGATGTGCCCTCAAGCCCAGTGCCCAATAGGGGGGCAATCTCTGTCCCCAGCTGCCTCTGAAGATCGGAGTGCTCATCAAGGACATCTTTTCCCATGTGCCACTGAATGAATTGAAAAGCCAAAACTCATGAGGAGTTGATTGGACCTTAGCCTGGTTTTGAAGCTTTTGCTATCTGTCTTGGAGAAAGTCACTTCTGAAAACACAATGTGAGAGCTTTCGAAAAGTTTCCCCTTTGGCTTATAGTTCTGCAAAGTGCTCATAAATGAAGCTGCATCAATGCTACTGACTGCAAAAATCTGAAGTGTTAACTAACTCTTCTGAAAGATCCCAAAGTATTTTACATACATGAATTAATTAAGCTGCAGATCAACCCTGTAAATTATTTTAAGAGCTGCTGAATTTCCCCTGCTATCTCTCAAGGACACAGAGGAACAAACCAAGGTCTGATGAGAAACCATCCTCCTTATACCCACTAATCCACTGCACTGGCTTTAACTATTAGACAAGCCAAAATAAGTTCAGAACATCTGAAATCCCAGTGGGGAGTTAGCTCAGTCTCTCCTTGGTGAGCCCTTTCTGGGAACCCCAGTTACTGCCAAGGAATCTGCAGAACATGGAGCAGACAGCATTACATCTATTTTTAGGGGAAGAAAGCAGGTTTGGAGTGACATGTGGCTATTAAGAGCTCTCTCAAGGGGGTGATTAGTCTGCTAGTCATACCTGCCAGGAGCAGCTGTGCCAGTTGTGTGGGAAGCTGGCAGGGAAACTTCACTGCCAAACCCCTTTGACACTGTCAGCAAACAGAGGGACATGAGACCCAGATGAGGCACCTGGCTGCCATGTCACATCAGCACACTGAGTTCTGCCAAGCCTCCGACAAAAGGTACCTTCTCCTTTCCAAAAGCTGCTACCTCTGGAAGCACCAGCTGCAGCTTCTCCTCCTGGGGCTCAAGCAGGTTTCTCCCAAGACCTCTGCAGTGATCAAGTACCAGAGAGGCCAGACTGTGGCCTACCAAGAGGCCTACCAAGCCAGGCACAAAAGGGCTTCTCAATCTGACACCATCATGTGGTGCTGCAGGTGTCACATGAGCACATAGGATGGGATCAGTGACCCCACTCACCTGTCCGCTCACAGCACAAAACGGCAGCTGGGCTGGCTGGGCCTGAACTGAAGTGCTGCTGCCACTGCTTGTTACCTGGCTTTAGGTTCCTTGTCACTTTTAGAAAAAGATGGCTTTAGCCAGGGAATGTGCACACATCAGCAGCCATGCTTAAATATCCCTCCTCCTCCTCCTCTACACATGGAGGAAACATTTAATTCAGTGTTCAGTGTCCCTTCAAACCTAGCCAAACAAGTAGAAGACAGCTTAATAACATCAGAGCAGCAGAGTTCATCATTTCTATCTAGTTTATACATTGTTTGGGATATAGTACCTTTTCATTTAAGGTCAGCAGTGATTGTGCTATTCCTGAACTCACGGGTCAGATTAAACAGCCTTGTCAACAACATGCAATTCAACTCTGAAACAGGTTTGCAAAAGGACATGATTTTAAGAGATAACAACATTCATACCTACACATAGTAGACATTCAAATTCCTTCTGACCCATCGTGCAGTACTTTCACAC
This sequence comes from Tinamus guttatus, assembly GCF_000705375.1. Next base: position 6,801 of record NW_010589872.1, read on the forward strand.
AGTGCTAACTGCACAGCTGGCTGCTTTCAGGGTAGAGGAAGCAGCCACACTTGTGTGTGTGGCTAGTCCCCACTGGGAAATCCTTGTGAAACCAAGGCCAGTGACAGGTGGCTGACACCTGACCAGGAAGGACTCATAAATCAACAAGGAAACTTGACCTGAGCCAGAGGGATGGCAACCTTGAGAGCTCTGATGGTCTTGGACTGTGGTTTTGATGGAAATAAAAAAGCTTGATGTGTATAGGACATTCTCCTCCATGGCTCCCACACCCCATCCCCAAAAAGACTGCCATGCTCCTGTATTTTCTATACTCTCTTAGCACAGGGTAGATTCTCATTTCCAGCAGTGTCCGGCAGAAGGAACTTGTTTAAAATACATTAAAACATTCTGGATTGACACCTGGGTGATTAGTTTCTGGCCAAAGACCATGCTTAATACAGAGGGTTAGCAGAGTATATAAAGTCTTTGGGGATGTACATATAAGATGCGATCATCCTGAGCAGTTGCTTTCCTGGATCAATTCTAAAGAGCCTGAAACTGAAAATGCTCCATTAAATGTAACAACTAGATAAGAGAATTATATGGGCTTAGAAAGGGGGTTACCTTTTACAGGAATACAGCTCACGGCTGGCTGAAGCCCAGAAAGAAAGTCTAATAAAGGAATCTTGGGGGGGATGATTGACCCTTAAGGCCAGGTGGAAAAAGAGAAAAGGGCTTGTGCATCTCATTCCTGTCATTTGAGATAAAGATCCCATGTCTTCTCATTAATGAGATAGTATGAAGGGGTGATGCACAGTAGTCAGGGGACAAACTCTGATGATCCAGGAGCACAAGGGACATGCAGCATGGACTATGTAGGAGGACTTGGGAGGGGTTAGGACCTCTTTAATTGGTTCCAAGGAGTTTTTCAAATGAAACCCAAGTTCAGAAAAGATGTGAGCTTTGGAAAGATGTGAACCTCTGCAGAGCTTATGGGCTTGCCTGGAGCACAGTGATAAAGTGCCTTCTCACAATTGTCCCACAAACCGTAAACCCTCTTTCCACCATCACCTGGTCCTGCTTAGGAAGGAACTGAGCCTTCTTACTTGGGTAAACAGAGGGCAGGGATCTGACATCCCAGACATCCTACTTAAAACGCTTGGAGTAATGTTAAGTGTCTTGCATCGAAGGGGAGCTTTGCCAACCTCATTATACAGAAGAAGGGACAGTGAGGAGGCACCACGAGACCTGCTGTGATGAAGTGCCTCAGTCAGAGGAATGCTTGGGCATCCTGCGCAGGTTGGGAGAGAGCTTCGGGCAGGTAACGTGGCCTCGGTCATCTCCAATGATAACAACAGGGTAGACAGGGTTAAAGCAGATGTGAGTTATCCTGTTTTTCTTCTTGGCCACCACTACTTGGGTGCATATAGCTTCATACTTGTTAACACTCAGATCGAACACATGGGCCTGAGGAACAAAGGCAAAAAAGTCAAAGGGGATTAATCAGGCGACAACACCCTCTCTGCAGAACAATGCTTGGAGAAACCACAGAAAGAAAAGGTCCAGTGGAAAGCCAGCTTCAGCACAGAATTACCATCTGCAGTGGGTGGCCTTGTCATTTTTTTTAACCAAGGGATGGGCAGAGGCTCTCTGCTGGTTTGAGGGACTCTGCCCATCCTGAAGGGGCTCATGGAGTGAGAGCCTGGTCCCCATTGCAGCTGCGAGCTCTTCCCAAGGGTCTGGAAAGGCTCCAACTGCGCTGGTCCAGAAAGGGCTCAGAGCCAGCACTGCTCACCTCAGATGCCTTAACCCCCCTTCCCCCTATTGCAAATAATGGGACAACCAGGTGTTAAATCATGGTCTAACAGAGACAGATGCACGAAGCTAGGAACGCTGTCAAAAATACTAATTACACTTGATTGCAGAGATTTCCAACATTTTGGGCTTTAATAATAATAAAAGGGTCAAATCAGTAATCAAAGACAAAATGATGGGAACACGGACAATATGACTGGGAGGATACCACCAGAGTGAAGGAAGGGGAGCACAGAGAAATGAAATGTGCAGCACAGAACAGCTTGGTGTGGGCAGCCCACTCCAGCCCAGCTGCCGTGGACACTGTGCCTACACAGATGTCCTTCTCCTGCAGCATTGACACAAATGCCAGGTAAAGGAGAGATGAACAGGAAAGGCAAGCATGGAGCGGGGCAGAGCCTGGGATTCCCACTGGAGCAAACCACAGATCTGTGGCACTAAAACAGTGCTCATTTCATCTGACTCCAGTGGGAATGATGGTAGCTACACAAGTAAATGTGTTAACATTATCTCCCAATAATTGCAATTAACTCTCGTCATTGATACAGCTTGCAAAGGCTAATAAAACATGACGTTTCTGTCTTCTCTGGTGCTGATGCGAGCAGTCTCTGGCATCCTGGACTCTCACCTAGATTCCATCATGGAGATTTTCAGCCTTATGTTTCTTTCCCCCTTTTTTTTTGTCTTCAGAAAAATAAACAAAAAAGGAAATATTTTATGCTAACAAGTACAGTGGGAATATGGGGAAAATTATGACCAAACTAGTTGTATATCTCCTGCTAGCTGTGTCTTGTTTACCACCACTTAGGAGATGGATGAGACATATTTATTTCAACATTGTGCCATGCTCACAATTTGAATCTAGGAATTAGTTTAAATCAGACTGCAGACAATGCCGCCTTTGCTTTGCTGCAGCCTGGCTGTGGTGTAAAGGTGCAATGCATTGACACCCTTGTAAAACAGCAATTGCTCCTGAGAAGGAGCATGGCTGCTAATTCCATGTTGCTTTTTTTTTTTTTTTTTCCTTTTAATTAATTGATACTACTCAAGAAATGGGCATTTCCTTGGCTCTTAGGTTAGTATGTATTGATCTTGTGTCACTGGGGAGAAGAATCATGCCCTTAAATTAGGGAAAATATATTCTATGAAGCCAGACAATTAAATCTTCAGTGTGTGTGGGTCATGGAGGGCTGAAAGGCTTAAAAGAGAGTTTGTTCTCTTTCAGAGACATAACACCTCAGGCACAATGTGCAAACTAGGATAGCCATCTTTCATACATAGAGGTAGCAAATTGGGAATGCCTTGGCTGGAGAGTTGGACCTCAAATTTCAGGTGTAGATTCAGAATTTGAGAATTTGGTCCTGGAAACTGATATTTTAAGTGGATGAAACTCAAGTCTTGTTTTCCACCTATGCATTTAACACCTGGGAAGGGAAGAGTTCTCCAAACTGTGGCTGTGGCTTTGAACTCCAGTCTGGAATTATAAGATATCAGGGATGTCTGTCCATTTCCCAAGCTCTTCCTTGTCTTTAAGTCTCCTATTTTTGCTTTGGTCTGATCTTGTCTTTTTTGCATCTGTAGAACTTTAGCATGGGTCTGCAGCCCAGACTAAGGATATCACAAACTGCTGGACATGGAGCCCTACAGAGATCCACCAGCATGTGAGACTACCTGGGACATGTGTCCTTGCAGGCTGCCCAGTTCTCTGTTATGAGCAGCTTTAGAAAAAAAAACACCAACTCATTGGTGTGTGATAAGAAAGTACATGTAGCCAGTTGTTACAAAACCAGAGAGCCTGAGCCCATGTGTCTCGAGCATCAGTGTGCCAGGAAGCTGCAGCATCCTGAGTTATTAGATGCTCAAAGGGCCAGCTTGTTTCCATGCCTCTGGCCCCTGATTCCTCACTCAAAACCATGGCAGCACCCATGCTGCTTTTATCTTCAGCTACACAGCAAGGCAGTGATGCTTCCCAGAACACAACACTTCACAATCCAGTGAATCCTCAGGAACTATAACAATTTGCTCGTGGTCCTGAAAGCAGAGAACGTAGCTTCGATGGGAACACAGCATGTAGCACCTCGCCAGTGCAGTGCTCTGTGCCAGGACACCTGCTTGGGTTTGTTGTGGCATCAAGGACTGCTTAGGAACAAAAAGCAGATCAAAGAAGAAATCAGTGAGGGTCCCACTGTGGGTAGCCGTAGCCCCCAGCGGTTGTGCTGGAGCAGGGCGGTTAGTGCCCCTTGTTTGCTTCCCCACCACATTCACCCAGGAGCAGCTCAGCAACTATGGAGCAGGGGCTTCAAACCACTGATCTGCAGCCCTCAAAGAGTTTCCACTGTGGGGCATGACCTCAAAGAGGGACTGGAGCCTCCTGACAGTAAAGTCACTTCTCTAAGATACCTTCTGCAGGACACTTAGAAACAAAGCGGGGACCTGCAGGTCTTTGCTGCTTGCAAATCACGGCAGACACCTTCGTCCTTGCTGCTAATAAGCATTCAGATAATGAGAAAGGGCATTTCAGTCCTCTTGCTACACAGTCCCTAGGAAGGATACGTAGCCGCTTTCTCGGAGAGACATAAATCAGGCTCTGAGAGCAGGAAACCTGAGAATGGAGAGGCGCAGACAGGGAAGAAAAGGAAAGCTAAAATGGCCAAACTGAGGAAATTTTAAGAACTCTTCTTTGCTTCCCTCAGCTCAACTGCAGATCCCTGGGGAGAATAGAGAGCTGGGCAGTTACCAATGATCCTAATGGCAGTTTTATTTATGGTCCCTGTAAACCCTCCTGCTCAGCCCAGAGAGGTGCAGGAGGACACACACACTACCCTCCAAATGAAGCTTCCTCTGCTCAGCGAAGCAATTCCTTGCACCATGGGGATTTATGAGCTGCCATCAATAACTGTCACAGGAAACCTGGACACCCAGTGTGGGAAACTGAGAAATCGTGAGAAACTGTGGGAAGCTGTGGGAACAGTGAAAGTTAGGAGTGAGAAACTGTGAAAGTTAGGAATAACAGATTAACAGATAGAGAAACCCAAAACACAGGCTGGACGCACCGATCTCTGGTTGGTTACCTGTTGTCTGTTAGCAGGATTGGACCCAGAGAGCAATAGAGTCAAGGAATTGGCTGAAGGCAGGAGGAGGGAGCGCGTGGACACTGTATGCTCAGATACTCGGAGAATATATAAGTTTGGTCTGATGCTCAATAAAATGGCTTCTGGTCCTAAACCTTAAGCCCCTGCTCCTTCGATGATTCCCACAACCCAGCACCAAAGTGACAGACAGTCTGATGGTAGATATGACAGCCAGATGTTCACAGCAAACTTTCCCATGGTGCACAGACAGTAATTTTGCTAAGTCGGTACCCCCTGGAGAAGAGTACTCACATTAAGCAGATGCCCAGTTATCTCTGCGCTGGGATCTGATGAACCTTGCAACCTCTGTCAGATAATTTAGATATGTTCTTATTGAATAGAAAGTATTGTCACAGTAACAATAGGGCCTCAATGTTTGATGTATAGGCAATAATGGCTATAACTTGGCTGTGTTACACTTGCAGAAAATATCTATCTTAAATGAGCCACTTTGATGCCTAACTCTTGAACAGACAGAGGAAGAATCCAGCTCAGCTGCATCCAGACCTGCAGAGCCTCCATCTATGAATCATGCAAATATATTCTACCTTCCAAAAAACCTGCAGCTCCTGACCGAGACTCCGCACAGCTGCTCTATAAGCATAGCACAGTGCAAGTCCAAGTCTATTACTGTATCTCCAGCGTTAAACCATGCTCAGAGTTTTAAATTACTCCCTCACCAGTTCCCAGAAGCTCTTTGGTGACTCGGACCCTGTGATCTTTATGTCGTGCTGTCCCCCACAGCCCTACAGCCTCAGTGCTACGTTAGAGGGCCATGGCACACTGGAGCTACTTGAAATCCCAGCGACTTATGGAGACACAGAAAGGAATCAGATGGAACCTTCCCTTGGCCAGGCTGACCCTGCAGCTCAGGAGACTTGAGTGGAGGCAGGACAACAATGTGGTGAGGCCAGAGAACGATCTGGTGGAGAGATGGACCCTCCAAACAGCACTAACCAAAGACAATCAACCTCAGCAACCTGTTCTGACAGCAGAACAGACTACTTGACTTTTGTGGCCCACTAAGGAACCTGAAGGCTATCTTGACCTATCCTGCCATCCTTGCATGCCTCAAATCCAGGTTGGGCCTACAGGGGCTGCAGTTTTTGCTGTCCTTTCCTCTGGCACTCATGAGATTTGAGCCTCCAGTTATGGTCCAGCCACTGGTAGCCTGCTCAAAAATAACCTGACAGCAACCAGAATCAACACGAGGTGGGTGGGGTGAGGGAATTATATATGTGAGCAAGGCAGATACCTGGTAACTTGGCAACAAAGAATAAAATCAGTGAAAGACTGAAAGGTGAGGGATGATTTAGTATCATGCTGCCCTTTATCAGCTGACATCTCCCTCATTGCTTGGCTTTCACTGTCTTTGTGATGGATTTCCTTCATTTTCTTGACGGAAAATCATGATACCTGATCCATGGACAAACCCCATGGCTGATTTGTTTCAAACTCTTAGACAATATATTTAACAAATTTAATGTCAGGTCTGCCTGCCAGAGCATCCCAAAGACACATGGCGAGTAAATTAGCCCCAGTTTGTACCCCGATCAAGCTGACATACAGCAGAGACCTTATTTACATACTCACTACTGCTCCAATAGAGCCTGTCTCACTGCAGAATAGGCTATAGAGCAGCTCCAATACATTTAATCATCTCTAGAGGATATTTCCAGATTATACATAAGGTTTTTAAGACATTTCTTGGTCCCTCCAATGCATGAGGCCATCAGAGGCTCAACAGGAACAAAGGCAACCTGACTCAAGGAAGAAATGTTCATCAGCTCCCTGCTTCTGCAAGGAGGATGCAGTAAAGCTGCCCCAAAATTAGCACCAAGAAGGGGTGCAGAGAGCCCAAAGGACCCTTCTCACCCACAGCACCTCAGTCCATGGCCAGGGGTGATATAGAAGGAAGCAACAGGTGTGTTATCAGGCTTAATATCCTGCAGGCCCCTCTTTATGGCTACATCTCAGCTTTTTCTCATTCAACAGGAACTGGGCTACTCCTGATTGACACAGCAGGCAAACAACATCAGATGATTTGACTTAGCTCCCACATGCCAGTAAAAAGCCAAAGCTTCAGCATATAGTAAAAGAGCTGTAGCTCATTCAGCCAGGCTGAGGGCCAGTGATCTGACCACTTGGCTTCTTCAGAAAGCACAGCCACATTGTTTTATAAGAATGTGTTTGTTTATCCTAGCTAGTTTCTATGCTACTTACTACTTTCTGCCAGTCTGACTCTACTTTGATCGTCTTAGCAATTAGCAGCATTTAGAATAATCTCCTCCATGTCTCTGTCCCGCTCCTGAATGTTGCTGTCTAGTACTAAACAATTGTTACATCCTATCCCAGAGCTGATGCTCTTCAGTTTGGTCTAATATGATTCTATCATGTTGCCTGTGACTTTTTTTTTCTCCTCTTTAACATTAAAAGGATGCTCTGGAGTGAATCACAAATGGAGCTAATGTTTCTTACACCTCCTCACAAAGCTTTCTTTTGCTCTTCAGCTTTGTACTAAATTTAATTTGTTACTTTCTAAATCAGTTCTGAAAGGCGCAAGCCCAACAGAAAAATTAATCTGTGCTGAACTCCTGAGATAACTAGGCCGATAGCACACAGTACCTCTGTGCTACACTGCAATCTCTTCGGAAACAGCAGAGAGGACTCTTCCTTTGAGACCAGCATCTAAAGCCCAGCTCGAGCCCTGTTGTGCTCCTGGGGTAATTCCCCGCTGCGTCTCCCTGGGTTTGTCTCCACAGCTGTGACTCAGAAGCCCAGCTGCTGTGTTTGCAAGAGCATGGCAGCACAGGCAATCCCCAGCCAGCCTTGCAGTCCTGCTGCTTCCCCAATTAGTGCTCATTTCATATTGCACATTTGGTTTCTGTCTTTATTGAATTTCATCTCATTGATTGCAAATTGCTGCTGAGGTTGTCAAGCTCATTTACAATCCCAGTTCTGCCTCCAAAGCACTCGGAAGTCCTATCCACTTCGTGCCACCCAAACTGCTGCTGGGTTCCAGTACTAGCCCAGATCCCTGCAGCACCTCTAGCTGCACTGCACACTCTGCTGAGGATGAGTTTCCTCTGCATTACATTCACCTTCTCACCTACATCGAGGTTTTCTCACCTGCAGCATAGCTGAAGTCAAACTCTATTATAACTACTCCTTCTTCTGACCTACTTGGCCTGTTACTGTCAAAAACTAAATTAGACCAGTTTTATATCATATAGCATTATTAAAGGCCTGTTAAACTGGCTGCTCCTTGATCTGTCAGGGCTTACAAATAGATTGCTCAATGATTCGTTCCAGGATCATATTTAAGTCACCTAATTTATCCCAAAATGTCGTCCCCTTGAATACTGGGTAAAGAGTCTTTCCTTCATTTCTCTGACACTTTCTTACTCTGTCATCCCACCCCTAAGACCTGGTGAAGAACAGGGAGATTGTTTCAGGAGATCCTCACGGGGCTCCGGGCAAATCTCCCAAGGCTCTGCTGCATAAACATATCCCAGCTGTGCCATCCATCCCCCTGCTCTCTCCCTACTGTGTCCAGTGGTCCAGCCTCTGGTGTCAGGCTAAATCTGTGTCCCCACAGATCGGGATCGATCTTCATCTCCTCATGCTTGCTGCACCCTGCCCAAACCTTGTGGAAAGCCGTCACTGGAGGCTTTGGGGTGCATGTGAAGGCAGGTGGAGTTGCACAAGCAGGAGCAGCTCAGAGCCTGATCCGGAGAGTAGTCACTAATCTCTGTCCTGCTGCTTTGCCCACTGCAGTCCCAGCAGCAGGCCAGCAGAACTGCTCATAAAGTAACTATATAAAATAACTATCACAGTTCAAGATTATCATTTAAAATTAACCAACACTAACTCCAGGTCATTATAAAATGCAAATAATTAAGGTTCAGGAGCTACTGCCCCTGTACAGCAGGACTAGGACAGATAGCCGGGGGCTCTCAGCATGGTAATGGTCCTAATGCCGCTCATCCTCACTTCAAGTTCAAACCTAAGTGATGATCTGACAGGTTAAAGCAGGGGAGCAGCTAGGAGCAGCTTTCCCAACTGCAATCGCAGCAGGCTGTTCTGGTTAAAATGATGTCTATCACATCCTGAAAGAGTAGTAGCTCTAGTAATGAAAAACTGGCCCAGGAGGATCTGTGTAAGAAACAATCCCCACAAAGGCTCTGATGAAAGAGTTTTAAACTCCATGCTTTGATTTTGCACTGAAACCCACTACATCTCTCACAAGGCCACTTTATCCACAACTTGGTATCTAAGGGCATGAGGTGGCAGAGAGTAGGGTGCTGAGCTGCCTTTTGCACAGCTTCAGAGCCCACCAGAGCACCCTGTAAAGCAACAGGAGCTACAGCAGGATGGAGGTGAGGGCTCAGGACCTGTAGGGACACACCAAGGTCTTCTGGGCCTCCCTTCGTTCCCCAGAGCAGCTGCTGAGAAGGAGGAATCATCACACCGAGAGCCTGATGGCTGGGAGCCCTGAGGACAAGAAAGCTTGGCCATGACAGAGCGAGGGGAGGGCAGCATCAAGGACACTGCTCATCTCCTTCCTTCAGTTCTGATGTGGCACCAGCCCCTGGTTTTAAAGCACACACAAATCTCCCCAGCAGTCCACATTAATCTCAAGGATTCCACAGGGAATAAGAAGGTGCCTTTTAGATTTTGTGGCAGAAGAAAATGAGCAGTTTTACAAGAAAAGAACCACTCTGTTGCAAATGCCACTTAGAGGCCATTTTAAGAAAGTCCCTGCCCACTTCAGACTCCTCGGAGGTCCTTCCAGGTGATGCAAAAGGGACCTGCACTCATGTAGTGTTTTCGCACCCCAGCTATTGCCCTGGCCAGTGCCCAGAGCGCAGCAAGAGGCTCCTGCTCCCAGCACAGCAGAACTAGGAGGAAAGTCCTGGACACGGCAGGGACATTTGCAGTGGGGAGGGATTCGTGATCAGAGCAGCCTTGGGCACAAGCACGAATGCTGAGAGATCTGCCAGCAGGCCGGAATCACAGCCCATGGGGAGGGCAGGATTTGGTCCAACACCCAGGGTAATACTTGCAAAGCTGGAAGACTCAGCAAGTCTTTTATCTGCAAAATCTTAAAACCTTTTAAAGACAGAGACCGTGGTTTTTTTGCCACTAGTCAGCATTAAATGGGCAGCAAGTTGCTGAGAATTGCTCCAAGAGCAGACACAGATGCCAGTACTAAACAAATATTTCTCTCCTAGCAGGGAAAGGACAGGTACCAAGATGACAGGCGTTTCTGCAGCATCTTATATTTTAAGTGAGATACAACAGGAATCTGGTCTTCAAGATTTTCCAAACAAAACATTTGTTCAGTAAAATATGCTTATATAGGCAGGAAAGGGCATACTTGCTTCCTGAGCAACACAAAACATTAACTAATTTCCTGAAGGTTTGAGTCATTTCAAGTATTTCATATCTTGAAAGGTCAACAGCTTCAGTGAAGGGGAGGGAAGCCTGGGAGCACATGTCTGAGCAGCTTTCTTTGCAGAGTGTACGCTTGGATGGTATTTATCTTGAGGCTATCAATATTTACTAAGGGCTGCCATAACATTACCCTGCTTTCACTGCATTAGTCATGAAGGACACAGCCTCTATCTCACAAAAACATGAGAGCGAATGGACTTCAACTCATGCTCGTGAGCTACTTGCTCTAAAACCTCTTCTCTTATGATGATGCTTCAGAGTGTCCCAGAATCACAGAATGGTTAAGGTTGGAGGGGACCTCTAGAGATCATCTAGTCCAATCCCCCTGCTCCAGCAGGGACACCTAGAGCACGTAGCACAGGGTGGCATCCAGGCGAGTTTGGAAGATCTCCAGAGAAGGAGACTGCACAGCCTCTCTGGGCAGCCTGTTCCAGGGCTCTATCACCCTCACAGGAAAGAAGTTCTTCCCCATATGGAGGTGGAACTTCCTGTGTTTCAACTTGTACCCATCACCCCTTGTCCTGTCACTGGCCACCACCAAGGAGAGTTTGGCCCCATCCTCCCTACATTCACCCCTCAGGTATTTATACCTATTGATCAGATCTCCTCTCAGTCTTCTCTTCTCCAGGCTAAACAGGCCCCAGCTTGCTAGTCTTTCCTCATATGATAGATGCAGATGAATGTATCGGGAGAAACAGCAGGAAATGGTAAAAGAATGACCCTGTGTTAATTATGTTAACTGACAGCAAATGTAGTCATTGAAGTGACCAGATAACAAGACATAGAACAAACTGAGAAAAGATAAGATGGTGAGAAGATGAGGAACAGAACTCAAGTCATAAAATATCTAGATAAGGAAAACACCTTTACTTAAGACTCAGACATGGTGAGAAAAGATACTGAGGCAAAATAAGACAACAGTTCTCTGCTCCTAAAGGGGCACTGGAAGTCAGAGCATGTCCAAAACTCAACCTGTCATTGCCAATGAAGGAAAACCCAGGATGAGGTGAAGAGGATTCAACAACCGCCATCCTTTGCCTTCTGTATGACCACAAGAAATCCTGGCCAGACCACAGGTACAAATATCTTGGTGTAAGAGAATGAGTGAGTGAAATTAGTTTTGCTTAAAATAAAAACCACCTTTCCTTTCTATACAGTTTTTCATTGAGTTTTATTACATTCTCAGACAAACTCACTAAGACTGAAAATCTTTCATGTCAAATCTCCTCACAAGTTTTCTGTTGAAGTCCTAATGACTAAGAAGTAATTTTGATCAAAGAGCCACAACAGTCACAACAACATCTCAATCTGAATATCAAGGACCATCATTTCTTATAACAGAGCTAAACAGTTCCTCAACAGCGAGATATGCAAAAAGGCAGCTTTGCATTACAAAATCAAATTAATGCAGAAACAGTTTGTCCTCTATGTAAAAGGGCAATAGATAGGCCTGTGTGTAATTAAGATAACAATTACTTGGCATTAGAAACACTATTAATGAAACCATTTTAAAAAAATCACCATAATTGCTCCGCAGCTAAAGAATCAACACATTATCATGCTATTTGTTGGCAAGCCCTGTCTCTGAGAAAAAAAATGCCTTTCTGAAATTCATTTTTCAATTTATTTAATAAATCATCTATAATATGGCCTGTGCTTGATCCTTGACTTGTACAGCATATAAGGAGTCTGTCCCTCTTACTCAATACGCGTGGCAACAGGCAAGTGCTGCAGAGACCTGAGCAGCTCACTGCAGCTCAGGGCAGCTGTACAGCCTGAGAGCAGCCCAGAGGATGGCAGGACTGTCACTGCCCTCAGCAGCAGAGCGGGACAAGGCTTTGGGAGGCGGACCACAGCTAGCTCCAGCAAAGGGTTAAGATGTACCGTGTTTCAATAAAAAGAGCAACGAGGAAGGTGTGTGGCAGTCCAGGCAAAATGTCTGCAGCAGCAGTGACCTGTTGATCCTCAAACTTTTGAAACTGCCTGTAACGGGCTCTTGGGGTACTGAAGGCCCAGGCATTCTTCCCCCTGTTTCTGTGGGTACTATGGAGACCTGCTGTGTGAGACACTGGAGATTCCTCTTCCCTGACTTACCCCATACAGTCTGGTAGAGGACTGCTGTTCCCTTATTACGGGAACACCTGCATTGTATATGCAAGCGCTACACAAAGCAAGAATGGTCCAATATTCCTCTAATGCTCACCAATACTACAAGAATGTTTTGTTTCTTGTCAGTAACCCTGAAATTAGCCTTAACACTAACAAAAGTAAAGTTCCTATGTAACAGATTTAAGAGAAATGTAAGAGGTATCTCTGTGTTTGTCCACCCAAGAAGTAGCTAAATGCCTAAATGGCTTCATTGTTGGGCTCACTGCTTATGCTAAAACTCCATCCTAAGTATAGTTTCACTGCAGATGATCCAAGGCAGGCAGACCTACAGCCTTGTCTATACAAACCCTGCCAAACTATTCCTATTCAATCTTGCTCCACTGAGGATTTCCCTTGAATGTCAGCCTGAACATTTCTCCTGAATGGCTACTGACTGACCCCACCTAAGACTGACATATGCAGTCATATACACTGACATCCCTCATGTGTGTAAGCACAAAGTTGAACGTGTGGTTCATTACTGCCTCTTGTCAGGACAAGCTACGACAGGACCCAAACAGCTTGGAGAGCAATACCCAGGGTGCCAACCACTGTGGGTGATCTGCCAGCTCCAAACATCTGTCTGTGATTGAACAGCTGCTTTGTATCCTGAGAGCATCAGCAAAAAGCCATCTCGCCTCCCCCATCGTCCTTCACCCCAGATCCCCATCTCTCCCATTTCCCTCTGTGTCTGTCTTGTCAAAGGAAAGTGACTCAACTCAGAAAGTCTCACAGACTGGCAGAAGGAAGGACTTCAATCAGCATTGTCCCTCTATAAGGGATACATATCTACTAACTTTGTCTTGCCTAAATGATTGATATTGATTTCAGAATGGGATTTTCTTTGGGTTCTTTTTCTCTCTCTTTATTTCTTTCTTTCCCCTCTGTGCAGAAAATCTCGCTGTCAGGAACTGAATGTCCAAAAAGGAGACAGAGGAGTCCTAAAACTTCATTCGAATAAAGGGAGAGTCCCCCGGGCATATCCCTGTGGGGTCTCTCAAATTGTTGGAGGACACAGCCCCCCTTTTATCCTAATTTCCCGACCGAGGGACACCCTCTCCTTTTCCCCATTGGCCAAGGTACTCAGAAGTTACAGCCTTCCCGGCCCGCCTATACCAAACTCCTGCCTCCTGCCATCTGTTCTCACCTAAGGTCACCTGACTCCTTTGTCCCCCTTGCTGAAGAATGTGAGGGAATTCCCCTATTTCCCTCCTTTGTAAAGGCCCCCAGCTCTTGGCAGATGGCTCTTTTGTCCCCTCAGTCTCCCCTCCCTTTGTCCTGCTCTTCAGCCAGACTGTGGGGAAATCCCCTTATTGGTGAATACACAAACTTGAGCATTCCGCTCACCCTCTGTTTTGCAGGGGCACATGGGGAGGGAGCTCACAGCCACCTCTAGAGAGGGCTGGCCAGTTCTGCTCTGCCAATCAGCCCTGCTGATGGGACATTCCCCCCTCGCTGAAGGGCTGTGGCTACAACATTAACAGAGCCCCAAAACAAGCTGAGAGGAATCCTGCACAAACAAAACTATTATGAGTAACATGAGCTGTTACTGGCTTTATTTGCAAGGCTACATACAACAGAGCTCAAAACTTTCTATTTTTAGCTTGGTTTCTTAAGAAACCACAATGGCTGTGACCTGCTGTCTGCTTGTCTCTTCTCCCAAACAACTTTTGACCTTACTTGCAATTTCAGTCAAAGCTGGTGGTACAAGGGCCTTGGCTATCTTGAGATCTTATGTATTTCATAAAAAGAGGTGGTCATGAAGAGTGCAAACCCCAGGCAGTGCCTAGCCCAGAGAAGGACAATCAAACTCAGCTGCTGCTCTGTCCACCTGACAGGAGCTGGCCAAGCACTCCCAGCCAGCAGCGGGTACTGTGGTGTCAGGCTGCAGGTGGACACTGGAAGGGAGGTAGCTGACAGTATCTGAGCAAAACAAGGGCTACAGCATGGTATTGCAAGCATTAAAATGGGGGAGCACAGGGTGACCAGAGGGAGGAAGGATCAGAGATGGCGAAAAGCTGGAGGTGAGGCCAAGGGGAATGTAGGGCTCAGAGGAGGTCCAAGGCTGTAACTATGGAAGGAGAGGGCTGCAGGACACCAATCCATGGGGGAAAAAAAGGTTTCATTAGCCTCATTGCTCATAGGATAACAGGTTTAAAAAGAAGAGAGGAGATTTTTCTCCTGCCATTTCCCCACAGCCATAAGGGCAGAGGATCGGTGCCTTTTAACTCCTGCTCTGATCAGTTGGTACCTCACTCGCACAGCTGCAATCTGAACAGCATTCTGGGTTGCAGCCTACATGAAAAACGTCTGCAAAAAAGGTCTTAATTGGGTCTGTACAGAATGCTCCTCACAGGCCTCTGGGGCTCTACGTGGTGTTGGGCTTACCATAGGGATCTGAGGGCAGGCCTGGCCTCTGAAGTTGTACTTTGTTGCTGTCTGAACAAACAGTCCAGATGATGAACCTAAAAGATGAGTGATGGCAAGGGAATGTAAAGCAAGAGACAAAGAAACCATTCTTACCTTATAGATCTTCCCTTCTTCAGTACCAATGAGAATTTTGTGAAAATCAAATGATGTCCCACAGCCTGTTAACAGAAGAAAGAACTGTCAGACAAGAGATTGGGTTCATCTGCCCTGCACACATTCCCTGCCTATGGCGCACACACGCTGCCAAGGTTTTCAGAAGCGATTTATTAGCCAGACACCCCCAGCAGAAATCAGAGCTGCTGCTTTGGAACCACTTCCTGAGTTGCTCCTGTCCTCAAGAAAACATAGACAAAGAGAACAAGGGAACCAGGAGAAGGGTGAATGGACTTAAAGAAAGTTGTATGGCAGGTCAGGAACAGGTTCGAGCTGAGTTATACCTGCCCCATACCCATTAGTGTGAGCTGCCTTTCCAACTGGTGCCAGGGATCAGTTAGTGAGGAGATCTGAAGCCTGTGGAACCCTGAGGCTGTCTCTGGGAGTTCAGACTATACAAAACGTAACCCTGAGCTCCATGAAGAGCTGACATGGATCTGTGATTAGAAGTGCCTGCCAGGTGACCTCTGCAGGCAATGGCACCCGAGGGACAATGTCTCTTGCTCTCTGGGGTCAACCTCAGGCACCCAAACAGATAACAAAGCTGTTCAGAAACAGAGCTTCTTTTCAAAAACATTTCCCACGGTTCCAGAGACACCAGCTTCTGGTTCAAACCCAGACTTCTCTTCTGCGTAACTTCTAGGCTGCTGCTAGGTACAGAAAAGACATCAGCATTGCACTCTGCCCTCATACATTGCTTTTATTCCCATTCTCAAACATAGTCGCACCAAACTTCCCGCTAGGTTTTAGTCTCTGTCTTTGATTCTGAAAGTCCCTAAGGTCTCCAAGAGTCCAACTGCTCTTGACACCTTTGTGGAGCTCCAGGACAGCAGCATTCTCCAGGCAATGGTGGAAGCAGTGAATGTTAATAGTGTTTGTCCCAAAACTGGGATTCATTCTGCTATGAATTTTAAATGCCTGGTACAAATGTAAGAGTCATCAGGATTAGGTCTGCCTTCTAACAGATTAGTGAAGAACAGATCTTTTTTGCTTCCTTGTTTTTCACAAAAATATAAATGACTTCCTATGCCTAAGAGCATCCAGAGAGGAAATGTCATATGATGCCTCCTTGTGTCCTTTTCACCCTTAGCTAAGAAGCCATTTAGCAGGCTCATTTCCATAAAGCCAAAAGCAACAGGTATGATTCATGAAGAAATCTTTCACCAGGTGCTGAAACCCCTACCTGATTTCAAAAGTCCTGAATCAAGCAACATTGTGACCTGTGTTTTATACAGGCATCAGTCACAACAGGCTGTGACTCTGTGAGATCTCTGGGCTTCCACTCCCAAGGCAGGTGCAACATTATCCAAGAAATCCAACTTGCAATCTCATTTCCATTTTAAAAGAAAAGCCACAGGAAGCAGAAGGCAGAATTGAAAGAGACATTCCATGACGGGCACTAAGTACCGAGAACCCTCTCAGGAGCGAGGTTCATGCTTAACTGGAGAGCTCAGAGCCTTCATCACGCTCTGCCTGCAGGACAAATGCACTAAAGAGGGAAGCCACACACACCTGCAGCTCCAGGGGCATCAGGCATGCAGGTATCAGCAGGTAAGTGGACACTAATCACTAATGGAGAAGGTGCTGGGCACAGAGGAAGGGGAGCGGTTGCATCTAGAGACCCTCTATCCAAGAGCAGACATGGTGGTGATAGGAGGGTCCTTGCAGAAGATGGGGTATCTGAGGAGTGCTGCAATAATCTGGGGATGTTGATCATCAGGGAAGCCACATCAGGGTAGACACCAGAGGAGGAACAGGGACAAGCAGACAAGACTCAGAAGCAGAGAACATTTTGCAAAGGCAGTCAAAAACAGCCTTATGTCTTAAATGTTTAGGAAAAAAAAAAAAAGAAAAAAGAAAACCACAAAGGAATTGTTAAGGTCGTTTCAACCCAGTAATGCTGTCTGCATTTTTAACATTTAAATAGATTGTTAAATATTCAAGGCAAGTCTTTGAAAATCTATTGCCTGGTAACATTAACCAATAATCTCAAAGCCCCTGGGAGTTTTGCACTGTACTGCTTTAGCTGGTCTCTCCCAAACTGTGTGGCAGAGCAAAGACTTCTCACCAACATACATTACCTATCAATTATTAGCCTAGAAAGACGGTGATCCTTAAATGCAGAGCAAGTGCCTTCTGCAAACCCAGGCCATTGCTTCATGCCAAAAGAGGTATTTTCTACAGGATATAAGGGATTTTTCAAGGCTCCCTGTGCAGTCTAAGGCCTCCAGAGCTGACCCATCCCATCCTATCTCAGACATAGGAGGGGCAAGATGAGAGGATTCAGCCTGGAAGTATTGCACTGTCTCCACTTTCTACAGAGGGAGTCCAGCCAGCTGGCTCAGAGTAGATGCTGAAATCTAAACAGCAAAAGTCAGATGAGCTATATCCCACCACAGGCCAGTCAAGAAGCATGCACAGGAGAGATGGCTTTTCATCTTGATTTGGCTAGTCCAGACCAATGTCTGGTAGGAGCAAAAAAGTGGATTTAGTTTTGACAAATAAAGGTAAAGCCCTATGTCTTGTCCATACTAAGATTTCACAGCAAAACTAGACATTTATTTTTTGGAATGGATGCTCATCTTTTCTTCAAGCAAAGACAGATTTAAACAGCAAACCTTGACCTCAATTAGTGGCTTCTGCTCCAGACAGATTTTGCCCTACTACATAATCAAAGCAAGGAGGAGTAACATTTCTTTAGCTCCCTTGCAACTCACTACCCCAATTTAATTCTCCGAAATGACTGATTAGAGACTTCGTGTCAGTAATTGATCAGCATGGCAAGGACTTGGGTTCCTACCAAGCGTTTGCAACTGTAGTCCCTCTAGCCCCTGCATCGTTGCTCCTTCTACTGACAGCTTGATGACATCTGTATGAACCAGCTCATTCTGCAGGCAGAGGAGATTCTACATGCATAACAGGCTTTACAGAAACAATACAGAGATATTCAGTACTTCAAAATGGCAAATTTTATGGAGGAATTTTAAAAAGCTGTCCCTTCATGCTTGCAGTTGGCAGCCTAGTAATGTCCTCTTTTACATAAAACATCCTGGAACCTGATGCTTTTACACACTGGTGCTTAGGGCTACTGCAGCACCTCATGCAGGCACATGACCTGAGCTGGTAGAGTGTTTTGGTCAACATTTTCAAGTGCGGGTTGCTACTGTTAGCTTAAATCACAGTGGTAAGTGAAACCATCCTGCATGCTGTAAGATGGGTATTGCATATCACCATGGGGCTAACTAAGACCACACACTTCCTCTGCTAAGGGATAGTGACTTACCACCTGGCTGGTCCTTGATTCTTATCATCTCCCTATTATTATCAGAGCAGCTGAATGTCCCATTATTCACAGGCTTGGAGGCTCTGGGATTCAAATGAAAACTACATGTCTAGCAAGCAGCTCCCCCAAGGGAAAAGTACCCTATATTGTTATCATAAGAGCTCCAAAGAGCTCTCACTGCAGGCCAGGACACCACTGTGCTGGGTGCAATGCAAACACAGAGCAAAAATGCTATGTCCCAAAGACTTTACAGTCCAGGCAGCAGAAAAAAAACATACAGATGAAAATAGAATAGATACAATATGGGTGAGTATGAAGAAACAACGAGAGGGCAAAGATCCATTCTTAGACTAGCTTTGGGAATTAGAATACCGCTGGAGAATAGAGTTAGTTGTGAATATAAGAATACCCTGGGGCTAATAAAAAGAACAAAGAAGTAAAGATTAAATTAGTGAGCAGTGTGGGCTGAGGACTGGATGTTTTCATGAATCTGCAGATTTCCCACTGGAGTACTGTGAGAACAAAACATAACTTTTTAACTCATGGAATCAGGTTATAGCTTCCCTAAGCCCAGAGCAGGACGCAGGTGGATAAGGAGATTCTGCTTGGGAAAGTCAATCCCAGGAAATTTTGTTAGGGAAGGTGGGTAAAGACCCTGTGAACATCTACATGGTACTGCAATTCAGAGGAGACAACGCTGTGGCACTTTTAGTGTATTTTTGGGGATAAATTCAAAGAAGCTCCAAGAAAGTTCAAAACCTGTAAAAAATAATTTACCTCCTTCTCATTAATTTGCACTGCTGCATATCCATGTGCCCTTGCCACTGATGGGTAATTCTGGGGGAGTAACTTTTATGTGCGAGAGGTGAGAAGCAGCCCAGACTCCTTCAGCCTTAGACACCTGTAGGAGAAAGGGAGACTGCGACACCATATGGTCATCGACAAGACTCGTTTATTGAACACTCAGTGTGCACTTTTATACATAGCTTAATTAGGTTCATGCATATTGCAAAGCTTGAGCTCAGGATAGGTTAGCTCTTACTTGCGTCAACGAAATTCTATGCAAGATTTCCCCGTACATGCGAGCGCTTCTTTACAATGATTGGTCAAGACCCCGCGTCCATGCGTCTAACTATACAGTGTGATAGGCTAACTAACAGAGGCTGACTAACAGTGCCCACGTGTCCTCACATTTAACGACCGTCCCCCTCTACTTGTTTGTCTCAACTCTTTGCCTCCTTATCTGACTCTCCGCAAGATCTCCTTATCTCTTAGTCAGCAGTCCTTCCACCCTTTCAGCTAGGCCTGGCGCCCTTCTGCCCTTATCTGGCTTGCTCACAGCATGACCACTGGCCTTCAGAAACCCCACAATTCCCCTTTCTTGTTTTTGAGCAAGCCAGAATTCTTGATGGTTCACCCAAAATATGTCTTTGATCGCCTTGTCTACCGTCTGTCTCAGACACTTAATCAGGCAGGGAACGACCACCAAAATGCACAAGATTAGTAGAATCATCAAACCCGTTTTGCTCAGTGATTGTAGCCAGCCAAACCTTCTTTACAGCATTCTCAATCATATTTGATACACATTTCAATAAGCAAGGCACAACTAGTAGAATGCAACATAGGATCAACAACACCATCCCAACACTTAATACCTAACACCGGTGCATCGAGTTGATCTGCTGTTCCACAAAGCCAACAACTCTTGATTTGGTTATAATTAACAATCTGCCTAAAAAGCATAACATATCCATTAGCGCTAAAAGCAGCATTAACCCCTATAATAGCGTTAAAAGCAATACTACCTCCTAAAAGCTACAACATACAGCTAATAACAACAGTAACACTTCTTCCTCCCATGTTTTCCTTCTGCAGGCTCACACTTTCCAAAGCTAGGGTACTGGTTGCTTGCCTGCTACATCTGATCTAGGCGAGTTTGCTTCCAGCCAAGGTCTCACCCATTTCGCTGGCACCCATCTGGTTCCAATATCTATAAATCAAAAAATTTAAAAAATTCCCAATTCCCCCCCTCTTTTTTTTTTTGTTTTTGTTTTTGTTTTGT
>NW_010589872.1:29427-72090 GCF_000705375.1 Tinamus guttatus
CATCAGGGTGTGACGTTTGAAACCAAGCTATATAACCCCCTGTTACCCATCAATAAACGCCATTTGCCGTCCACTGTAGGGGAAAGGGAGACTGCGACACCATATGGTCATCGACAAGACTCGTTTATTGAACATTCAGTGTGCACTCTTATACACAACTTAATTAGGTTCATGCATATTGCAAGGCTTGAGCTCAGGATAGGTTAGCTCTTATTTGCGTCAACTCTTTGCCTCCTTATCTGACTCTCCGCAAGATCTCCTTATCTCTTAGTCAGCAGTCCTTCCACCCTTTCAGCTAGGCCTGGCGCCCTTCTGCCCTTATCTGGCTTGCTCACAGCATGACCACTGGCCTTCAGAAACCCCACAGACACCTTCCTTCTGTTAGTGACTCTTCTTGCAGAATGTGCGTTAAATTCAGAAGGGATGTGTAAAAAAGTGGTCATACGAGCTGGTAAATGTGTGAGTTGGAAAGAGCAGTGCCCAAGGTGCCCAGGAGCAGAGCACATATCACCTGCCGCTCACTGCCCATCCGCACAGACCTGCTCTGGCCATTGTGAGCACAGTCAGGACACACTGAGCAGGGTGCTCACACACCAAGGTCTGACGGCTCTCCAGAGGACACCTGCCTTCATGCAAGCTGTATCTGGTGGCCATGTGAGCCCCATCCAAAGAGCAACTTTGGAGCTGCCCACAGCTAATCATGCTGATGCACCTAGAGTGTCTAGTAGAGCCTCTGCTCATCAGACTTGTGCTCTGGACTGCCCATATGAGTGCTAGCATAGTCAAAGTTTGTCCAGATAGAAGCATAAACAACATTACAGTTGGACTTGATGATCTTGAAGGTCTTTTCCAACCATAATGATTCTGTGAGTCTACAAGGCTGTTACTCTAAGCATGCATCTTCCTGGGGCCTTTCTTCAAAGATCCCTCACAGCACCTCTACCTGGTCTGGGCCTCCTCCTTGGGCTGCTTTTGTAGCCTCTCAGCTCAGCAAGGGATCATACTTGCATGGACCATTGTGCTGTTTTTATTTTGTACCCAGCGTTGCAATCTGGAAAATGCATCTGATCCAGGGGCTGCTTATCGCCTGAGCCATTCACATATTCCTCTGGGTAAACAGCCTGCCGGCAGCCTGGCCTTCCAGGAACACTGAACAATAACACGTTGCCTCTGCCTAAGAATTGCAAAGCACTTTGTAAGCATTAGTGAATTAGGCCTTGCAGCTGCCCATTTCCCTTTAGTCATTACTATTCAAGTAACGGAGGAGCCCAGAGTGATCGTGTCAGTTCCTAACAGAGACAGTCACTGTTGTCAGGGCTGATGGGCTGCTCCTAGCTACCATTTGACAACAATTCTATGCAAATTTGGAGTGGGACCTGCCAAATTTCCAGCTGGAAGTAAGAATGAATTTGTTTGCTTTGTGCTCTCAGTGTTGGAAGTGTTATCAGTATTTGAAGAAGCTTTACTTCTGGATGGTCCTTTCAAAGAGATTAATGAAGCTCTCCTTCATTTATTCCATATTTGTACTATGCTTTTCCAAACAGAAGTTCTGAGGTTTCTTTAATTTGATTCTAAATAAAAATCAGAGATCATTCTTCTGTAAAACTATCCAGAGTTCAAGCTGGTTGGCCATTCCTCCTTGTTGGGTACAAAACCACAGGTAATGAAACACCCCCTTGGTTCAATCTTTGGCTTTCCCTGTCAATCTCAGCCCAAGAAAAAGCTGTCAGCTTGTAAAAATGTGCTGTTTTCAACCCTTGCCTGCTAAGTACATAACAGCTCTGCTAACTTCACCTTAAAAAATATCAAAAATCTAATAAAACAGAGCTTTCCACATGGTTAGAGTGTGGCCAAGCTTATAACTGAAGTACAAGGAATGAGTAGAAATGACATGGTGCTAAGCAGATCTCAAAACTCACACCAGGGACAGTTAAGTAGGTATAGAACATGTTCAAGGGGACTAGAAATAAACAGCTAATTATGTAGAAACACAGTTAAGCATAGATAAATGACAGAAATAAGAGCAAAAGGCTCTCTACCAGGTGAACTGCCATCAGAGTCCATCTGCACACTCTTAGGTTTTCCCACTGTGGCGTTTCTCTGAAGTTTACTCCAAAGTGTGACACCTCCTAAGTGGAGCAGGCTGAGCACACTCTGTTATTGAGGCTCACATGATAGGGGTAACTTGCTAAGTCACTTTAACTTGATGTATTTAACTGCATGATCTATATCCAGATGTTTGTATTACCCACTTGATCTTCTGATGTTCACTTGGTAGTTACCTGTCCCTGCCTAGGAAGCTCTGAGAGCTAATGTGGGACAGGGATTTAGGATTTATAAAAGAGATTTTTGTACCTAAAGTTGCATATATGAACCTGGAGGAGTTTGCAAAGGAACTAATAATCAATGCATTCTCTTGCTGTGTTCATTGCAAGGAGCTCCCTCTCCCTGTATAACTATGGGACAAAATACATACAGTTAGACATGAACTCTTGCCCTTGGTGGCAAGGCCTAAAATGCTCAGAACAGACAACCTTTGAGCAGCTTGGTATAAATAGTTGAAAAAAATGAGCACCCAAGGATGTAAATAAATTTCTTTGCTTGCTGGGAAATAATTGCATTTTGAACTCCATGTATTTTAGGGTAATTCAATTATTTGCGAGGTACAAGATTTGAAATCTTCAAGTGTTAGATCAGCTAGTCAGCAGAGAAAAATAGAGTGAGATTCGGAGACATAAACCTAAGGCTCATTTAGGGACATTAAGGTTAATTCTCTATCAATGCATGTGCTCAAAAACAAACAAACAAACAAACAAACAAAAAAAAAAAACAAAGAGCAGGAAATGTCATGCCAGAGCTGGGGAGGAGGTTGTACCTTCCAACTCTCATTCTGAACTGAAATCTTCCAGGAAGCATTTTAGAAGCAGGAGTCTTGAAGGTGGAGAAGAAATTGGATCATTCTGCCCTGTCTCTGGGTGACTCTCCCAGGACTCTCTCTTGCTCTGAAGCAAGAACTCATCTTGAATTCCTGCAGCTGCAAAGCAGGAAAATGATTTCTGACCTCCAAGCCTATGGATCTCTGTTCTGTGGTCTGCAGCTGCAGGCAGGATGAAGGATAGCCTCAGAGCAAGGAGTTGGCTGGTTCTGCTTATTTCAAAGTTTAACATGGAACCCCAGACCAGTTGGAGACCAGCAACGCCTGCAATCTATTGCTGCCACTTCTTTTCAAACCTGACTCATTATAAATACTAATAAATCTAGTGCATCATTGAACTTTAGAGGCAATTGGCTTTAGTTTGTCTAGAAAAGGAAATTGCCACCTACTGCTTACCTTAACTAACGTCCATGACACTATCCACCCATCTAAGGAGACAGAAAAGAAGTTCAAGTTGTTGTCCATGTCATCTTTTTGCCACTTGACCTTAAAACAAGCAAACAGTCCCAGTCAGCACTGGGCATGCAGCATTAGCAGAGCAGAACAGAGTCCTGGGCATTCAGCAGTGTCTTCTCACATCCTTCCTAAAGAGGATGTGGTTTTCAGCCAAGATGCCTGATGCTGGGCATCTCATAGCTTCCAAACACACTCCCTGCTCTCCACAGTCTGTGTGACAGCCAGGGCTCCCTGTTATTCACAGAATCACAGAATGGCTGAGCGACTCTCCTGCGGGGATGCTGGTGGGAGGGCAGAGTCCCACATCTGAGGACTCTGTCTAATTCAGAACCATCTGCCCACCATCAACAGGAGCACTGCTATCGAGGACAGGTCTCTTGAGGCATCTGAGCCACATAGCACTAGACACTACAGTGCAGTGCCTTCTCAGAGATCCCTGAGCCTACTCCAAATAGCGGTGCTAGTGGGTAGTGCAATGGTCTCCAGAGCAGGACACTTACACAGGTAAATGATTTCTCTCTGCAAAGTAACCCCATTCCATTTGGCTAACTACTCCAAGCACAGTGCCACGTGGTTACCCTTCAGTCAGCCCACATCACATTAGCTTTCTGTCCCTATGTGAGGGGCAGACAAGCCCTTGCAGGCAGTTACATTTTCCTAAATGCAGATACATTTTCCTAAAAAACATTTGTGATAAACAGACATAATTATCCTGGTGCTTACCAAATACTCCATCTATGACCAGTTATTTACCTGGAACCTACTCCAGAAAATAAGCAGCATTCATATACTTTAATTACACAGATTAGATATCCTGATACTACTTCCTTGGGAGAAATAGTGTTATTTCTATTTTAGAAAATTGTTTATACTATGAAGCCCTGTGGAGCATGAAAATTCAGCAAGAGACTCACCACAGAGTAATTAATCCTCCAGTGAACAAGTTTCCTACCTAGAACATGCTGTTCTGAGGAAGGAAAAACAAAATTTTACGGGAATCCATCTGAGAATGAATCAAAATACCAGTAACACGGCCATGAGAAACAACCGAAGAGTCTCATGAAAGCAAATATCTTTAAGCATCCTTGCACCAGAGAAATAATAAGGTTCTCAGTGGTTCCTTCTGCTATCTTACCTTAGCGGAGCGGCACAAAACAATACAGCCCAGAATAAAATGGCTACTGAAGTAAGAGTTAGTTCAGTGGCACACATAGGGAACAGTGATTTCCAAGGCTGGAATAGTGCCATAGTGCATAAAATGTGCTGGATATCTATTCCACAAATGTGTTCTTGGGATCATGACCCAGCACTGACAGTGATGGTCATCAGTGGGTGCTTCAGATGAAGGGGTTAGCATAGTGAGGATTTTTAATTCAAAGTGAGAAATGTGGTGTTCAGAAGAACTGGTTACAAACACAGGTCTCAGGTGTCTGATGTGAGGCACATAAAAATTATGTTTCAAATTTGAAGGTTTTTTTTTTTTAATGTCACTCTAAACCTGTCTGACAATAAGATCTTTCTATTCATATATCCAACATATCTCTCTCTCAATTCATGTCCCTCCTATCTACTTTCCCAAATGTTTTTTCAAATAAAAAACTTGGCTTGAGGCAAGGGAAGCAAATTCCCAAGGCAGTATCTTCTGTGAAAAGACAATGCTAGGATTTTGCTATATAAGCTTGGGAGCAGTTAGCAAAAGTGTCCCAATATCCTTTACTGTGCCAGGACCACACCAGAGGAAAAGCAGATTCCCAGTATCTGAAATCTCCAGATTAAACCCAACAATAACCCAAGATGCACATGAAAGAGAACTGCAGGCCACACACATCTTTGCTGCAGTCAGTATGGGTCTGAGCCCATCCTTAAGCCTAAAGCCACCATCTGCCCCACTTACACGATGTAGATGCTTAGATCACAGCTGGTTGAGGTCTTCTCTGAAGAGAGGCCCAGCACAGCTACCATCAAAGTACACAGCCAGGCTCTCATTAGTGACATGTGCTCAAGCTGGGCAGAGGCAACTGAAGCCGATTTCACCAGCTCTGCTCTTGCTAAGCACAATGTAGACATTTTGTTCCTGAGCTAGAGCCAAGTAACAGCCCATCATAGCAACAGAAAACATGCAGATGAAGGCCCAAGCGCTGGAGTCCTTCCTTGATCCCACTGTGTGAATGCTGCCTGGAGTCCTCATGTCCACACTAACACAACCTGCTGTAGCAAGCTGGTGAAGACCTTTTCCCCAGCATTTGCACGCTCCAAGGACTCTCCCCAGTGGGGATCTAGTTGAGTCTTTTACCATCACTTCTCAGTTAGATTTAACAAACCACTTCACCTCATGCATTGCACAGACAGCTGGGGTCAACTGCCCCAAACAGCCAAGTGGGCTGATTTGCTTGGTACACTCCTGCTCCTAAATTCAAATCAGTCAACAGAAGTCAACAAATTCTTTCAATTTGCCTTCAACACCTCTGACACCTTAATAGTGTTTGTGATTTTCTTTTCTCCTGATCTCTGAATACCATGAACACTTATTAGAGTGATTAACCTTCACGATACTGCAATAAAATTGGGCATCTGTTCAGAATTGGTCTTTTCTCTCCTCCCAGAGGCCTGTGAACATGGCATAACCTCCTGTCATTAGCAATATCCAGGCTGTATGAGGTGGCACATTTGACAAGAGCACTAGGCAACTGTGCATATGGTAGGAAAGTTATTTATTTTCTGAAGCTTATGATAATGATCCTAGGATTTTAGCTGCATGATACAATTCAAAGAAAAAGTTCAACTATGATATGGCGAAAGCAAAGAACCATATGAGAAAGGAAAGTGTGTGTAAACAGGGGAACTGAGACAAGTAAACATAATGGTGCAAGTCACTTGCTGTGACAGATCATTGTGGGATCTGCAATAAAATCAAGGAAAACTGCTCTTTAACCTGACTGTTTTTTGCAGTGCAAAAATAGCCTGTGAAACTCAGTGCTATGAGGTAACTGTGAGAAGAGCCTAGCACTTTCTTCTTTTTGTGAAGCCTGTTTTTTTGAAGTAAGACTGTGCAAATCTGTATTTGTTCATAAAAACATAAAGGTAGAAATCTGTATGTTCGCTGCTATGTACATAGGGTTAGCAGGGCAATAATCCACTAATTCATGGCAAGAGAATACTATCATCTTTGTGGATAGCAGCTGGTAGTGGCTCTTGTTCAAGGCAGGAGATTAGTCCAATCTGATTTGAAAATTCCTATCTTTCTGATGTCATTTCTATATAAGAAATAATGCTGGATCAGTTCTCATGGTGTGGCGGCCACTAGTCCCCCACGTTAGCAAAATACAATTGGTCAAAACAATCCCCACCATGCGGCTGCCTTGGCTGCTTTCTCGTAAGGGGACACCTGCTATTGCAAACACAGATCCCTCCAGCTGCCTCTCAATCTGCCAAACTGTAGGGTGCAACACACAACAGATGCATGATGACTATTGAGCATTTACTTCTGTCCTTGTTAATTAGCTTCCATGGAGCCCTTTGCTGGAGCTGGAGTAACAGGACTCGACTGTCTCCTGTCCTAAGTCAAAGAAATGAGTTCTGGTCATTCAGCGCTTAAAAGAGTAAGATCTGTCACAGGTAAAGAGGAGGAGACACAAAAGTATTAGTGAATCTCCAGGACCCCCTTCTAGGAACTGTTTGGGTAAGACATGCTCAGACAACTCCAGCAGGTGACAATCTCCCTGGGCTGCTAAAGAAGGTCCCTGCCAATGTGAGCTAGAGACAAATTCCTCCCAATGCCAACCTGGCAATCCGTGTGGCCCTCAGCAAAGCCACCATGGCACTGTCTGGGTGGGAGGTGACCAAAGAGGACCTCTATCCTGCTCTGATGCAAGGCGAGATACACCGTTACCATTGCTGACAGTTCATCTGGCCTATTCTCATAAGCCTCCAATGACAGGCACTTCTTGTGTGATGACTTTATTATATTATTATTGTTATAGCATTGTAGCATTGGCTACATATGGGAAATCTCCTTTACTGCAAATCAAGCCAATTACTCCTTGTCATCTCTCTTTTGTTCATTCCCTCCTTGAAGCAGTCTTTGAAAGGACAAGAAAAGTTTATAGTGTCACTGCTCTTCTTTCTCAGACAAACCCCATTACTCCAGTGTTCCTTCCAGATCCTGTTCTCTAAGCTTTCATCCTTCCTGTTCCTGTCCTTCATCCCTTCTCTGCAGCTGGAAACACGCTCTGCCAAGCCTCCCCCAGGCATGAGCAGGCAGGACTGCAACCTTCTGCATTTCAGATTCCTGCTAACACAGCAGAACAGCACGTGTCTCTCAACAATATTGCACTGCTGACCATTGGCTGCGATCTGCCATAATCCCCCTTCTGGCACCCTGCTGCCTAACCAGCCATGCCTTGTTTTGTATCCATGCATTCATTTCCCCTTTCTAAATGTAGTATTTGCACTTGTCTTTATTGAATTTCATCACATTGATTGTGGACCTTTCTTTCAATTTATCAAGATCATTTTGAACATAATTTCATCCAGCAAAGTGCCCTGTCCTCCCAAGGGGGCTTCCTTATTCTGTAATTTAAGTTGTTAATGAAAGTATTGATCATAAGAACAGGCTGGACCAGCAATTGGAGGGTCTCACTTGAAGTATCTTCACAGTCTGACAGCAAGCCCTGGATAACTGTTCTTTGAGCACACTGCCTGAGCCACCTGAGCAACCTCTTAATGGTTATTTTATCTAATCTATATTTCTCTGCTTATAAAAATGTCACTGTGTGAGCCTGGATCAAAAGCTTTAGTCAAGGCAAGATGGATAGAGGTGATAACCTCAACTGCCTCCCCTTCTTCATGATGCCCATTTCTCTAAAACAAAAGAAATAAAAGAAATTGTACTAGCCTGACAATTTATTCTGCACAAATTCATCTCAGCTTCACTGAATCACTCTGTTATCTAGACATTTACAGATGGTTTTGCCAGTTGTGCCAGAATTTGGTCTGGCTGGTCAGCTGGTCCATTTATACCATTTTTCCCAAGGTATTTTTTCACTTTTCTGTTCCTTTGGGACCTATGCTCCTTTCCTTGGCTATGTTTGTACTACAGGCCTGAGTGTAGCCTGATGCACTGCATGCTCCATCATCCACACTTTGAGTCCTCACAGCTGGTTAGGATGCCTCTAGCCTGGGTGAATTGTCTGCATGCTGGTTTCTAGGCCCTGCACCATTTCCATGCCATGGTCTCTCAGTCTCAGATGTTTATTGTAAGGTTAAACAATATGGATAGCATCAAATATTTTATCCTTCTTCATACTACTCATTATTAACTGAAAGCTTGCTTTACTTATGGGCCTCTATTCATCATTCCTTTAGCTTCTAAGGTACTTCCTAAATATTTTCTCTTCCCTTTTATGACCCATGATAATCATATCCCATTTTGCACCTTCACCTCTTCTAGCTTTGTTCCTATTCCTTCACGCTTTTGTTTACTACTCAGCCATATATACATATCTTTGTTTCCATACTTCAGAGTTCCCTTATAATTCATTAAAAAGCTCTAGGTATCAGGTGCTCTCTGCACTTCTTGTCTTTCCTTTGCTCTCAGATAGCTTGCCATTTGTCTGAGCACAACAGTTCAGGGTGTTCACCCATCTGGCTTCAAATCTGACTTGTGTCACCGTCTCACAGAGGAGCCCATCTGTGAATAACGGGAATGCAAATGCTTCCCAGCCCCTCCAGAGAGTCAGGAGATGTTTTGCAGCATGAACCTTACTTACCTAATCACACCCTGGGAGCACATGAGATAGATGGGGAGATTCAGATACTTCTCTCTCTCATACAGAAGCCAAAGATTTTTAAGCAAGACCTAAATCATGGCCTCCCACTGGCAAACATCTGCTTCTTGAGGAGACACCCAAACACAGCAAGTAAATCACCCTTCAGCTGTCTTTAGCTGCACTTGTCCAAGAATACTTTCTCCATTTTGCTGATATCCTGTTTTTACATATCTACAGATGTCATAGGCTGTCTCAGCATCACATCAAGGGTTTGTCCTGAAGTGGTGATCCAAGATAAATTCCTTTGCCGGTCATTTCTTTTGGAGTTGGGCTATCCCCTCCTGTGTTCCTGGAGCAAATGTTCTCCTGAACTCCCCTACTGCCATCTTTGATTTGAGCTAAGAAACAGTTCTCATTTCTTCCCTCTATCACATCCAAATGTTTCTTGTTCGTTCCTGTCAGCTATTCTCAGCTGAACAGCATCTGGAAGCATCGAGTCATTACCAGCAGAGAAGAAATTTTTCACATCCTTTTTCTTCTGTCAATGACAAAGTGTCATTTCTTTATTTCCCTGCCCTTATCACTTGCATCTGCTATTTGCCCAAGGGATCCACTGTGGTGAAAGTCCCTTAGAACCATCAGCTGATCCTGAGACCGCTGACTTTCTGTTTTGCTGGAGCGAATAGCTTTTCCTTCTTTGATGCTGAGACAAACTAGCACCTATATAACAAAGCCCCCAGATATCCTGCATCAAGCATTCTGCCAGCTATTCTTTGCTCTTTATCAGGCTCATCAGCCTGGCCCTGTTAGTGGGCCCTGCTGCCTCCTGAGGATCACCAGCCAGCTATCAAAAGGGATGCCAAGGCCTTCGCCTGGGGGAGCACACATTGCTCTGATGAAATCTGTCACAAGAGACCCTAAAACACCAACTCACTCGGTCACTTCACTCACATGCAGAGTCACAGCAGTGCCAGTGGTTATGCATCCCAAGTGACAGGCAGAGCAAGATTTAATGGTGAGGAGCAGGCCTCACCC
Organism: Tinamus guttatus; assembly: GCF_000705375.1. Next base: position 39,622 of record NW_010589872.1, read on the forward strand.
TCAACTGTGGGGGGTCCCTCACGCTAACTTTGACAGAAATACATGTTGTCCTATGTGCATGTAGGTTGAAAGAAGGAAAATAGAAAGCCTCACTCCTCATCATGGTTAGTTGGGATGAATGTAAGACTGAGCTAAATCCAGATGACTCAACTTGACTCAGGGCAAGAATGAAGATCTTACAGAGCTCTGATAATTGAGAGCAGACTGCTTGCTCCAAGTTCTAGGTCAGAGCAGCCCAGTTAACCTCCCTTTTTAGCTATGCTTTAGTCTATACTTTGGGGCAAGGGAGCTCCAGGGTCCTGAGTACACCTTGGCCACCTGACAGGCCATATGGCAGAAGAAGATTTGGCTGCGACCTGGCTGCCTGTTGGTCTGAGCTTCCTGCCAAATGTAAATCTGGGAAGCAGAAAGGAAGGAGCCATGGGAAGCTCCTATAGGTCCCCTAATGAGGAGCCAGGACAGCAGATGTCACAGAAAGGTTCTTCTGAGCCTCTGATGTTAGGACTCTGTTCATCGCTTACATAAAGTAGGTCCCACTGGAAACCACACGTAAGGTAGAAGTATTCAAGGCCTTCTTTGTTGCAGTCCTGCATGAAAAGATAAATTGTGACTAGACATATAATAAAATTAACTTTAAGGCCAGAATGCTGAGTTAAGACAGATACATACAGCTTAACCAGGCCTGCCGAAATTCACCCGTGGGTGCTTAGGGCAGCAGCTGAATCAATCTCTTAATTATTTGCAATTATCTATGAGAAACAGAAGACAGGAGAGATCCCAAAGGACTGGAAAGGAGCAAATAACTCCCCCAGGAAACCCAAAACAAAGACTGTCTTGAAAGATAGGTTACCAGATTTTAGACCAGTCACCCTAACTCTGAATGTGAGAGCTGGAAAAAAAACGTTGTTATCAATACATAAGTATCTACAGGATAAGAAGAAACAGTGAATACAGCTTGTCAAGAAATGATCTTGTCAAACAAAATTGATTTCCTTCCCTGACAGGGCAATGGGTCTAAAGAACTAGAGGGAAGCAGCAGATATGATTTACCTTTGATTTAGTAAGGCTTTAGCCATACTCCCTGTGATATTTTCAGAATCAAGCTAAGAAAATGAGATCTAGATGTAATTACTATGAAGTGGACGAATAATTTAAAAACGAATCTTCAAGAGTAATAACCAGCAATTTCCTGACCCCCTGGAAAAAACATCTGTTAGAGGGGCCCCACAAGAGACTGTCCTGGGTCCAGCTCTATTCAGTATTTTTAATAGCAACTTGCAAAACTGCAAAACGTATGGGATATTTGCAGATGCCACTAGTTGAGAAGGAGCGGATTTTGTTAGAATTAGAACTCAAACTTACCCTGACAAATTGGAGACAGCCTGAAAACAAGGTGAAATTCAGTAAAGACAAGTGCAGAGTGCCACAGACCAGAAGAAGAAAACATATAAACAAGTTCAAAGTAGGGAATTTCTGGTTACGGGGCAGTAGTACAGAAAACGATCAGAGGCTGGTGAGGGAATCAGCAAAGCGATACTGCTGGGGAAAAGATAGAAATCCTTTTCACACGCATTAAGAGGTGTGTACCATGAAAGACATACAAGGTAATGACTTCAGTTTGTTCAGTACTGGAGAAGACAGCTACATTATTCAGTCTCATTTTGAAGAAAGCACTTCAGGAATGATATTGCAAGACCTGTGATGCCCTGGCTGGGAGGAAAGGGACTCTCCTCTCACAGACTCTGCCAGTTCTCATTTCTGTGATTCAGGAACAGCTCTCCAGTTCCATAAATGAAGGTTCAGTCAGATTTTAAATTCAGTCTCAGGTCTCATGAGTTTACTGCATGTCAAGTTCAACCACACTGTGACTGCTTCATTCACTGCAATAGATGAGATTGCTTTGTGTAACAGACAAGTCTTATAAGAGTGAATAAAAGCTGATGCAGAGATATAAATAAAATTACTTTAATTTACATATATATATATATATGTAAATTAAAAACACTCAAAAATAAATCCACTTAAAAGTGTTCCTAATCTGAAAATCTAGATTTTCTTTTAAATGTAAATGTTTCAGCTATGACAGCAATCCACAGATAAAAGATAAGCACAGAAGAATTCTCAGTGCTATTCTGATCTCTGTAGAAAAATATATTGATGATTTACTGTAAAATCATGCAACATGACAGAATGGATCAGCTCTATGTGCTTAGGAAGTAAACTTGTCCCCATGATAGAAACCATTAAAGAGATAAGGTCTACAATGAGTACATCTTCCTAAAGGTGAACCAGTAATATTTAAATATTTGGCTGCACTATTTGCATTAGAGAGGAGATTGTTTAGACGGTTGATGAATCACGAACTGTTCAAGGATCCCGATAGCTTTCGGTCTGGTTCATGCTTCCTTCATTGCTCTTTTCCTTCAATGCATCTTTAATGAACAACTCTAGCCCTAAGTACTCCCTACCATCCTCTCTGCAGCAGAATTAGGGACTTATTCTGATGTAGATTGAATCACAGAATGATTTTTATCTACTGTCTTTTTGTGTACACAACTTTCTTGATAATAAGCATGCTAGTTAGGAGAGCCAGGGTGACTTACAGCTTTGGTAACAGTTGATAGGTACTCAAATGAAGACAACTTCTGCATTTACAAAGATGTTAGGCAGTGTCCAAGGCAGCCAATTTGGCAGGACAATAACTTTCCAAGCAAATATCCAGGAGGCAGAAACAAAGCATCTCAAAGCACCCTGGCAGGGAAGGTGCAGGGCAAGAGCTGTTAAAGAGGTCAGGTCCCCGAGACCCTGGATGTTCCTGGAGCAGGACTGCTCTGCAGGCCATCAGCTACCTGCTCATGGGCTGCCTGATGGCTTTATTTGTGGGCATAAGGAAAGAGCATGCTCATCCGGTGAGAGATGGTTGCTCCTGCTACAGACAATAGTGTGAACTTATGGTCCAATAATTTACAGATGCCTCCTTCTAACAGCATATAGCAATTTGCAAGCATTACTACAGGTCTTCCTTATGTTTGCTCCTCAAAAAGTTCCTCTACCAAGCAAGAGAGCTCCTGGAGTAGCCAGCATGGCTATCACTAAGGGAAGCTTTCAGCAGAGGTGTTCACCACCACTGAAGATTTCACATAAAATAAACTCCCATGTCATATTTAGCCTTATAAACACTCCTCTTTTGAAAAAAAAAAATCACTCTCCTACAGGTAAATCAAGTGCCTTACACATTGACAGCTGTGTTCTGGGGCTCACTGCCCCACACACCATCCCTTGGATGCCAATGAACTCAAGAGGGTTAGACCGGCGGACAGAAGAATCAGACCCACTGCACCACTGCGTCCACACACCACACACCCCTTTGAGAAGGAAAAAAGGGATAGTTTGAGAGGCAAAACCCATTTCCATGATGCTGGGAGTGACTCCGGTACTGAGCTGAGCAGAGCGTATGGCCATGAGAGTGACATTCACGCAGGGCAAGGATCCAGCCCGAGGCCTGTGCATCATTCATGCTTCAGAAACTCAGATTCGTGTGAAGAAGCACAGCTCAGTTATAAATAGAATTGGATAAGGCTGGCCCTACTTTCAGTTTGTTTTCTTCCTGCTGGGACTCAGATGCTCTGCTCAGTACAGTGTTTCACCAGGAATCTGCTTGCTTATTCCCCTCACAGTGTTTCCCGCTGTATTTATTAGGAAGAATCTAATGTCTGCTTCCTTACTCCTCGGCTGTTAACATACCAGCCTGTTTGTCCTGTCAGTGGTCGTGTTCCTGTGTCAGACACGACACGTAGCTGAATGATGAGTGCCAAAGGCCAGCAAAGCTCTGGGGCATTCAACCTATTGCAATTCATGGCCCATAGTTTCAATTCTGACTGTGCTCGTCAAGCAAGATTTCCAATTTGTAGACAAAATTGGAAGTTCCCTGCTCCATGTGTAGGGGAAGCAGACACACATGGCAGGCAGGCTCACATCCAAATCCCCAAGCCATCTGATGCTGCTAAGTCAGAGGCTGCATTTCTAATGTGCCTGACAGAAGGTTCCCGCCATCGTGGAGCAGCAGAGAAGGGGAGAGACAGCTCCCAGGCAGGCCAGACACTGCACATCTCCTAGAGCACAGCTCCCCTTGGCCCTGGCGGGCGGCAGAAAGCTGCAAAGGGTCCCAATGTACCAATGTGGTGAGCCCCGCTTCCCATACCCTGCTATAAATCAGCACGGCTCCACCTACAAAGTCCCTGCCCAGCCTGCATCTAGCTCTGCTCTTATCTCTAGCTCCTCTTCTTCAGTGAAGCCCTCCAGCTTCCACAGGCTGGGTAAGACCCATCCATTCTGCATTCTTTCTGCATCTATTTTCAGGATCCAGCAGTCATCATTTTAGACCAGGGTGATCCCATTTTATGAACCAGCATAGGAATACTTTCTTCTACAAAGATCCAACGTAATTTCATAATTCCTGTTAAATATTTCATTAACTTTTGCAATTGCCATAAAGTAATAGAATGGGATTCAAGCAATCAAACAAATGCATTACATCTCTACCATTTGAAACTGCAGACTAGCATTTTCAGCATCTCAAGGCCTTAAGGGACTCTTAAAATTTAAGAGTGATTTTTTCTCCACAAACTAGCACAACTACAACTAACAAGCAAAAAAAAAAAAAAAAAAAAAAACACCTTGGCTTGTAGGCACCAGAAAATAAATAGACAGCCTGAAAATCCACAATAAAACGGTTCAGATCTTAAGTAAAACAATAGGGAGGGAGAAGAACAATACAGTGCTAGAGGAAAATTTAGTTAGCAAGCAGCAGTGACAGCAGAAAGTTCAGTATCTGTATGAAGTACAGATGGAAAAGCAGCATCAAAGGGGAAAAGCTCCTTTTCAGACAAAATTTACATGATCTGCAAGGGAGGATTTACAATGCTTTGCAAGAGAATTTCTAACCTGCAAGAATCCATAGCCAAGGTGCAGTTTAAAAATAACTAGCTACAGAAACTGAATTTCCAGAATGCATAATCAGATACTACCTAAAAAAAAAAAAAAAAAAAAAAAAAAAAAAAACCACTGCTGTTACCAATCAGGGATTTTGTCCATTAATGTCAAAGATACTTAGGAAGAAGTATTTGGGCACTTACCTTGCATAACCTTAAAGTGGCTCCTAGAAGTGGCCCAACATTTTTTTGAACAAACATGTTGCAAAAGATTTCATCAATGGCTTCTGTCACAGCACCATGTCCTGCCTCAACCACCTCCACCTGACTATAGGAGTCCTCTCTATCCCAGCACTGCTGTGGCATTCATACCTCCTTCCTCCTTTGGCTGGTCTACAACACTGCAGAGCACTTAAGCATGAGGCTGGCAGCATGTGGAAAGCTGCAGCTTTTGTTGGTTCACAGCACATCACATCTTTTCCCTCATTCTCTACGTGTGGTTCTCATACAGCCACTTTCAAGTCCTCCAGTCTCTTTATCACTACAAAGCCCTGGGCTCAGGATGCTGAAGTGAGTCCAAGGCTTCAGGAGACACAACCTCCCTGGCTCAACAGAGATTTCCCTAAAAATAGTGGGACTTGACTTTGTGGGAGACAGGATTTCCTCCAGCACAGCTGTGACTCTGCAGCAAACTTTCCCAGCTACTAAGGACACTTGGGAAGGTATGGTTCTTTATCCTGTTTTCTGCAGCCAGAAGAGAGCAACCTTTCCCATATACAGCCCCTGCCTACATTCCCTTCAGGAGAGGACAAGGGAGCAAAAACATATGTCAGATAGTTGTCAACTATCAAATGCTTCCTGGTGCTGCAGCGGTGAGTGCAGTGCAAGGTCCTGGACAGCCTGGGGCAGCTGATGCTGCAACACCCTGATACTGGATGTAGAGTAATTTTCTGGGATATAAAAGATCAACCACGGTTTTTGTCCTGCTTGCACTCAGCCAGGTATGCAAGGCAGGGCTGGTAGAAAGAGCCAAGTAGGAGAAAGATCCTGGAGGGCTGCAGAGGCATGTTTGCTGTGCAGACATTGCACTGACCCTGAGTGAGAGATGCAGTTTGCTTGTATAATCCCAGGTGTTCTGTGCTAAATGAACCTTGCTGTCTGGTTTCTGTTCTGTTACCCCTTCAGTTCATGTTCTCATTCCTGCCAGCTCTCAACACAAGTCATCCTGAGTGTCTTCATCCCATTTCCTGTCCAGCCTTCCTAGTTTCAGGTCTCCCTTGCTCTCTTCTCCAAATTTGTTTCTCCTCTGTATGTCTTCTGTCACAGTAACCTCATCAAGTTTAACAAGTTTTTACCACAACTACCCCCAGGAAACATTCATTTCATGCTCTGTAGCAGTGAAGGCAAGAGAATGGGAGTGAGTCTGTCTGAGACAGCGGATTTTTATTCTGACCTTGAGAGCAACCTTCTGTCTCTCCTTTTTATTTTCTTTGCATCAAACTCTTTGGTTGCCTGAAGCCAAAGAAACACACTATTATGTGAAGCAGTAACATCTTGGAATCAAAGTATGCTGCAGAAGCTGTTTGTCTGATGGTGGATGACAGATTTATGAGACTGACAGCCATCAGGAAGGAAACAATGTGCTGGTGTGACATTAGATTACGACAAAATGTTTTTTCTTCTTTAAGTGCAGGGAATACAGTCAGCTCGCTGGAAAGGCCTTCTTTGCAGAGCTGTGCTCAGTAGCATGGAGTGGGGTGCAGAACAGCAGGTTGTGCTGACTGCAATGGTATTCTGTAAAGAAATTCATTTCCTTCCATCAGAAAAACAAGATTTTGCTAGGTGAGTCCCCGGTAATGTCATGTGTTGCAAGACTCACTGAAAAGTTATTTAAGGACTTAGATGAAAACACAGAAAGCAGAGATGCAGAAGAGATCACACCATTATGGGAAAAATTCCAGTGACAGAGTCTCAGGAGTGTTTTATTTGATTTGCACTGAGCTGGAACTTCCACAAATTCTGCTGGGAAACTCTTACACAAGCTGATACTTTCTCTGGTTTCCTTTGGCAAAGTGCAGACTATCAGAATGCTGCTGGGTCCTTTTCATGCTAACAGTGAGCATCCCATTTACCCAGAACGGCATTTGGCAATGAGGTAGCAAGCACTGGCCAGTCTTTTCTCCTCCATGCACAAATATAAGGCAGAAAATAACTCTTCCAAGACCCCATCTGAAGCGCCGTGTTGTCAGCTCCTCAGGCAGGCCAGGTCAGATTTAGTAAATTCACAATGAACAAAGCTGCTTTTCTAACCAGCCATCTCTCTATAGAAATCCCAGGCCAAATTGTGTTCCCAGGTAAGCCTGACACAGCTGAGATTTGCTCTAAGCACATCTGAAAGAAATGTTCCCTTTGCAGTTAGGGTCAATATTCTGCAATGGGAATTTAGTCAGTAATTCTGGTAGTGAGCAAGTAAGAAAAGAAAAAAAAAATTGCAGCTCCCTGCAGCATTACTGGCTTTGTGATAATTGACTCTATGATAACTTTGAGCACACAAGGACCCCCATACGAAGACAGTGAATTATGGAATGAATCTAACACTACTATAAAATCTGGAAAAAATAAGCAAATAAAAACCAGGAAATGATATTTGATACTTTTGAATGCTGGTCTCTTTAATTCTGCTAATTGTCATTAGACTATTTGAAAATAGATATGAGAAAGTTAAAAGAATCATAGAAATGGCCTTCTATATATTCTTTATTAACAGCACTGTGATAATTTGGAAAGGGACTGATTTGTTGTCTAGGGTTCCTGAAGGAATACATAAAGTCATCAAAGAAATAGATCTGCCCTTATCACTTAAACTATGCAGTGAATATGAAAGTAAAAGTTATTTTTATTAGCAATAAAGAAAAATATGCAATTGTGATCTTTTTCCATAAAGTTCTCTTATTTCCTAATACAGCAGTACTGATACCATAAAGGAAATCTTCAGGGATGAAAGTTTATTCTTAAAATTTTATTGTTGGTAGAATACTCCTTTCTCAAAAAAAAAACCAAAAAAAAAAAAACAGAGAAATATGCTTACACACATGCACTGTTTTTCTTCAAATCTATGTAGCTTGTTTACCTCCGCAAAACAACAAATCCATAATCCCAGTGGCAAGCAGAAATAAAAGTCCTTATTTTGACATGCAACTATGAACTAGAAACACACATGGAAGCAAACTTCTTAACAAAATGTGTTTTAAGAGACAGCAGAAGAGCAGAAACAAACTTTGACACAGCAGACAGTTTCAGTTATCAATCCCTGTTTCTGAAATGCTTAAGCTTCCAAACTTTTCAAGCTTTCTCAGATGAAAAAGTCTATCTGGATTATTTGAGGTTTGCAGAAAATATTTGGTATAACCCAGTGACAGAAGATAAGAAAATAAAAAGCACTCTCCTCAGCTGTAAATAAACCTAATCATCATCTCTTAAAAAAAAAAAAAAAAAGAGAGAGGGGAGAGTGAAAAGAAAGTGTGAAGCTGAGAGTGCCTTCCCAGCAGGGTGACCTGTCCCCAGAGGAGGCTGCTCTGCTGGACTCTGCAAGGTGTGTGGCAGAGTAATCCAGCTGTACCACTTTGGCCACCCTGATTTACACCCAGAGCAAAAATGTGGGATTCAGCCCCTGGCATGAACAGATGCCCTGTCCAGGGACTTGCTCTCGAGGAGTACTCAGGGTTGAAGATGGCATGGGCTGAGGCTTTGGATGGCTCTTTGGATCATTACTGTGACTGCAGTGGGCCACATGTTGGGCATTTTCACAGGAGCTCTCTCCTTTTAAGCTGGTGTTCGATCTGTTTGCACCATGCAGTCAAAGGCAGAGGCCTGAACTCGCTGACCTGGGAGATCATTTCCAGTTTTATTTTCTGTTAAGACTGAGGTTTCAGTAACTATATTGGCCACACATCACTGCATACATATGTATTCTCATGTTACATATGTCTTTATATCTACATATGTGTTTGTTTCTTTCTGGTTTTGGAAGTTAATCAACTGGAAGTAAGGAATTAGAAGTAAATGATTTAAAACAAGCCAGAATTTTCTATTATTTACACTGCAGTAGGGCTTAATATATAGAAGACTCTTGTCAAATCTATAGGATGTAATTGCCAGGCACTTTATGAAATGAGGGCCAGTATCAGGCAGACAACCTCATTCTTAAGTAACCAAAAATTTGTACTATATTATTTTGGTCTTAGTAATAGGCTGTGTTACATTGTTTTATGCAAAGTTATTGAGATATTACTAAGTCATTGAAGATGAAATGGCAAAAGAAAAGAACCATCAGGTTGCTTTACTCACTTCCAACTTTGTTTCTATTGTGAAAGGGACTGTATTGTTTCAAAAAAAGGGCACCATGTAGTCCAAAGAGAAAGACTCTTAATTTTTTGGGGAGACCTTTGTTATTTTTCTAATTGGTCTTTAAAGTCATGAGTTTGCAGTCACTCCAAAAGTAAGAACTGCACAAGGTAATCTAGAGAAGGAAGAGGCATTCAGTCTAGCTGGAATATTTGTGCAGAAGGAACAGTCTCTTTGAACTACACCTGAGAAGCCATCACTTTATAGAAATGGTTAGTGCAAAATGAGGAATAACAATCCCTTTTCTCAGAGAAAAAAAAATACATCCTTCAGGTCCATTTTTCTCCCATTAAATGAAATTTGAAAACCCTTTCTAACCTTTTTGGCTGATGTTGGCAAACACCTACAGTTCAGATCTTTCCAACAGAAAGACAAGTTCTTCTGACTGCTGTTCAATCACCTTATGACAATGCCAATAGGGGAAGCTTGAAATTCTTCCACTTGCAAGCAAGTTTTATCAGAAGATGCAAAAAAAAGAGCTGTGATAGGAAGGACAACCTATGCATGACATGTGCCAAAGCACAAGGAACATAGTGTGCCCGGAGGCATGACTGCATTAGGCAGGAAAGCCCAGCATGGGTGAAAGCAATAGTTTTGGTGGCAATATCTTTAGCCACAGCCAGCAAACCAAAAATACATCCCAGGACCTCAGCAAGTCTATCGAGGTTGAGTTGAAATGTGTGCTGGCACAATGTGCTGCTGTGGAAGAGGCCAGAAGCACGTACTCCTTACAGGTCTCCAATTTTAACTCTGGTTACGATGTAGGCATAAGTATAAAGCCAGTCAGATGTAACAATATATTCACCCTAGCCCTTTACCAACCATCTGTCTGGAGACTGTAACAGATGCCAGGGAGGCTTTTTAAGAGGCATTAGTTTAAGATCAGCACCTGCACGTCACAATCCTTAATTCACTAGAAATCTTCAAGGTCAATGACATAGTGCATTTTGAATCCCAATAGCAGCCAGTTTCACAAGGAGATGTTTCTGGGCCATCTCTGTCCCATTCCAGGTCTCTCTTAGGGCCAATTTCATGTTTTACACCCTGCTCATTAGTGGCTGCCCTTGGAGTTTGTATTTGGAAAAATAAATAGAGGAGACTGGTTCCTCCCCAAACAGAAGTAAATTATAATAATGAAAACTAATGAAAAATAATAATTTAAAGCAGAGGTTTGCTCACATGTTTAGCTCCTGTTGAGGACCAAGGATTCACCCAATTTCTTTGCATTTCTGTACAGTTTAAAAAGTAGTTTTAAATATCACATTTGAATCAATCACCAATGCATGCATTAAACCAACACCTCTGCCCCTGCAGCAGTTTCCCCTGCTGTGCCCAAACTCAGTGCAATCAAAAGGCAGGTTAGAGGAAAGGAAAAGTGCGTTTACCTACCACACTGGATTCGTGTGCTTTCCTGACTTAGCGCTGCTCTTGTAGCTGGGCTGGGAGCTTGGCTTCTTCAGACTGTAGATGGCCACTTTGCCGTCATAAAACCCCATGGCCACGAGGTGCGGGTGGTTACTGTGGATGTCCAGGCACATGATGCCGCTCTCGCTGCTGAAGACGTACTTGGGGAAGGACAGGTTCTTCATGGTGAACAGCAGCAGCATGGCCCAGCTCTGCTTCATGAAGTCATCTAGGCAAAGAGGAGTTTCCCTATCAAATTAGCTTCCCAGATCTTCTATGATCAAGATGTATGATCTGACAGCACTGATCTATGCCTAAAAACAATCCAAACACAAGGTAATGTGGAAAAGACTTGAATCACAGGAACATTCATGTTGGAGTGCCCAGATCTGAACAACTTTTCCTCCATTGACATGCCAGTCCCAGGACACGGGGATAATGTGCTTATGAAGAAAAACAACTATTTTCAGAGGTTGTTTCTATGAGGAAAAGTTGAGAGACTTTGGAGGACAAATGTATTCAAAACTCCTGGACAATTACCTTTTGGGGCTTGGATTTCATTAATATTGCATACACACAGACAGGTGTATCTCAATTTCTGTATTGGCATAGTTTGATATTACAGCGACTTCTGCTTCTTCAGAGAAAAACATGTCATTTAAGTACGTATGCAGAATCACACCCACTGCCATTATATGTAACTGTGCAATGCACAAGTCACCACAGCTTTATTTTCAGTTTATATCCAACATCTCCTTCGTTTTGCATAACAAATCTCTTTTGCCGAAAATTTCCATTTTCCTTTGAACTTATTTTTACCTTTCCTTTCTGCAGCCTGCAATTAGCTCTCCCTATTCTCAATAGGACCATTTTTCTTCCAATTTTATCATGTCCAGACTGTCCTTAGGTTTTTTTTGCTTGTCTAAAAAAACAATTTCCAAATTCTTTTACAGGATGTTGATGCAGATAAGCTCCAGAGAAGTAAAAAATGAACTTTCTTAATCTTTCAAAACAGTGTTCTATCTGAGGGAATCCTAGCCATCCTTCCAAATGTTATTTTTTCCTTTGGCACATAGTATATGGGAAACAAATTTACCACTTTTTTTTTTTTTGTGTGTGTGTACTTCAGCTACCTACTGTATGTCATATTTCCAGAATAGTCACCTTTTAAAAGCACTTCCTACCTTTCCTAACATTTTGATCAGCCTGCAGGATAAGGGCTTGGTAAATGCATACGCAGAGATAACATTAATTTCAGAGAACTCTCCTTGGCACTGAGCTGTTCCCAAATCAGCCTGCAGGTACAGATGTTGCTTCCCACAAACTTACTGGGGTCACATAAAGAACATTTAAGGAATTAGTAAAGTAACACATCACGCACCAATAAAACCCACCCATCAACAAAACTATTAATGCTGCTCTTTATTTGGATCACAGATGTATTCTAACTTTGGAAGGATGTAACGCTCCTCTGTAGATGAGGGCCAAGCAAGGGGAAGAATTTCCTTAATTTGCAGAAGTGTGAGATACCAATGCCAATGTCAATATTTCATTTTAGAAGTATCTGAGCCCAAACAATATTTTTAACATACTATTTGGAAAGAGGAGCTTATTCCTAGAATTCCAGCTGAAAAGGAAAAAAAAACAACCAACCAGTCAACCAAAAACTTGCTTTTTCTGCCAAAGATCTGCACTATCCTTCTCAGAATTCATAGAGTTCCTGGCCAGAATTCAAAGGCCAGAATTCATGGCCTTTGTTCTTAGCCAACTAATGTCATCAAGCTGTTACTAAGTTAGGCCCAGTCCTGATAAAGAAGAATCCTTGGCACTCCTCAGCAGGAGAAACACTCAGCAAGGCTGTGCAGGCATCCTACCAGGAGCAACTCACAGGAGAAGGAACTAGGAAATCAAGTCTGCTATTTGGCTTTCGCACTCAACTCACTTCTTGCTCTAATTTCTCCTGGAGTGTACTGAACAAGGAGACATATTTCTAAAAATATCCATGGCGCACGTTCATTCTGTCTGTAGCCACTGAGCTGCACAGACAGCAGAAACATCTCCAGGGACGTAGTCACCCACCAAAGACCCGAACTGTTTCCTGGAGGTGCCTCTTTCTTTGTTGGTATGGCAGGATCATATGCCAGCCCCAGTCCTCAATTAGATGGGGCAGAGTAGGGCCTTGACTGAATAAAATAACTCAGCATCACCAGCAAATGCTCCTGGAGAACGTTTGCCTCAAAGCGGAAAGCAAGGCCTTGGAAGAAGCTCTAACAGAGATGAAATGTAGGATTCAATTTGCAGATTAAGACACCTAAATGGCTGGCTGCCAGTTTGCTCAGAGCCTGAGTCCCCACTGCGACAAGCAGAGATCAATCATTGCACTTCACTGAGTGCACAAAACTCACCTTAAAGAAGATCCCTCTATTTGTTCTGCTGACTTATTCTGCAGGCTCCACTGACTCTAAGGGAAAAGCCCAGACTCCCACCTATTCTCTGGATATGAGTTAGATCATATTTGTGTGAATTCTTCAGATAAGCCTAGATAACATGTTTGCTCATGTAGAGCCTATTTCTGATGAAAGGCGAAGAGATGAGAATAAGCCATAATTAACATTGAAGCATGGCATATAAATCCCAGTAAAACATTAAGCTCCAGAGAATAGGCATATAAATCCATTTCACTGAGGGCTGAATTCTCATCCAGAGTCCTAAGATGTGACATACCAACATCCTCTGTAATAAACTAAAAAATATAAGCTGATTTCATTAGCAATATTCAATACTCCACAAAGCGCATAACCAAAGCAGCATATCTGAATTATAGTTTTAATGCATGGGCTTTTCAAGAGGAAGGTTTGTGTTTCAGTAAAACCTAAATGCTCTCGATGAGCACTGCAGTGTGCCCCAAACCCTGCGTAATCAAACTGCCAAGATGAGGTTAGTTACTGAAACAAGGTTAAAAAGTGTGGAGCATGCAGCGGAGCAAAAGGTGCAGACTCGAGTGGTAGCGGGAGATCTGAGACAGCTTCTCTACTCGGTGCTGCTCTGCACTATTACAGATGCATCAGCATGAACTGAAAAAGCAGAGTACCTGCTCCATGCAGGTCCTCCCCGTGCAAATGAAAATGTGACAAGGGTATGTGGAAAGAAAAGCTCTGCTAATGAAAGCAGCAAATAGCATTAATACCAGGATCAACCTGGAGAGTTGAGCCTGTAAGCAGTACATGCAATCAAAATAGCTTTCAAACCAACTGTTACTGCTGTATAAAATATTCATCTGCATTTGCATTTAGAGGTGGGAAGATTCCACCCAAACCCCTTTTCAGAAGAATTCAGATTCAGTTACAGCAATATGATTTGAGACGTAATTATAGCACCACCAATTTGTTAATGCAAAAAAAAAATCTGAAAAAACATCTAAATGTTTCATTCTGACATTTGCTAAATGTCTCTTTTATCAGATTTGTAATTTATCTTTTTCCTTCAGTTGAATTCAAAAGCATTGATAGATGTTGAATATCAGATCAAAATATTTTGTTTCTTTGACAGAAAATCCCTGTCCCTTTTGGTTCACCAAAGAGCATCAGGCAGACATGGATTTCCTCCATTTCTTAAGAAATGTTTGGTGGGTAGAACCAGTCAGCTCAGTGAAAGAGTATCTCCAAGTTGGAAACCAGAATGCTTGGGATAAATCCTGCATTCACACAGTAAATCTCCAAATGGGAACTCTCAATCATCATCAAGCAAAGTAGAGATTTTTTACTGCACAAGAAGCCTGTGCTACAGTTTCTTGTTTGAGAAACTGGTAAATTACTCTCTCTTCAGAGGATTTGAAACCCAAAATACTTCAACCCTACATATTAGATCCTATGATACAGATTCTTATAAAGCAAGAGTGTAAACTGTCTAGCAGAAATTATTCAAGCCAAGAAATCACCATGCTAAAAGTCCTGCTGCATAAAATCTGTCCTTTCTCCTCCAAGATCCCATCTAAAAAGAAAAAAGCAAGATGGGCGAGCACAATCGTAAGCAGGTGCTTGTTTCTGAGCATCACAGCTGCACAAGCACATCTTTTTTCCTTTCCTAAATATATCCATGATTCGATGAGCTTCCTGGCTGGGCCTCCCTCCTCTCAGCTTGAATTTCTGAGCAGCCAGAGGAATGGGCCAGCTGTGCTTGGCACCTGCGCGGGCAAGATGATCTCCTCTGTGGAGATCAGTTTCAGAGACAAAAGCTGTGGTACCCAGAGAAGTGGCTCAGCTGCTTACATGCCTTTAAAGCCTTTAAAGGACAGGAGAGGTTTACTGCAGAGCAGCAAATTTTCTCAAGCAAGATCTTTTAAAGCCTGACTACAGCCTAAACATAAGCCCTTGCTGTAGCGTATGTGGCAGAGAGAGATGCAAGCCACAAACAAATGAATTCTCAAAGTCTCAAAGAACTTTATTTTTTTTTTTTTCTATCAGCAAGTAAAACCTGGGCAGTGTAGCGCTGAGCACTGCCTAATCTGCCCTGCTGCCCAGCATGATGAGTGAGTCTGTGCTGCTTCGGCAGGGTTCTCCTGGCTCTCCTGGCTTATTGAAAAAGCTCAGGCAGCTCCCTACCTCACTGCAGGTGCAAAAGGTATATTCCAAAAGAAAAGAAGTTGCTGGCACTTTGAGCTCCACTGCACGTCAGCAGCATAGAAATACCAGAAGTAGTACAGAAAAATCATATATCTCCTCTTTATCACCAAGGGAGTGAGAAAGGCCTGTGGAGTAGACTCTAAAGGCAAGTCAATGAGCTGGAGGCACAGGGAGCAGGACTTAGGACTTCACAGGGATCTGCTCCAGGTGGCCCCATCCCAGGATACCGGAGAAATTCAGACAGGAATCGCTGATGCCTGCTCTGTTTGTGTTCCCTCTGAAAGCCCAGAAGCACTTGAATACACTGCTATGGTGATACAAGGCCAGAGCACTGTGGCTCTAGCTCTGAACCACACTGTGGTCAGGGAAAGACTAACACAGAACTTCCAAACTACACCTCCCTAGAAAAGAAAAAAAAAAGTTTTGAGATGCATTAATCTTGGCCTTCTATATATCACAGACCACAAATATCGCTGGTATGTCCTGTTTTGAGTCCTGTAATTTGTTTTTTGGCTAGTACGAGCATTCTTCATTGGAAGACCTCAAGAGTCAGAGAAGGCTTTGTGTCATTTGGTAGTTTGTTTCAATGACTTTGAGTGATTAAAAGTTGCACCTAATTTCTCATTTGACTTATCTGGCTTTCCCTCCCCACTGCTAATTCTTATTATGCCTTTCTCTGATGGAATAAGGACTTCCTCCTTATCTGGTGTTCTCTCTTCATTAAGATACTTAAAAACTGAATGCTTGTCACCTTCAAGCCTATTTTTGATAACCTTCACAGACTGAACTCCTCAAGAATCTCACTTATTTCTACTAGTTCTGCACACAGCGACCTGCTTAGTGAGAAGCAGGGAGCCACCATGTGCCTTGTCACACCAGACCAAGATATTGTATTCACAGCTGCAAAAAGAAAGCTCCTTTTCAACGGACAGGGAGAAAAAAGGGACTTTGCACAAAAATGTGAAGGATATCACATGATTGGGACTTGTGTTATGGGTGGGTAAAATTCACTTACAATCTGGATTTCAGATGGATATTTTCCCTTGAATCAGTTTGGGTCTCGTTGCTGAACTATTCTGAATTTTTCTGCATCCTTCAAAAAATGTTGGCTCCAGAACTATACATAATATTCCAGCATCGGTCTCCCTAATGTTTAAATCATATCTCTGCTGCCACTCAAGACTCCCAGTTTGCATTCCAGGATCACGCTAGCCCTCCCTGCCAAAATATCACACTGATAACTCAAGTTTACTGTTAGCCCACAGAAGCCTGTCCTTTTTAGAGCTGCTGCTCTCCAGGACATGGCACTCCTGCTTGTTTATAGAATTATAATGTTATATTAGTCTGCATTAAAATGCATTTGGTTAGAATAATTCCAGTTTATCCAGAGATTAATCACTGTGTACAACAGCCCTGCTCCCAGCATGATTTACAACTCCACCTGCTTTTCCATCACACATCTCCTCGGCTGTGAGCTCCTATTTCCATCCAGAGCAGCAATGAAAATAACGTCTAGCTCCAGGCCTACTGCTGATCTCCCCTCGGAGAAACTGTATCAGATGATAACTTGACCAGCATTTATTTTGTGACATCCGTCAGTGGCAGTTGAATCCTGTTGGTGAGACCACCTGGGTTTGGCTGAACTCACTGAGAGGAGACATTTTCCACCCCCAAGGAAAATACACAAATCCTGCAGTCAGCAACCCTGAATTTGCAAGATCTGCGCACTCTGAGGGATCCCACCAGTCTGGTGCAAGCAAATTAAACATCATTTCAGTTTATGTTAATTCATGCATTTGAATATCATCATTTAACATGCTGCCTGACACCTTTCACTAATCGCTGGACTAATTCCTGGTATTTCTGATAAAGTTAATGTTATTAGCTGTGGGTCTTCTTAGGAAGAATGGAATCTGCTGTTCAGATAGGAGAGAGAAAAAAATGGATTTTCTAAGTCTTTTGGACATTTCAGGAAAGACAAAATTGACAGGCGACAAGGCAGGCTGTAATTTATACACATCTTGAGGCTGTGCCACAGTCCTAATAACTGCTGTGAGCTCTGCAGCCCTCAGAGGCAAAGCACACACCTAAGAAACACAGATCGATAGATAAAAGCAACCTTTAAGGAAACAAGCTGTCAGGTGCGCGTGATTCTTACTCTAAAATACTGTCTGGCGAAGTAACACAAGAGACACTACAGACAGTTTCTGCTCGCAGGCCATCAGAAAGGAGAGCCCTAGGAAATGCCTGGAAGGATGCACTTTGTCGTTGCGTTGGAGCGCAGGGGTTCAGAAGCAGGCAAGAACAGGGGAGGAAGGGATGAAAAGATGCAACGTTGCCGTGCAACTCAGCTCTCCCTGGATTCACCCAAAGGAGAGCAGGGGAGCATTAGAAGAGGAAAGGGAATACAACCTGGGCAGAGCTTGCAGTGCTGTACATAAAAACAGACTTTTCTCATTCTCATCGGATAGGGTTTTGGATAATAGGTCTAGTAGGCATCTTCTCTTTCTAAATTCTCTTTTTAATCTGCTCCTTTAAATAAGGTACTCGCAGAGGTTTGATTTTACAACGCAAATACTAAGAGTGCAACCGCCCTCATGTTATGAATGCGAACTTACATCCTGAGGATATTCATATAACAGCAAGAGATGGTCCATATGATGAAGGGGCAAGCTGAGGAACTCAGAGAATCACAGAACGGTTGAGGTTGGAAGGGACCTCTAGAGATCATCTAGTCCATCCCCCCTGCTCCAGCAGGGACATCCAGAGCACGTGGCACAGGGCGGCATCCAGGCGGGTTTGGAAGATCTCCAGAGAAGGAGACTCCACAGCCTCTCTGGGCAGCCTGTTCCAGGGCTCTGGCACCCTCACAGGAAAGAAGTTCTTCCTCACATGGAGGTGGAACTTCCTGTGTTATAATTTATACCCATAAACTGCAGGAACTACAGATTTGTATTACAGAATCTGGTCTGCCAAGACTGGCTAATGTGGTCTCAGTCTTTTCCTCTCTGTGCTTTACTTTATAGCAGTTCTGAGGATACACCACACAGATGGGGGAGGAAAAGAGAGTGACAGATTGGGGCTATAAAAGTTCCATATATCAATAACATCAAGAACATTCCTACTGTTTGCAGGATTACATTTATGTTTTATTCCTGAGACAGGCAGACTAATAATTTAACATAATGCACTTACAATAATATGCAGAAAAGCCAGTGCAATCAGACAATAGGAAGACCCCAGCGCTCTGCTTCCCAGTATGTCTCCAGGACTTGGTGACCTTTCTAACTTCACCCTTAGCACCCTGATTGACTTTGCTCAGCTCCCACACCTCACTCCCAAATGCTGCCCCAAATCAACCTCCTCTTCCAGGTCTTCCTCAGAGGTTCAATTCTTAGAGTTCAGATCTTTTCCTGCTTCATCATGTCCACCATGACTCCCTTCTTGCACATCTTGGACAGGACATCAGATACTGACTCAAAGCGAGAGGGCACTGGCAAATAACTCCCCTTCCAGGACCCTTAGGTTAGAGGGAGTGAAGGGCACTTCCCATTCCCAGCACGCAGGAAGATAGGCTCATCTGCAGCGTGCCATGGAGCTAGGAAAGTAGACAAGTGTTAATCCTGCTGTTACATGTCTGGCAGCGAGTAGCACAACCAACTGAACTCTTATTCCTGCCTTTCTTGTTCTGGTCAGCTTAGGCTGCAGTCTTGATAGTGTTTCACCATGTAATGCCTGAGGGTCTTTTTCCTCTATCCCTGCCCTGAAAAATTGACATACTTGAATTCATTTGCAACCAATAAAATATTCGAGCGCCATCAAGTGGCCAAATGCTTGTTAGCGGTGAGTGGCTTCCAAGAGCTTGCACGCTGTTCAGAAATCTCCAGGATCAGGCAACAAATGAGCATCTCTAACTATGCCTCCTTTGGCACAGCCTGCTGTTACTGTAAACAAGCCAGACCGTCCTCATCTAAGTATTTTTGACCTGACGAGCTCTGAGGAGGATATGGGCACTGTAGGAGATGCTTATGTGTTCCATAATTAAAGGAAAGAAACATTAGGGTTGTATGATCGTGCTGCAGTCTCTTGACAGCAGACAGATGCCTGATGAGGTGGACATGCACAGCCTAGACCATGGAGGAAGCAATCAGAAATCATATGGCTCCTTAAGAGTACTTTTCTGAAAATATTTGGCAGAGTAGTCAGTTTTGGTTGAGGGGCAAAGAGACAGCTGAGTAACACGTTATATGCCAGGCCAATCTGCACTCAACTTTGCACAGGTATGTACTTCAAGCACGAGTGAATATAAGAGCTGCCTTTACAACTCAGACATCTGCCCCATCCTGTTCCCAGTAGTGGCTGAAATCAGATGCTTAGGGAAAGGAATAAAAACAGGGCATATAAACAGTGATAACCTTCCAGAATCCTGTTTAGATGCCTACCAGTCTGTGGCTAAGCTTCTCCCAAACAGAAGTCCCAAAAGGTCCTCTCCTCATTTCTGTGTGCAGCAACCAGCCCCAGACCATTATGCCAGGACTGTACCTTTCCACACTTTTTTTTGTGGTTCTGGTGTATATATGGCCAGTATATACACAAGATACTAGTATATACACTAGATAATCAGTCCTTCTCACAGTAATTCTTTATTTTTGGAATGTTTTAGTGCATTAAATGTTTTGCATCTGAAGCAGATCTGTGAAGCAGACAACTGGTGGTTAGTCTAAATGGTTTTTAAGAGCTTCTAAAAGTAGATTTCGGAGTAAAACTATTACTTTCCTAAAAAGCTGAATTTAAATGAAGTACTTCTATTTATGCAGTCCAAAATAAAGCCAGCTAGCTAAGTATATGGTAATAAAGCAGCAGTTTGAAATCCTTTGATCACAGAACAAAAGCAAGGGAGAAAAGGTAGCGATGGGAAAAGTAGAGAGGATCTTTCAGAGTGAAATCTCCAAACAGCAACTAATGGAACTGGTCCAAAAGGCTCGCAAAAAGTATTTACTTCAAATATCTGTGCAAACCAGGAGTCATATTTTAGCTCACATTTGGATGTGATGGGAAAAGCTTGAAGAGGAAAAAAAAAAAAGAAAGAATTACAGAATCACAAAACAGCTGAGGTTGGAAGGAGCTCTGGCGATCACCTGATCCAATCCCCCTGGATTGGGAGTGGTCAAATAACCACCCTCACAGCAAAAGAGTTTTGTCTTGTGATTAAATGGATTTTTCTGCATTTCACTTTTTGCCCATTGCCTCTCGTCCTTTCACTTGACACCACTGAAAACCACCTTCTTTACTCCCTCTCACCATGTATTCACGTATAACTTTCACCTTTCTTCTTTGACAGCCAACTGAGCAGACTCCCACTCTGGGAAAACAACCGCTATGTGAACCAAACCAACGTACAAATCTGAACAAGACCATTGATGAATTAGGCCCTCCATCACTATCAGAGTCAGCTGAGCTGACTGAACTGGAAAAAGCTCTTGGAACAAGTACATGGAACAAGTACATGCCACCTTTCTTTTACTGCAGATGAGACTCTTTCTGATGACAGACACTTTCTAAAATGCAGCAATGATCTAAAACCAGTGTGAAAATGTGGCAAAAATCATAGTCTTCATAGCAAGTTGGATGCCACAAAGAGTGGCACAAAGAGTGAGCCTGAAATTGCCCAAAAGGAAGGCAATATTCTTCTTATCTCACGGCTGGGGAAACTGAAGAGGAACTGCTGAAGACACAACCCAAAGTTAGTTACATGATTCACAGTTTAGATTTCTCACTGATAGAGATCTAAGCATCCCTAAATCCCTTTTCTGTCATCTGTAGTTAACTTCACCCTACAATATCCTAAAACTCACTTTTTCTTCTCTCTCCTGAATTTCAGCAACGTGATATCCCTGACCACAAAACATGCAGAGGAAAAATAACAAACAACAAAAAATGGTACAATGTTTTTTATACTCTTCTGACTTCATAAGTTCTTATAGACTGAAAATTTAGGCTGTACTTATTTTTCAAAGATCTGAATTTTTGAAGCATTCTTGGCAGGCTCTTAACCTAAAGTGACCTATAATAAAAGTCAATGGAGGTTAAAATTCCTGGATATATTCTGACAGTCAGGAAGTCTAGTGAGTACAACCAAACATGAAGTGAAAAATGGAGAACCATGATTGAGTTCCCTAAGTGAGGATCAGCTGAGAAAAATGTTGTGCCAAGAAAAAAATATATTTGTGTTGTGCAGTGATAAAAAATGCAGCAGTAAACTAAAAAGAGATTGGATGTTTCCTGAGTTTCAATTCTTCATTACTTCACATAGATTACATTCAGGATTTCACAAATTCTCTCTGCTGAAAAATGATTCTTACTCATCTCTCTAGAATAAAAGACAGAAGAGAAAAGTCTTTGAAGGAAAAGTCTTTAAAGGGGCTTTATACGATTTCTTTGTACAGATCTGCCCTCAGAATAATGGCAAGCCATCTAACTTCAGAGCTTACAAAGTAACTTACATGCTGCTAGGATTAATGATGGAATGAGCCCAATGCAGATTCATAAATTCTAAGGCCAAAGGAGATCACTGTGATGAATAAATCCTGTATTTGCTCACATGCTTAATTACTACCATTAAAACTTCCAATTTATTTTCAGCTTTCTGAGATCTCTGAACTTTACTTTCAGTCACTAGATTCTATCCTAGATGAAAAAGTAAGATGAAAGAGTGCTCTTCTGTCAGGTATCTCCTTCCCCTAGAAATAGTTAATGGGCAGTAATCAAATCACTACTTTCCTCTTTGATAAGTTTTGGTAAGTTTAGCTGATTTACTATTTCTCCGTAAAGCAGCGCTTCCAAACATAAATCTTAGGGCACTGATGGTGATATTGCACCTGTGTAACTCTCAATCAATGTTCTTAAATGAGAACTAAAGAGGAGCAGGTCTCTAAAGCTGCCCTGTGACTCAGCTCTCAGAGTGGATGCTAGCCAGCAGAGAGAGCTGACTTAACAAACTTCGTGCTCTTTTCAGGGGTAGAGGATGGCTAGGACAACCGAGAAGTCCCTTGGCACATGAGCTTGGCCTTCTCACGAGTAAGAATGGATCAGCATTGCTTGACCTCTTTTGGAAAGAAAAAAAAAAGAGACAGTCAAAGCAGAAAGGAACTCAGATGTCAAAGCATTGAAAAACAATTAAATAACTAAAACAGGCAGACAGACATCCTGCCTACTCTGTAATCCTAAGTCACCACAAAGGATCTCTCACATCCACAGGCTCTGAAGTCAAAGAACAAACACGTGTAAGTGCAGCACCAGGTTAAAAGGCAAAGGCACTTAGAAATTAGCTCTGCTGGGAGAAGTGCAATACGAGTTATCCCATCCTCCAGCTATTTCTATCTTAACCTTGCAATGCTAGAAGCATCCTGACAAGCCATGTTTGGCCTGGAGAAAGGCTGGATCAGGGTTGCTTCCTCCTAGTCTCTAGGACTAGATGTCCCAGACGTAGCAGAAAGTGTTTTAAATGAATAGTAAAAAGCTGACCTCTGGTGTCAGGAGCAGGGGTATAGAGAGGAGACAGTAAGAAAACCATTCTCTTGTACTCCTGTACTCTGCTTTGAAGTCTGAATAATTCTCTGATAAGCTTCATTCACTAACACCAGTGTGGGACAAATGAATATAACCAGAAAGCAATATATAGCAACAGGCTACTGTGCTTGGCAGGAGCATTGCTGTTTTCATTTCTGTGCTTTCATATCAGTTCTTCCTCCACAAAGCATCTAATCAGCCAACGCTGTACAATGAAAAATGAATGGTTTCCTTCTGGGAGCTGCCTCACGATGCCAGAAAGCAAGGCGAGTTTGTTTGTAAACATTTGATTAGGAAAAAAGCAAGTAAAATTGGCATGAAAACATGCAGAAATTAATGCTGTGCCACTCTGATGCAGATATTTATAGGAGAGAGGAGGAGGTGACACCAGCCAACATAACATATGTAGCACCATACTAAATTCCTTTGCCAGCGATTCTGCCTGCACTAAGCTAGCATTTCCACAGATCCGCGCTGTAAGTAGCTGACTGACAGGAGCTGACATAGTTTCCAGTGCATATATTGGGTGTTACGTTCCTGTCCTGACACAGCACTCATAGGACAGCACAGAAGCATCCTCAACGCCTCTGTGAACACCAGGAATGGGGCTAAGGAGGGGAATGCTCCCTGCTTCATCTCCCCTAAGCATCCTTTGAAAATCTCCTGACCAGAAGCAAACTCCTGGGCAGTTAATCCTGGGTTAATGAGCAGTCATTAACCCAGGTATATCCCTCCGTGGGCGTTTTCATGCAACAGGGCCTTGCTCTGAGGAAGTGTCTCCTTGGAAGACCCTCTCTCTGAACAGTAGGACCGTGATGAGTTTAAAAGAACTCTATACATATGTCTGCCAAGGAGTTAAGAGGTCCTTGCTGCTATTGGGGCTAGGATGGCCAGCAGTGCCAAAGGAAAAGAGAGTCTCCTCTACAAAGGATGGGTTTTTGCTCTCTCATCTGGCTGAAGAGGGAAATCCCTCTGCTGGTTTCCAGTCCAGACCCTGTTATTTTTGAATTTCAGCTTGGGAAAGATAAAAAAAAACTGTGGCAAGGAGTGTTAGGTGCCCTCTTGCAAGTTTTTTTCTCCAACAAGTTAGTGCCGAGACAGGCTGCATAAGAGGAAACAGAGTCCCCATCCTCTCAAGCTTTTAAGAACAGTATAGCCACACATCTGTCAGAAGCCATTTAGGCAGAATTAAGCTTGTCCTGGTATAGGGAAGATGATTTCTGCAGGCCCATTCCAGACAGATTTTATAACATCCCTTAACTTCATGCTTTAACTTTTGTATGAAACCAGTGCTACAATACACAAAGATCAAAATCAAACCAATATACAGATTAAAAAAAAAAAAACAAGAAAAAGTCCTATGTTGTAATGCAGAAGGTAGATATTGCCAAACACTTTCCCAGTGAAAACAATAAGCTGATTCTGATCTTGTTTATGTGAACAGAAATTAGACATAACTCCATTATAGCCAGATATGATCATAAGCCTAAACAGGAAATCAGAACTCAGCCAGGACTATTTTAGATATTATCTGTTTGCGCTGTCCTACTCAACACAGCAGGGAGTGTCATGACCACAAAATACCAGCAAGGTGTAATAACCATCCTTACTGGTAGTAAGCTCTCGCTGCCCAATTATCTCAATCATTTCAGGTAATTTTTAGAATTCCTTATCTGTAACTGCTTGCCCAAACTGTCAATTTCTTTTTCCACTTCAGATGGAAATAACATTCTCTCCCTTCTTTTAACTATCTCTGCGAATATGTAGAAACATATGCTATGTAAAAGAAGAAATGCATGATTAATAGTGAAACGCCACCCATTGAGGCTTGGAGAAAGCTAAGGACTTGAGAAATAAAGAATTAAAAAGGGAAAGGCAATAGCGTGTTAAAATGTGAATCAGCTGGTGGGCAATACCCAACATAGAATATGGTCCCAACTGACTGTCATTTGGAAATTAATTAAGATTTCCTGTTGGTGGCACCTACCCCGAGAGTCCAGTTGAAGTCATTTATACACTGCAGCACAACTCAGAAACAGCATTACAGTCTTAGTATTCAGGATGGGACTCCATACTGTCAGCTGTAATACCATATGCAAGAAATGATAAGAATTTGTTTCAAAGAAGAGAAGGGAATTACAATTTTCATAGAACACTGTGAAATCTGAAAGGATTAGAGGCTGTCAGAGATTCTGCAGTACAAGAGGCGTATAGGAAGAAGCTAAGCTCTGATGTCTTTAAAGTATGGGAGATCCCAATGGGGCCAAGCATTTGGCTAGAAAGTTTGAAAGCATTTTTGCAAATCTGCAAATATAGTTCAAATTTCCTTTGCAAAACTTAACTCATACTTCCCAATGGGAGTCCAAATTCAGAAAATTTAATTAGAAAGTCAAATAAAGTTGAGCCACAACAGCAATCTAATCATCATAGGTCAACAGAAACAGCTCAAAGGAAGGTCATGAACAGCAAGGAGCATCATACTAGCAAAGCTGGATCAAACCTGTGATTTACCAGGGATTTCCTAATTGTATTCCAGGGATCAGAGTGGAGCTGCAAGCTCACCTGACAAGCCGTGTGAATTGGCAAAAGGTGCAAGTCATTAGTTTTGCACAGTTGCCAATCCATTGGGATTTCTCTTGGGTCACAGAAGTCCATTCAGTCGGGAACCACTGTCACTACCTCCATCAGGGGACAACTGCTTAGAGCTGTGCAAGGCATCCTCCAGGCAGAAGCCACAACAGAGCTACCTGTTTTATCAGGAGTACTGCAACAACAGGAGGTTTTTTTCAAGCTTCTGCTTCACTATTTAAGCACAAGCTCAGCTTGCACTTAGTTTCAGAACAAAACATTCCCAGCCCTCCTGACAATTAAGAAGGTTTTAAAAAACCAAACAAGTTCCACCCTGAAAGCACAGCGGGCAAATAAAAAGAAGTCAGGTCTTATCAATCGTAATAATGTCATGGTTTTGAGAGCCTGCCTTATGATCTCTGAATGATGAGACTTGGCAATATTGTACCAACCTCTGGGAAAATTTTCCTAACTGCCCAAGAAATTTTCCTTATGTTGTGCACTGTGAACTCCGAACACTTATTAGTATTACCTTTCCTACTTCCAATTCTTCCTGTTCTCTCGCATATATATATATATTTATTTCTGCTTAAAACATCATAAATTCCTACACTGCACCCAAAATGATTTAAAGCACATTGTTTTTATCACATACAGGGACACAAATATTCCATCACTGACCACTCCCTTAAATTCTAGCCCACGGACTACTTTAATAATGGAAGTAATTTTGCTTTAAGGGCTGCTAAAAAAAAGAAACAGATATTAGTTAATATATTTCTCAAGTGATTACATAAAAAACAGGTAAATTTGTGCCTGCAGAGGTTGGTAACATCATTTTTATATATGGCCTTCCATTTAGAGATAATCATTGCATGCAGTGTAGCAGGAAACAAATTAAGCCACAGAGAGAAGTTACGGAGAAGGAATTGTGCCTACTTCATGCAATGTTTTCATGTAAATAGTTTTTCGTACTGTAATTTCAATCCCAGATTTAACTGACACGCATGCTGCTCATGCTGATTCATACCGCCACGCTGTATAACTCACCTTCTCTGCATAGATTCTTCTATAATGCCCAATATTTTGGTATCAGAGTAACAAAGCTTAACAAATAAAGCAAGGAAAATATGTTAGGTCCTTAAGTGGGCCCTTTTGGCCAGTGAAGCACCAACAGTTACTACACTGCTAATAATGTCTGTGTAGAAAGCTCGATCACGAGCTCTCAAAACTTCATGTGTAGTGATTTATCTTTTCCCCAGCTGAATTAGAGAGAAGATGGATGATTTCATCTCAGTGCACAGATAAGAAAGTATTGTCACAAAATGAGCTAATCTAAACACAAACAAACTGATTGCAGCGGCATGGCCGAGGGTGGTAAAGTATTACAGCTGAAAGATATCAAAATTCATTTTGAGCTGGTACATCCTCTAGATCTCAGCCACACAGCAGCGTGCCTATTAAGAATTCCCACTGCATCTTCCCCATCACAGGACTAAAATGGAGATGTTTTCTACAGCAAAAAAAAAAAAGAAAAAAAAAAAGAGGGGGATGGGAAAAGCCCCAAACCACACTCTTCACTCAAGGGAACTGCTTGGTGCATTACAGACTCCACAGAAGGACTCATCATTAAAGCAAGCTTGAAAGACTCAGTGTGCAATGGAAAGGTGAAGATCACCTGATCATACCTGTGTCTACAGCAGTTAATGTCAAAAAAAAAAAAAAAACACATAATGGAACTCAGTACAAATGATTTATATAATCAAGTTTTTCAAAGACAACTCTTAACTACAAAAACTGCATTCTTAGAGCCATGAAAGATTAATAGCTCTACCTTCTTATGAAGGATTTTAGAACTTTTGAGCTTTAATGGTACTGAGATTAACCATTGCAAACTATGCCCTATGCATTAAATAAAACTTATTCAGTCAATGAAGTTCCTTATCCATGTGGATGATTTCACAAAGGTGTGTTTGGGGAACAGGATATTGAGAAACATCTCAGGTCACCAGATGCAGAAATTTTCCTTGGCAGACAACTATAGGAAATCCATATGAGTGTATTAAGCTCTTCCTTAAACTAATAATTGTGCCTGCACTGGCCTTAGGTAGCTCCTAGGTCTCCCTGGCATTTATCGCTCCTGATATATTTATGGAGAGCTATGAAGGCTAAACAAATGAAATCTTTTTGTCTTCACTTGTATGGAGGCTGTTCTCATTCCCTTCTGATCCGTACAACCCTTCTCTTTGCTTGTTCTAGTATGAATTTATGTTTCCTCAACACAGGTGACCCTAGAAATCGTGTTGTGCTCCTGCTGAGACACAGTCATAGAACATGAATGATGAAGAACAAGACAGTATTTGTGCTGGAAATACTTCACCTGACTCAGCCTCAAACAGCTGCACAACAGCCCATAGCTATTAATGCAGTATAAGCAGCAACTCAAAGTGGCAAGAGCCAGTAACTCAGACGAAAGGTTGGGAGGTTGCATATTTTATGCAGACATTGAAACAAGAAGTTATGGCAAGCATAATCCATGTAAGATGAGAGTTCCTGCCACCATCAGAATGCACCCTCAGTTTTTGCCATCTCCTATTTAAAGTCTTCTGAGATGACTGAGACCTTTCAAATCTCACCACATGCTTCATTTCTGCTCATCTCCTAGGTTTGCCATCATATAGAAGACAGATTTTCCCCATGTTTTGTTTGACTTAAAGTCATCACTTTCTGTGCCACTGTTCATCCCAGTAATGGTACTTTCAGATTCTATTTCTTACACTGCTCAGGAATGACACCACTTCCCAAGAAGTTTGCTACTCTCTCACTACTGCTTTAAAAGTGAAGTACGATCAGGATGAGAAAATATTTGAATGGAATGAGCAATAACATCTGAGTGGTGTAAGTAGTGCTAATGCCTTAGAAAGAGGTAATAGCCATTCTGGGTTAGCAATGAATTAATAACCAGAGCCATGCAGGATGCAATACTCAACAAGAGCTTCCCCGTAAGACAAAAATACAGTCCTTGTTCTTGGGATCTCTCAAGATCTCAGTTTAGTACTGCTAAACACAATATATGTATTAAATATATAGATCATATATATATACACATATATATATATATCAGTTGCATTTTGTCCTGACTCCTGCCTACACAATCACAATATACTGTGGGAGGCCAGACACGACTCCTGAAGGCTTCAATATGAGTCTAGCAGAAATCATTTTATTCGCGTTACAGCACGCTATTTATCTGCTACATTTCTGCTAAGTCATCTAGCCACGCGTACGCTTACATCGTGATTGGTTACATACTACTGCCCACGCGTCTTCTACTGTACTAGGTTGGCTGTAGATATCGGGGCACACGTTTACATGATTGGCCCGCACACAGTCCTCTATCCTGCACTGATAAGCTTGTTTACAGGTTCTTCCTCTCCTACTTCTGTGTTCTTGCCGCTGGTGACTTTCCCACAATCTTTTCACCTTGGTCTTAGTCCGGCTCATCGTATCCGTCTTCTATCGGGAAGCCTCCATTACTTAGATATCCTCCCACAGTATACTTTGCTAAATTTTCTTCAAAATGTGTCTAACCAGTTACCATATTCTCCTTCAGATGCAATCCTACACCCTTCATCTTAGTGGCCGGAAGCCACTCTGTATAACATTGGAATTCCCCTGAAGAAAGCACTGTATAAATCTGATTTATTGTCAGGGTAAAAGGATTTCATCAAATTCCCAGCCTTTGTGAAACTATACATGTTAAAGAACTTCTTGAAACGTTAATGAAAAGAGTTAAATCAAGACCAAATCTTTGATACAGATTCATAGTCTTACTACTGTTACTAGAACCATTTGGAGTAAGTGCTTTGAGGACCATATCAAGGTTTTAGCAGTGAAATATAATACAAGCAGAAGAAAACCAAGTCCTTCAAAATACAAGTTAAATAGGAAAAAGCAATTATGTAACTGGCATGAGTAAATCATTGTAACCAAGTTATACTGGGTTGTTTTTTATCTAGATTTTACTTTGCTATTTATCTACCTAAATATTAGGCTAAGTCAGGGTCTAGCAAGGGCTGACTGCTCCTTAAGGGATAGGGAGCTGATACCCAACTGCAATAACACAGTCATCAGGGTCCTCACCAGCTCGTCCCACTGTCCCCAAGTGAGGCAAGCAGGGCAGGCCCAGAGATCATGGCAAAGTTCAACCAAGAGTCCAGATCATCCAAGAACTTTGTGGTGACAGGGCAGGCTGAGGCTGGGCAGGATGGTTACCCACAGGCTGGGGCAGGTATCAGCAGGACCGGGACCAGCAGAGGCAGGGTCACGGTGGGGCTGGAGTCTGGCACCACTCTAGTTTGGTTGGACAGGGACCAAGGGCCATAGGCTGGGCTGAAATAGGAGCCTGGGCCTGAGCACAGCAGTGGGAGGCCCCAGGAAAGGTGGGCAGAGAGAGTAAGGCCTGATGGTGCCCTCAGGAGCCTGACCGTATGATTGCTTATTAGATTACAGTGTGCATGGTATACTTGATTCCAGGATTTTAGTCAACTTGATCCCAAACTTTTGATATCAAAAAATCAAGCTACAATAACAACGTAACCTTAGTATTGGAGTGGGAGTCCAAATACGAAAATAAAAATATACTGTTCAGTTAATAGAATATGGATATATAAACATCTGTATTTCAGCAAATAAATCTTTAAAATAGATAGAAGTATGAAACAACACTTTTAAGAGAGAGTGTGCAGAGTTGTTTTGCCTATCCTCATTATCTTCTGATCATCTTGTCCTGCCAAGTCAAGGGGTCTCTCAGTATAGAAGGGGGTAAAGTCTTCTAGTATGTTCTCATTATCAGACCATTGTCTGGACATCCACAGCGAAAAGAGCTAACACCTCTCTGCTCAGTTTCTTTTTGTGCAAATGCAAAAAAAGAAATCCCACGACAACTTAACTGCAGCTGTTTTCAGGGACAAAGCTAAGACAGGGAAGGAGTCAGACTGGCTTTATCAGACAGGTAAGGCTCTGTGGCATACAAACGTTTAGTCTCCTGAGGATCAAGATGCATTAATCAAACTAACTGGGCTAGACACAGAGGTAAGTGGATAGAAGTTAATGGCCTGCAATGCACCGGAGACATGACAGGATGGCTGAGCGGTTTTTTTTTGATCTCCGGGCTGTACAAAACCTCTTAATATGATATGTCTTTTTTTTTTTTTCCCCAAACCCATCAACAGAGCTCTTTATTATTTCATGCTTAACAAAATGCTACAGCACAAGACTACATTATCACCTGATTTAAAATTAAATGAACCAAAAGGTTAAGGCTAGGAAAATTAGGCAAAGCTTAGAGAATTTAAATTACAAATCAGTAATTAAGTCACCAACTGGAATTAATGTTTCATGTGATTCATTCAAAGTATTATACTTATTAGGTTATATTTACTAACAGAGTTGACAGTATAATAGGTACTGCCATTGGTACACTCCCAGATCTTTTATGACTGGTAAGAGAAACTCGGTATTTGGAAAATAGATATAAAAGCATTGTAATTTTCAATGTAATTATGTTTAATTGACCACAATTAATTACTTACCTCAATACACCAAATGTATAATGGCTTAAATTTCTAACACTGATTACACTAGAGAAGTTTTCAGAGACCACAAGACCATGGAGGAGAATACAGATATTTTGCGAGTGAACTTTAGACACAGTAGCCCCGCAAAAGCCAAGACTCTCAAGCCATTAGACTCTTGAAGAACATAAGCTATGAAGAACATAAGATTTTCCTACATTATTGCTTGTTTTAAATCAAACAAACATAGCTGCCAAAAAGCAGAAATTAGAGACAAATACCATATCTTTAAAATTTACACATTTTAAAATTCCAGAAGTTGGGAGTTTACCACACTTCAAAGTTAACTGTTCTCAATTACCCAACAGCCACACTTTGGGCTCAATTCATGCAACTCCAGCTTTCCTTAGATCTCATTGAAACATTTTTTTTCTGGCAGATTAAAGATCCCGTTGTTACATGAGCTGTCTTCCTGATATAGGAAGTTAGTAGACCATAATCCAACTACCAAATAAGCTTCTCATTGACAAGCTAACAGAGTTCCTTGAATTTGTTTCTAAGGTCAGCCATCCAGTTCTAAGATCCTTCTTTTGTTCTTTTCTGAACCCTTTCAAATTTATGACCCTACTTCTCAGCATGTCAAAACCAGAAGTGAGTACACCATTCCAGGGCAATCACTCCAGCACACTAAATCCTAGGGTAAAGAAGCCTCTCAGTTGCCTTGCAAAACTTTCCTCTGTACAGAGACAAGGATCTTAGAGGCTTTTTCTTAACTGCAGTATAGCCCTGGGGTTTCACCACTGCAGAATCACAGAACAGCTGGGATAGAAATGGACCTCTAAAGATCATCTGGTCTAACCTGCAGGCACAAGCACAATTGCCCAGGACCATGTCTAATCTAGTTATAAATAAATAATGCTCTGATAAGGCTCCCCCATGGATGTATGGCTTGACCTTCTTTGTTTAGAAATACGAGCATACACTTGGACACTCTAATACATAGTCATAGAATCATAGAATGCTTAAGGTTGGAAGGGACCTCTAAAGGTCATCGAGTCCAACCCCCCTGCACACGCACGGTCACCTAGAGCACGTGGCACAGGACTGCGTCCAAGCGGGTTTTGAAGATCTCCAGAGAAGGAGACTCCACAACCTCTCTGGGCAGCCTGTTCCAGGGCTCTGTCACCCTCACTGTCAAGAAATTTTTCCTTAAGTTCCTGTGGAACTTTTGGTGTTTCAGTTTGTGGCCATTACCTCTAGTTCTGTCGGTGGCACCCAGTGAAAAGAGGCCAGCACCATCCTCCTCACTCCCTCCCTTGAGGTACTTGTAGACACTGATTAGATCCCCTCTCAGCCTTCATAGGGCAGATGTTCCAGGCCCCTGATCATCCTTGT
>NW_010589873.1:11828-29361 GCF_000705375.1 Tinamus guttatus
AGGCCCTTAACTAATGCTCTAATGTAGTAAAACTTCAGGGAAATAAGGATAAAGGTTCCCAGATTGCAATATATCCTTTCTGCTTAATTCAATTTCTACATCTCCTCAGGAATGGAATACAAATCCATGCTCTATCTGTACTAACATGAACCCTTGCTCTTCATATGCCTAAAGAAGGACAGAAAAAGAAATGACTCATGGGAGAGAGGCAACGTGCAAGATTTTGTAATACTGTATCTTATTTTGGAAGCACTTGATTTGTATCTCTCTTGATGTCAGTGGAAATACTGTAAGTTAACACCATGTACACCAATGGTTATGGTAGTTTTGACCTTTCAAAGAAAAAAGTTGGATTTACAGATGACAAGATTCACTGCAAGTGCACTAAGCTTCTTATTTTCAGACTCAGCCATTTGGTAAGATATAAGGGAATAGGTCAGCCAATAAAGTAGTATTTTTAAACACCTGGGAAGAGAAGTTTTACTGACAAAAATCCTGTTCTGCTGTTTTATTATTAACTCCTGAGAACTTTTTCTGCCTCCAAAATCATGTTAACATGACATAATTTTTTTAGTAAACAATAAGACACTAACATTGTATATTTCCAATCTAATACTAAGGTCTTTTCAGTTTTACCTAAATATATTATGAAAATAAACATGGAGCACATATTATCAGATTAATATTAATAACTTCTGGCAAGTAGAGGATATATAAGTACTTACTCAGTAACTGCTTTTTTGTATTTCCTTTCCAAATGCACTTACATTACTAAAACTTCAACTCAGAGCTGTAGATTATTCTGTACCACAAATTCATTGTATTTCAGCCTCAGTTCTTTAAAATAGAGCTACATGCTTAACTTCAGAAAGTAGTCTAAATGAAGTCAGTGGCAATGCTGCTTTCAGACTCAAATATATATTTAAGCACTTTTCTCAAAACATAGGCCTAGAGGTACTCACCTGTAATTGCAGAAGTTATTTGAATGTCCTTGGAATGTCTCTTTCTCAAAAAGATAAACTCAAGATTCCTCTCTCATTCATTTTCATTTCACTTGACTACAGCCTTTTTCTGCCAATATCACCATTAATATTAGTGGGAGTGAAACAGATTTCAAACCGATTTTTCTTAGTATCAAAGTGTCAAAGGCTTTTAGATATTAGTACTTTCTTGATAAGATGTTCAGTGTCTATTTTCTTGATTCACCTAGTTCCTGAAGAAAGCCTGAAGGGTAACATCTATCCAGTAACTTTAGTTTTGAAGCTTCTAAGAACAGAAAAATATGCTAGTTTCTAATGAGCACAATAACAAGCATGGTCTTAACCCTGTCATGGAAGCCTAGTAATGTTTTATAGAATCAGCTCTAGCGTTAGCAACATGAGTCAAACTTTATGTAAGGAGTTACAGCAATGTTGCAAACAAATCTTGAGGCATATCTGCGAAAAGTAGAAAGAATGCAGCTGCTTGCCATTAGTTGCTTATTTCTGCATTATTAAAATATGTCTATAGCATTATGGTCCCTCTAAGAAGGGTGAAAAAAAATTACGTATGAAAAATACTGCCAGAGTGGAATGACATTATTTAACAAAATTCCCTGTTTACTAAACAATGAATATTGCTTAATTCTGATTTGACCAGAAGAAAAAAAAGAAAAAATAACAAAGAGAGAGAGAGCCTTAGCTTGATCCAATTCACTAAAGACCAGACCCTGCTGTTCTTAGAGATGACTGCAAATGGTCTGCCTCTTTGAAAACAGAGTCAGAAAAACCATCTGTTACTGTCAGGCTGATTCACAGCAGCACATATATGATGATCAGTTTTTTACCTGCTGAAGTAACAATTCTATCTGTTCAGCTATAAATACAAAAAGGGAAATATTTTCAATAACCTCCTTAGTCCAAGCCAGAATACAACTCAGTCACATTTTTTGTCCCTAAAATCAAGCCCAGGAATGGAAATTAATAGTATTTTAACAATCTACTTCACCTTAAGTTGCATGATGCTGCGAAATAAATCCATGTCTACTCATCTCCTCATATTGATCGGCATGCAGAGCTTGCTGCAAGAATGGGCCACAGGAAAATCTCAGCTTTCACAGTAGCTTAGAAAAACAAAAAGCCCACAAAGATTTTATTCATGCCATTTATTGACTGAGAAGAAAGAGGCAAGGTACCTGCCAGCCTATATACCACAAGAGAAAAAAAGAGACTGTTAGATTTGATGCAAGGACCTGAAAAGCCTAGGTAATGAAACAATAAGATAAATTACGGCAAGTAAAACTAAAAATCAATATTGTTTTTCTGAAAGGCTGTGCTTACTTTTAAAAACAGTACTTTTTACTGAATGTTTAATTCAGTATAGATTGTTAAAGAAGATTTCCAGACCATCTGGAGCCTTTTCTGTAATTTGATCTAGAAACCTCTAATTCAAAAATAATACCTGTAGATTGTGTACAAGCATATGTATCACAATCTCATCAGAAAATATATGCTATATATTTTAGATTAGAATATGCCTACATATTTTTAGATTAGAATATGCCTACATATGCCTCTACATTCTGGGAAATCTGAGAGGAAGAAAAATTTCATCTTCTAGTGAAATACCAAAATAGCAGCCAAACCGGGAGAAGCAAAGTATAATTTTTGGAAAAGATCAACAGGAGGAGAAAGATTTAGTTGCACCAAAAAGCCTTAGGAGCAGTTTGGCCTTCTATGAGCTATATGAGATTCAGCTATTCAGCAATCTATGTCAGAAAATCAGCATAACAATGAAGATAAATATCTTTTTTTTTTTTTTTTAAGCAGTTTAAGTTAAGACTTACAGTAATGCCATAAGAACAGAAGGCATCATCATTTCGGGGGAAAAAATACAGCAACACAAACAGAACACAAGTTGTCCTAAATCAGAGCTTGGAATCATGCCATAGATAATAGCTATAAAAAGAGAACACATTGATGTGTTTATACATCGTCTTTAAATACAGTTCTAACCAGAAGCAGGAAAAGGTGGGTCTTCGCACAGACTTTGGTGATCCGTGCTCCTAAAAATAAAAGTGAAACCATTCTAAGAAGTGGCAAGAGAAAAACAAGTTTTAAAATCATTACCCTGACTCAGATTCAAAGGCTTCCTCTCTTTCTATCTTGGAAATGGAGGAAATACCCAGATGCACCTTCGAACCAGAAACACCATGAAAGCATGAGATTTGAACTACAGTCCAGATGCTATAGTATATACAAAATAACCAGCAAATAATGTTCTGGGTATAAAAAGCCCTTAACTAGCCTGCATAAAATATGTTTGTAGCTAAGAATCAGAGTAGAATTTTAAAAAGCTATGCAATGCCTAAATTTTGATGTCCACCTAAGATTAAAAACAAGAGGAAATCCAGAAGTCAGAAATGAATATGCCTCCCTACATCTGCTCATGACTGAGGGATAGGATTGAGCAGAATGTTAACAGAGGGTGTAGCATGTTAACTTTCAATCCTCTAGCTTTTTATCTAGCAGTACAGCATGTGCTCATAAAATAAGATACAGATGTGGCTACAGATTCTCATACATCTGGCTCTGCATATGGTAACATGGAGTATTTCGAGCATGAAATACATTACTTTGTAACCTTACATAACATGTGAGCTATAAATATAGTAGAGTTGTTCAAAAACTGGGGAAACTTTTTAGTAAAAATCTGGTGAAAAATTCCCATTTTCAAAAAAAAATACTGACAATGTAATTGATAAACCAAGATCCTTATCAAATCTCTTTCACAGTTAATACAAATTCCAAACATCCCAGTACTACACCCATCTATCTACATCTGACAATTTTTAAGCAGCATAAGGATGGGTATGTGTGTGAATGAAAGAATGGAAATTTGCTAAGCAGAAAGTGAAAGAAAAGAAGGATTCAAACTATACTTTTCCCTCCAAGCCCCACAGAATATTTATACATGCATACTTACATTAATTATCATAGCTTCATAGCTGAGACAGTTGAGAAAACTGTCACTAAACATTCATATTCTCTAGATCATCAGGAAAATCGAGGAAAACGTAATCCAGAAAGATTTTAGGAAGAAGCTCTATACCTGGAGAAAAAAAAGGGATCCCTTAGCTCATCTCTTCCAGTAGTGCTGGAAGCATGTACTTTTTTCTCTTCCCCAGATTTTGCCATTTTTTTATTCATCTCCCAAGAAGAAGCGTTAAAACTGATTAATCCCTCTCCCCAGCATTGTGACCCACCTCTGCTTAGGATACGCTAAAGGTGAGCAGTCAGTTTAACAGGCTCATGGAAAGACCAACATTAAAAAAAAAAAAAAAAAAAAAAAAAAAAAAAAAAACTATTTGTCAATCTGATCTTCTATAGTAGTAACAGAACCACAGCTTTTAACAGGAACAAGAGCTAGGAAGATTTTCCAGGTGAACATTATCCAGGTTCAACTGGATAGTGCAAGGCAGTATAAGCAAAGCTTGTTGTAGAAAGTATCTTAAGAGCATGAATGATCATTCAGGTGCATCATTTTTGAGCCTACTGAATACAGAGATTTATTTAGGTGAAGGGAGACAAACGGTATTTGTCCATAAATTCTCAGCATTTCTCTCATACATTTTCTCATAATATCCTTCTGTAGCAATTGCTTGCTTTAGTTTTCCAGATATATCCAAATACCTAATAGATTTTTTTTGTGAATGGAAAGATTTAGAGCAATAGAAATTTACTCATGCTGTAGAAAACTTGCCTAAAAACTTAAAAGTTTATCTCATGAATAAATAATAGTGTCATCCACAGACTGGAGAACAAATATCAGCAGAACTCACCTGCAATGCAGCCACAAATACAGCACACGGAAGGCAAACATAGCATGTTTTCTTCCCAAAAAAGGGACTCCTACAATAAAAAAAACAGAAAACTGAACAGAAAATTCCGGCACTACAACCAGACATTCAAATCAGCTGTTAAAGCTATTTGGCACGTAAGTTACAAAGGCCCATGTCACTGAATATAAATGTGTATTAGGAGACATCTATGTTGAAAACTAATCTGACAGTACTTTTTCCTCAAAGTATTCCTTCTCCCGTTAGTGCATTATAGATAATAGCTTTTCTTACATGTTTCAGCGGGTATGAAAACAATGCAAAACATACTTCCTACATAAATAATGTAAGGAAAACTATGGAAAAGAACTGGGGGTCTTGGACATCTTAACTGATTCATTTTTGATCCTTGGGAGAAACGGTTTGATCATTTTAGAATTTATGAATTTCTCTACTTCAGTACGCTAAATTCAGATTGATAAAATCATATGGCTGAATGCTAAAGTAACCTGAACAAAGACTGCTAAAACAGTAATCACTTGAGAAAGGCCTCTCACAGGATATTTACTTCTTGCTTCTACAACATAAAACAAGCCAACTACAACCTCTACTAACTAGAAGTTGCACTCCACTTTTCCTTGGGGCTTGCTAGTATTTAAGAAATACCTGATTTAAGCAGAAACAACCCATGCATGACAAATTAAGAAAAACCTGAATACTCCTAAAAAAACACAAGTTTTGCTGAAGAGAAAGAATTTTTTCTGCTTATTTTGAAATTCTGCCCTTTACACCACATTTGAATACTTTGCAACGAGTAGCTTTTCCCTCTATTGAAAGATGAAGGCCAAAGAAGAGGCATTCATAAAAAGACTGTATATAATAGTATTTTTTTAAATTATTTTTCATTTGAAGAGGCAAGACTCACTGTGTATCAAAATTGGACTCTTTTGCTTGCTGGATTCATTTACTGAACCTTGTGCATGTCCACAGAACAAGTGAGGTGCCAGATTCAGAAGCTCTGGGGCTTCACTGGTGATGTTTTCTCCCAACTCCATGCCTTCCATATGACATTGGAGCTAAAAAGAGCGCTAGTGTCACTGTAGGATATGGATGACTGTAATGATACTGCCATGGTATCTGAAGGCTGAACGAGTGGCCAGCCCTTCCACAACTCAGGAAAACAGTTGCTGGAAATACGGTGAGGAGAGTAATAATATTAGAAGTGAAAAGCTGAAAAGATAAATGATTTCTCATCGGCAGTAGGGGCCAGGGATGACATTGGAGCAACTGGCCTCGTCTGCCACTGTTTGCTTGTGCTTAACCTCTACAGAAGGCAGCAAGGCTCAGAGCAAACCCCAACCAGCCTGAGTGGGAGTGAGGAGTTTCAGTTTATGTACCTGACTTTTCCTTCTCATGAAGCTATTGCTTTAAAATATCTGTGCTAGTTCAGAATGAAATAGTTCCCTTAAACTTTGAGAAATAATTGTACTTAGGAAGATGGTGTAAAAAAATCTCTCCTTTGAAATGGCAGCCAGAATTTACTGCAGCCACTTCCAAATTTTAATACTTGAGATTTTTAATTAAAGTATACTTGAACATAAGCAGAAGTTCTCTGCTTTCATTAAGTTCTATGAAATCTTTTATATTTACAACTATGTCAAGTCTGTGACTTCTACAGTTCTCACATACACTGAAAAAGACAGCAATACTCCCAACACCTGATCTCATACCATTTTCTTGTAATAAAAGTAATGGACAAGTGGCCATGTAATGCAATGATATAATTCTGCAAAGGTCCCAGTGATAACAACTATATGAACAAAGAAGCATCATGGTAGTTACAATTGTAGTTAAAGGCACCTCTATACTTTTGTGACAAACTGTTGTATAGTTCAAACAATCTAAACTACAGTAGGCTCCAGCTTCTTGCAATGGACAGACTAGATGTAGATGTTTAAATGCAAAAGAAGAGCAAAGAATAAATCAGGTCATTTGGAAGCAAGTGTTAAACCGGAATATGCAACTATTTCAAGGATATGGGCTTTGGAGGGAGGGGGAAGTTGCTTCCTTTGGCTACACACTTACCGAAAATGATTTTTTTTTTTAAATGAAATGACAGTTGGTCTGTGCAATTATGTCCACACACGTTTCTCAGCAGATGGCCAAGGCATCTGTACTGTTTTAAACTTGTTTCACAATTTTAACAGGTTCACTTGATAGATCTACATTCTTCCTTCTCCTTTGGCATACAAATGTCATCACTCCCAGCAATGGTTTTACTCAGCGTTTCACAGACATGCCACGGCTTGACAGCTGTACAATTTACTCTTACCAAGAGAAGATAAAATGCACTTAATGTCCTATTATACTTACCAAAGTCTGTCTTGGTTTGAGATGATAAGAACACTAAAATTTCTTATTCATTGCAAAAGAGTAAACTTGAACAGAACTGGACATTTTTTCTTCCTTTAAAAGGATCTCTTTTCTGATGCTTGATCCAAGAAGCATGGAGTTTTTTCCTTCATTTGGCAAGGTGATGCTAGCAGTAATGATTAATTGTATG
Organism: Tinamus guttatus; assembly: GCF_000705375.1. Next base: position 19,208 of record NW_010589873.1, read on the forward strand.
GTACCATGTCCCTTATTGCATTTATCTTACCATTTGGTTTCTGCGGCATGTTCAGCAAAGGAGCCCAAATCCCAGGTGGGACCTTGAAGTACAACTAAACACTAGTAGAAAATAAAAAGAGACAACATGTGTTTCAGAATGAGAGGAGAACAGTCTAATTCCACGCTAGGTCCAGATAGCATCAGGGTAGATGCTTCAGTGCTCTGTGTCCCAGAAGCCACTCTAAGGGCAGCATTTTGGGGGACTCATTCCACAAAGGGTGAGGCAGCGAAGAGTCAAGGCCAGCAAACCTATACCAGATTTCACATAGTTTTGGAGAGTCTCATGTATTTTGGTAGAAAGCCGATTTCATGTTCTATTCACTAACAGCTTAGTCTATCTTTATAATACAACTTAGATAATTTTTTAGTTCTCTCATCTTCCTATGATTTTTAAATCATTAATATTGACCTGTGAAGAAATGTAGGCAGAAAAGAAATTTTGCAAAAGAAAAGCTGCAGTTACTGAAATTAAGGAATAGCTATATATGCACTACTTAGTGGAAAGCTGTTTGTCTATGATTTATTACACATACACAAGCATAAATTTCTATCTGGAAAATAAATTACTGTGTCCAGTAGACACAAAACAATTTCAGAATTTATCTATACCTACCTACAATCTACTGATATTCTGTCAGGGTGGCTTTGCTATTCTTTGATACTCTAACACAACTGCAGAGATTTTTTTTTTTATTGTTCTGAATGTGAAAGTTTCCAGAAAGCTACAGTGATTTCCTGTACCAGAGATTTTCACTTGGTGCCTCCAGGTTTTCCACAATGTTTTCTGGCAAATAAATCTCATTTTAATTAACGGAGGAAAAGAAATAGAGCAGATGTTGTATAGTTACACGGATTCCCAGTCAAATCTTCTGTCAGCAGCAACAAAATTTAATTTCATTAGCTGAAAACACCAAAACTACCCAGAGGTGAGAAACCCTCTCTTGGTTCACACAAGTTTGTGATGCATTTTGATCCTCCTACGTCTCCTTCAGGTAAAAAGTACTCATTTACTTAAACTAGCAATGCGCTGGATAAATCTTTCTTTCCTGCCTCTTGTAAGGTTGCAGTTAAGACACCAAACCTGACTCCAGAGGCCACCCGATACATGCACCTATTTACCATCTGATTAACTTGCAGTTAATCAGATGCAGTTGCAGTTTCCTTGCAGTTAGGAATACACTTTGCTAATATGGGCATTGTGATAAACTGATACACCTTCATATAGCTTTCGCTAAAGCAGAACAAGCGAAGGTGGAAGATCACATTTTAAAATAGATACTGTAGCAAAGAAAGGGAAAGGATGACAGAAATTGAGCATTAAGAAACTTGTCTATAATCTAAGCTTTCTGGCCAGAACTGACAGCTGCCTTCTAGGAAGGATGTATAGGCGGCGAGAATCCATTATTTAACATTTTTGTTAGTTTATGTGTACTTAAAGTCCTTCTTCCTATTTGATTGATTGACCTTTCTGTTAAATAATGATCTGAGAACATAGGAATCAACCTCAATCCACAAATTACTTCTATCCAATGGGGTTTTATTTCTTTACTATGTTGGCTGCAATTCTGAATTATCATTCAGAACTCACATAGTTCAGTTTTAATGCAAATAACTATGCACTGCTGAGAAGTTATTCATAGTACTTTAAATACTCTGGAAGAATGAAAAATACATGCACTTTTGCATACAAAAACAATAAAAAGATTATATTCTTTACACAGTAAATTTGAATATCTGAATTCAGGACTTTGTTGCATACAATAATGCAGCATATGCAGTTAAAGACCAGCCTATCTAGACAGCATTACTACATGAGGATTATATGTCTGCATCTTTAAGCTCTGAGCCTATTCTGCTACAAATGATGGTGACAAAATGTTTTCCCCTCATTTTGTCAAGTCCTTGACAGCCAACACAGTTACTGCAGTGTCTCATCAATCCAATTCCAAACTGAGCCATACAAGCATCAGAGTCAGAACTAATTTTTCCACACTGCCATGAGGCAAGTACAACCAGAAGGATCAGAGAGAAACAGAGTACATCCTCCCATAAATCTAAATTCAGTAGTTTTGAAAGTCCAAGTGACATAGTCCACATAGCCTACAGGACTGTATCATAATCCTTCTATCACTCTGTTAAAAACAAACAAAAACACACCCTGAAACCAGCAAAATTTTACAGTTTGTAATTCTGCCACAATTACCAAGGCAGGCTGGACAGCAGCCTTCTGAGCTGAAGTTTCCCAGATTTTTGTTAGGGGTTAAGGTTTGCACATTAACCCAGCATCTGAGGTCTGACCAGCCATTCTCCAAATGAGATTTTTGATCTGTTGGCCTGTTTTCCTGTCCTAGCACAGACAAACCCTACAGTTCTTGGCTTCTGGTTTCCCCCTTTGTATGGGCAGATCTTGTTTTCCAAACTTCTTTATCTATTAATGCCCTTCAGCTCATACCTGGTTCCCTCCTGCAGCTCCAGAAGTTCAGACTCTCTTACTAGACTAGACTTTTTCCACCAGAATCAATTAATAACAGCAAGCAGGGGCAAATACCAATTTATGAAGTGCTCAATTTGACATCTCCCTTTCCAGACATCCTTTAGGATAAGTAACACAAGTGAAGCATTCAGAATTTAAACCCAACCCTGATGATTTCTTAAGAAGCTTTTCTTACACGGTTCACAGCCAACAAACTATTAAAAAAGCTACCTATCCTATTTAATTTAAATGAGTCTTGTCAAATACTGAATCAGGAACACCCAAAAATATGGAACTCAAGAGCTACTATTTGCTTTTCTGTACTTGGTACCAACTTCACACCCTTCAGGAGATCCTTATTTTGCACTGTGAGAACATCACAGTACATCTCAAACTGCTTTACCAGGAGTCACTATTCAGAGACTAAAACCTTAGTGCCAGAATTCAGCCATCTACTTGAATTGGTGAGAAACTTAACCCTAAAGTTGCAACCAGTAAGTTACAAGCCAGGAAGTCTGAACTAAGTAATTAAGTCAGTAACAGTGACAGACTACTGGGGAAAAAAAGAAAAAATCTAGACAGTTGTTGTTTCCAACTTGTCTTGGTAGCACTGCACCAAGGTCAGCTATCAAACCTCTTTCCTATCGAAGTAGCTTATTCTGAAGAGGGAAATAAATAAATCACAACACCTAACCTCCTCCTCCCAGCCCACTTCTTATTCTAAAAGAGAGCTCCAGAAATACTTTGGAAATAACATGTACCTTGTTTGGACAGTGGGGTTTTGTTTTATTTCTCTTTCTGTACTTTAGAGAAAGACTGAGTAGCTCTCTGGGTAGCCTCCACATAGTTCAAACACAGGCTAAGCCTCCTCACACTGATGCTAATAGAAACCTTGCAATTAACTGCAAGAAGGAATAAAATTGTGCATTGCAGTGCGTAGTAACACATCAATATGCATAATATTTATTTCATCTTCACCCATTTTTAGCTTCAGAAGTTTAAATTTATAGCCAACCATGTCTGTTTTTTTTCAAAAGGGTTTTGCAAATGCATATCATTAATCTGTCACTTGATGTTCCACCTGACTTACTATATAAAATGAGGCACAAAGAAAAAAGATGTGCTAGGATGTCTCCCATGAATATATCCATACATATTTTATACTGAAGGGCGACTCCAACATGAGCATCTTATTCCCATAAGTGTTGATTTTTATCCAGCTGGCTTCCTTCCAGATGGTGACCAGAAACTGCACCAGAATAAACTTAATATAAGACACTCTCCAACACTGTAATAGCCTTCCTCTGTATGGCATTTGGATTTATGACCAAATAGTCCCATTAGTACAGAGCTCTATTGCAATAGAACTGTAAACGTAATTATGTGAGATACAGGATATCTTTCATCAAGGACAGGTGTATGGCACTAGCAGTTTATTCTTACCTACTATTGTATTCAAATATTTTGAAATATGAAACAAGGAAAATGTGTCAAATCACAGCATACATCGAGCACTTTCTGCATGTTTTCACTTATGAGTCTTTCTTGCTCTGAATCCATATTTATATTTCAGGTTTACATTATAAATAGTATGTATTGATAACAATAAAAATACTGCTATAATATCACATTTCTTTCTAGTACCACATCAATATTGTACTAACTCACTAAAGGACACAGCAAAATAAACCAGAGGGGCAACAGCCACTGGGCTTTACTTGGCTGATTTTATCCATCGGCACTAGATGTTTGTGACAACATCCACCATTAACTTGCACGACTACTACAAGAGATAGGCTTATCAATTAGCAAATAGCTACTAGAAACTAGTGCAACTAAATGGAGCACACTGCTTGTCCCAGCAAAGAGCTAAAGCGTTTCTTCAGCCTGAGGGTACAGGGGCTCTCAACCTTGCCAGGAGTTACCTTAGTCCAGTGTCCCAGGCAAGGGGAGTGGAGGGATCCTCACGGTCCAGCCAGAGGAATTACTCAGGTGTCATCCCCAATCCCTGCTCAACTCATCAAGGCTGGACTCTGTCCTTTATACCCTTAAGGGAGGTATATGTAACTGCGCTATGATCACCCTTATGAGGCAATCCCTCATCAAAAATGGAAGCAATGGAATATGTATAAGAATTGTGCCCTCTCCTGCAGCAATATGCAGAATCCATACTTGTTACAGTCTATATCTTAAAAAAAAAAAGTATTGTCAGGATTCTAGTTTAAGTATGTTTGAATGAATCAATGCACCTATATGCTCAGGTGTGTTCCCTCTGTAGGTAAGTTGAAAGCAACTTCTCTGGTTTGTCAGAGAAACGTTTGGGAAATGCTTCACTCTTCTTGCCCCTAATCCGTATCTTTAGATAAGACTGAAGAAAGCAACTACCATCTTCCTCTGCTCTCAGGTAGTCTGTATACTCTTGGGAAGTAGGACCACAGCTCTGCCTCTCCTTTCCACAACTTCAGCAAATATTGAACACTGTTGCTTACACTACAGCTGCACTCACACTGTTTGCCTGTGTGTTCATATGAGAGCCAGGAAGAACTGGGTCTGAAACTGCTATTAATAGAGAGGCTAATTTGTGCTACTACTTCCTATATAAACAAGCTCTTCCTTTTTGACTGCTCATCAGTTCCTCAGATATTTTAAGCATCCCTCACACTTTTATTTTCTGATGGAGCTCACCAATGTACTCAATTCATTCAAAAAAAACAAGGCCTATCAGTTTTCTGCCAGCATATTACCACTCTGAAACATCCTGTGTAAGCGTTATGTTAACGTAGCCCTTTTGGGCCACATGTACATGCACCAATGAATTGGCAGCTACCTCCCAAAGGAAATAGCAGCCAATGCTTCCCTTCAATCATTAAAATGTTTTGCTCCCTCCTTAGATTTGCTAGCTCATTAGAGGAGCTTGTTCATTCTCAAACTCCAGAGGTTTCTTTCAACCTCAGTTACTCTAGAGTTGAACCAGAATGAAATCAAAAATACTTGATCTGTACCTTAGGTTTTCCCTGCTCATTTCCTCCTGTTTCCTCAGTCTAAAATCATATTATTCTTTACTTCTTTTGGTAAACAAATCTATGATTTTATGTTTATATGAAAACAGATCCACACTTGTTTTCTGTCCAGAGTTGCATAATAGAGGTGGTCATTCCTATTAAAGATTTAGCCAACTTCCCAAACAAGACTCACACACTAGAAACTTTTTTTAAAAAAATCACACTGTCTACAGTTTTGAAATGAGAATATGTAATATAACAATATAAGAAGAACTGTTACATTTAGAGCTCACAAAAATCTATTACTTTCCCTCAACTCTGCTAAGCTGCACCATGTTTGAATGAAGCACAGGGCTGGTATTTTACCATCATAATAACCCACTACCTCCGATCCAGTATGAAAACACATCTCAAATTAGCTTCATACTAATAGAGTCCACTAAGAAATTAATATGACTTTGAAAAATGACTTTGAGCCATTCAATAGTCACACAATCTTTTTATTTAATTAATGAGCTACTTTTTACCAATTATTCCATAATGTTTTAAATTCTCAATAGTAGCATATTCAGAGAGTAATTAATATTCAATCAGTTTAAAATCTTCACATTTGCATATTAATTGTTGCTTTCTAAATCAAAGAGACAGGTATTTGAAAGCCTAGGAGTGCTTTGATCTTCTTGAAAAGTGAAAATGTTAGGATTATTAGATTTTGAAAGCCTTTCAGGCAATAATTTTGAGATCACTGATACTCAGTTATTTTCTCCCTGGAGCTCTAGCTCCTTTGATGAGCTCTAGCTTTAAACAGTATGATTCTATTATTGGTTCAACCATACAAACCACATTGAGGGAAAAGAGCCTACAGTATTGCACAGCACTGTAATTAAAGCACAAAATTGGTAATGTCCTATATATGACTTAGACACTAAAAAAGGAGGTGCTTTTTCTAGCAGAAAAAGGTGCATGTCATAGCACAAGTCACTGAGATTAGTTTTTCTTGAAGACCCCAAACAAGATCCACAGAAACACCTCTTCTGCCCAATCATGCACACAAAATAGCTGTAAAATGTTCATACCCTTTATCTTATTTCTTTAGTAAAAAGGATAAAATTACCTTCAGATACTACAGATAAATAAAGAACAAGGATATTAACCCTACAGGCCTTGCACTGTCATGAAGTTACAGTAAAGAAGGTAAACTGACTTTGGGAGTGAACTATGTGAAACAAAAAAGAACAAAAAACAGAAATGTGAATGTTATCTGCCAACCTAAAAAAAATGAGGAGTCAGTTTTGTAAGAAAATTCCTTACTTCTACTAAATCAGGCAACTGCAAGCCAGGTGGCATTGACAAGCATGAGAAGATAACACCTTCCAAAATTCAGGAATGACAGTATACTACTGTGCAGTCTCCCATCTCTAGTCAGAATTAGTCCAGCAAATGAAGAAACAAAAAACTTAAATATTTTTTTAAAAAGGCACGAAGGAGAGACAATAAATAGAATTCTCTGTGACTCCAGGTAGTCAGTGGAAATCCTCAACTAACTTGATTAATTATAAATTAATATTAATAAATATAAATTAATTAAATATAAATATAAGATAAGCTCAGTATAACAACTCTCTAATTTCCTGAAAATACTCAAAAACATTCTACCTGGTCATATAACTCCTTCCTGAATTTGGCAAGATACATCTTCAAACACCAAATTTTCCTATTCTTTTTGCACTATTTCAAAGTTGATTTCATAATTTCAGTCCTCTGCTGGTTGCAACTCAGTATCACAGCTGAAATTGTGATGAAAACATCAGTCACAGCTATTTCATCCTTACTAATGGATTGGTCTAAGATCATTCAATAGCATAGAGTATTGGAAATCTATACACATAATTATCACTGTATTTTAAATAAACATTTCATTACTCTAAAAAAAATCATACATAACTTCCAAAGACATCAAGGATATCAGGGGCCTGGAAACATCTGCCCTATGAGGAGAGGCTGAGGAAGCTGGGCCTGTTCAGCCTGAAGAGAAGGCTAAGCGGGGACCTATCAGCATATATAAATACCTTAAGGGAGGAAGTGAAGAGGATGGTGCTGGCCTCTTTTCACTGGTGGCCTGCAACAGGAAATGGCCACAAACTGAAGCACCAGAAGTTCCACAGGAACTTAAGGAAAAATTTCTTAATGGTGAGGGTGACTGAGCACTGGAACAGGTTGTCAAGAGAGGCTGTGGAGTCTCCTTCTCTGGAGATCTTCCAAACCCGCTTGGACGCAGTCCTGTGCCACATGCTCTAGGTGACACTGCGTGTGCAGAGGGGTTGGACTAGATGATCTCTAAAGGCCCCTTCCAACCTTAATGTTTCTGTGATTCTATGAAGGATTAGATGCATGACTATTAATGTGATTTGGAGCAGGGCTTTGAAAAAGGACCTTGGAAAGTACAAGTCACCCTTGCTCATCACTAAAAAACACACACACACCAAGACACAAGCCCTTGCTGGCTGCCTTTTTCAGATAACAATTCAACCCAAAACACAGACAAAAACCTTCCTGTATCTCCTCTCCCCCAAGCTAACCACACACATCAGCTTGTTTTTTCCTCCTGAACAGTGGTCAGTGTAAACCATCTGTGTATCCTCAAGTTTTCTCAGGCTAACCTTAACCTGAGTTGTAAGGTTGCTTATCCCGAGTCTTAGGTTCTCTGGGTATAGCCCACCTTCCTCCTTTACTGCCCCCAAAAATGTACACAGTAACTATTTCAGTGAGTCTCTCTCTGGGAGTCATCACAACTTTGCAAAGGCAGAATTTCAGGTTATTATAGGCAAATGCCTATACAATACAAGCTATTGGAGATTTCCTCTACTAATTTTTGAGCCATACATACAACTTCCACCACTACACATTACCCATTCAACAGATACCCCAAAAACACTCAATTCCTGACCAGGTAAGGGGTTAGCAAGTTAAATGGACTGCTACAAACTTATATTGCATTATGCACCTACTACATTTGAGCAAAGTTTCTCTTAAAAAATGTAAAGACGATCTGTAAGTCAAAGGCAAAGCATGTCCTTATTCTCTGCTGTTTTGTGAAATTTGGTTGGGTTGAAGAGTTTTCATCTTTTAGGAAAACACAATCAGAGGCTTTAGTCTCACAGCAGGTGTTAGTGCTTATTTTAAAACACAGCCAATGTTTCTGTTTCTCAGTAGTCTCATTTACTTCAAGTATTCTCAATAAAATATGCAGTCTGATAACTTTCTCTTATTCACAATGCAAAATACTGCAAAGTATCAAGGTCACTTATGACCCTCATCTCTAGTTCTTCTCTCTCTGGGATAGGAATTACAAATGTTCTCCCTGCACCTGGAACAGAGTTCTGCATCTTACAGAGGAATCTTCATTCCTTTTAGCTTTTTATGATTAAATTAGATATTTTTCTATATTAACACCCTCTATTTAATTGAGTTAATCCTAGCATTACTGCTTTTAAATTTTATTCACTATCCCCACCCCAGTCATCTCCAAATGATGGAAGATCACAAGAATTATATGCACCAAATGAAACATATTCTAACCTCAGATATGCTAATTTAAGATATTTGCAAACCATACATCATGTTTTTCTGACAGTCATTTGGTTTAAGCTTATTCCAGATCTACAGTAGTAAAAAGAGAAGGTTGAATCTGGCCCAGATATGACTTCTGACAAATTTGTTATTCACAATATATGTTCCTTTAATGTCTCTTTGACCAAAAATATTAATAACATTTTTCCCATAAACTTATTTATTTTTGACATATTTGTATTATACAATGGTCAGGAACTTGGAACAGAACTTGGGGGTTTCACTACATTTTATTTACACTTAATAATTAAAAAGGGACTCATCCAATGGTATTTCAGCTATATCCAGTTACTAGAAGGCATTTTGACTAACCTTATCTCATCCTATAAACCACAGGGTGTGCTCTTAGAAAAACTTATTTCTAACAGGGCATTTTTGCCAGGACACAAACCAATCTAAACTTAAATGCTCACCTCTGCATAACTTTTTGTGATGTCAACATAAATCCCTAAATCATGGAGAAGTAAAATGGGATGCAAATTTCAAGCTGTAAATTTCAACAAGTTGTCCTAATACACTGAATGGGAAGCATATTTCAGAAGTCTTGCTGTATTCAATAGCATCAGCTAAGCTACTCTCCATCATCTTTGAAAGATTCTGGAGAACGGGGGAGGTGCCAGAGGACTGGAAGAAGGCCGATGTCACATCAGTCTTCAAAAAAGGCAAGAAGGAGGACCCAGGCAACTACAGGCCAGTCAGCCTCACCTCCGTCCCCGGAAAAGTGATGGAACGGCTCATACTGGCTGTTGTCTCCAGGCATATGGAGGACAAGAAGGTGCTCAAAAGTAGTCAGCATGGATTCACCAAGGGGAAATCTTTCTTGACTAACCTGATAGCCTTCTATGACCAGCTGGATAGATGAGGGGAGAGCGGTGGATGTCGTCTATCTCAACTTCACCAGGGCTTTTGACATCATCCCTCACAACATCCTCCTGGGCAAGCTCCGGAAGTGTGGGATAGATGAGTGGACAGTGAGGTGGATTAGGAACTGACTGGATGGCAGAGCTC
>NW_010589873.1:29641-46424 GCF_000705375.1 Tinamus guttatus
TCTCCAGCAGGTCGAGGGAGGGGATCCTGCCCCTCTACTCAGCCCTGGTGAGGCCGCATCTGGAGTATTGTGCCCAGTTCTGGGCTCCACAGTACAAGAGGGATGTGGAGCTGCTGGAGAGAGTCCAGCACAGGGCTACAGGGATGATCAGGGGCCTGGAACATCTGCCCTTATGAGGAAAGGCTGAGGGAGCTGGGCCTGTTCAGCCTGGAGAAGAGAAGGCTGAGAGGGGATCTGATCAGTGCCTAGAAGTACCTCAAGGGAGGCAGTGAGGAGGATGGTGCTGGCCTCTTTTCAGTGGTGGCCACCGACAGAACTAGAGGAAATGGCCACAAATGAAAGCATCAAAAGTTCCTCAGAAACTTAAGGAAAAAATTTCTTAACAGTGATGGTGACAGAGCACTGGAACAGGCTGCCCAGAGAGGTTGTGGAGTCTCCTTCTCTGGAGATCTTCAAAACCCACTTGGACACAGCCCTGTGCCACGTGCTCTAGGGGACACTGAGTGTGCAGGGGGCTTGGACTAGATGACCTCTAGAGGTCCCTTCCAACCTGAAACATTCTATGATTCTATAATCTTTACAAATTCCTTCATGATTATAGTGAGAAATTGGAAAAAGACGATGCCTCCAGTGCTTCCCACGCTACTTACAATTTTTAGGCAAGTCAATATGACTTTCAAAATCACTGAAGAATGGCAAGGAACAACAAAACTATGTTAAGAAAATTCATATAGTGGATCATAAAATAAGCCTGAATGATTTTATCGATGACATATAAACAGCCCACAGTAAAAATGAGTATAATCAATTGTCAGCAATTCAATAATCCGAGAGGTATATCACTTTTGTTACATGCTTTTTTTATTATGTGATCTGAACACTTACAGAGGACATTACCTTTTCTCTTTGTGCTTTGTATTAAATATGCATAAAAAGCATTGACCTTCAAACCCTTAAAACTGCAATCTTCTGTTTGATCATGTGTCAGGCAGACATAAAGGCTTATGGAACACATGTGATAAAAGCTACCTCATGAAAGTATTCCATTTTTGTCTTTTAAATGCCCTATAAAGTTCAAGTACCTCACGCACCAGTATTTTTCAGCCTCAAAACAAAGGTAAACACATTTTACTTTTGACGAAAAAGTGTGTTATAAATGTTCATTAAAACTTCCACAATAGAGGGCTACATATACAGGAACTACAGACTAAATCAAGCAACATGAATTGCCCATCTACTAGGAAGTGGAGATTTTTTTTTAATATAGCGCACCAAATTGAAAAAGATTTTTAACAATGTGGGTTAATTTGAACTTATGGTCAATAGTGCATTTCATCTACAACACCCTCCGTTTCCTTAAAAATAACCTCTCTTTTTTTTGGCCATGAATTAGGCTTTTAATTATCTTCTCTTTTTAAACAGAATCTTTGTCAATTTACATTGAATGCTGATAAAGCGAGACTTGTCCTACTGCCTGGAGTGAAGAAGCAAATAGCAGAGGCATCATGGAGGACAACAGCACAGGTGTTATGTAAACATGAGGTTAGATTAATGCTGCCTCTTTTAATCACCATTGCAGTGATGCAAATGTTTTCACTCTTGTAGGCTAGCACAACTTTCAGTATTTTAACCTACTTTTCTTAAGCTCTCCCACTTTAACAATCCACAAGTTACACTTCTTGCATGTCTCAAGATATATTGGTGGTATAAGTGAAGATACCATCATACCAACATCTATTTACTGAGACTCTATACTAGGGTAGGAAGAATAGAATCCACCATTCCCTATCATATAATGTTCTGGCTTTGTTCTCTTAATATCATTTATCTCTGTAAAATTGCCTCAGCAATTTTAGAAAATGCGCTCAAAAGAACAAAAGTGATGATAACGGTAAGTCACAGGCTATGAATCACTAGAGATTAGGGGGAATGCAAAAATAAAAAAAGTCCTGAGCATATTAAAAAAGAATCTAAATACTCAAGTCATATATTCCAGGTTGGAAAAAAATAAAAAGATTTAAATTTTAGTATCTCTAAATATTAAATTCAAGGACTCAGGCTGTGCGTAGAGTTGCATGAGCAGAATAACCTTATCTTAGTACTATAGGAGGTCCCTTAGCTTGCACTTCCAAGTAAAACCATATCTTAACATATCAATTAAAGGAAATTAAAAGAAAGGATAGCTTATTTTCTGTCCTTCAAGAAAATGAAAAGGCAATATTTTAAACCTAGGGCCAAATTGTTGGGCCTATTTTTAGGAATGAAGATAACTAGACCTAGTTTCTTTAGAAGTGCTGCCCTTGCAATGATTCTCTGAACGGCAGATCTTTCATCATACCTGTAGTACCATATAAGAACAAGATGCAAGATAATTCACATATTCAATCTTTAATAATCACTGTATTCATATTTCTTATTTGCTGTTAACGTTTCCTTGTAGGTCTTACCTCAAAATTCTGATTCAGCCAGTGACTTCAGAGAGTAGAATCAAGCCCTGGAAGAATAGTAGCAGTAAATGGATAGGGAAGGAAAGACTCATCCATCTCAATTTAGAGACATTGTAAACAACAACAAAGAATCATAATAAGGATTTTAATATAATTCACAAAAAAATAATTACAGTCCTCTGAAAACTTGTTTTCATCACAAAGTTTGCAAGCATACCAGCAAATCAATGAAGCCCATCTAATCTTGTGACCAACGTTGCTATGTCAATTCAGATAACACAAATGAGCATATCTATCAGTTTCTCGTGCCTGCTATATAAAAAGGAAATAATAAAAAGTGGATGTGGATGCCTTGGAGGCCGTTGACATTTTTTTATTCCCTGAAGCAATGCTGCCATCTTGCGGGGGAAGTGCTGTAAACAGCTTCCTATATCTGTTCCCAGTGATTTGAGGTTTGAGACATGGAACTAAGGAATCAACAGGGATGAGAACTGGGAATTAGCCTGGCCCCACATGACATGGCTCTTACACCATATAGATAGATTTCTGGCTCTGAAACCTAAAGGCAGTGATGACCAATACTCTCTCAAACTAAGAATTCTTAAGAATAAGCTCTTCTGTTGTTTACTTTAGCAGCTGGGAGAACATTCAATCCTGCAGCAGCAAATTCTACACTAAAGTGAACTCGCATTTCAAAATGCAAATGTTTTGATGTTTTTGAATGAAAGGCAGTACAGCTTAAATCATCAGCTGTGCTCACGGAGCAGCAAGAGTAGCCATAGTTATCCAGGACATCAAGCATCTGAGCCAGAGATGCAGACCTCGGGTGTATGCCCAGTTTGTGCCATTCAGTGGGAGCATATGCACGAGCTTGCACCGCTAGGCTTCCCAGAGAAGAGCTCGCCGCAGGAGAATGGTGCATTGACAACCAGAAAATAGGACTCGATATAACTAAACGCTATTTTTTTTTTTGAACTAGCAACAGATTTGCTCTTAATTACATGGAAACCTAAAGAGTTGAGATCTTCTATCCACTTCACTTTAAAACACATCTCATTGTATTCACTACAACAATGCCTCCTCATTTTTATAAATTCAATGCACCTAATGTCTGGAGTCTCTAAAATCTGCATTTGGTTAATATTTTCAATCTGAAACTACTGCCCAAAACAAATAGTGTCTGAGAGATTAGACTATGTTATATTTCTCCTCCCTCTGCAGAGTCCTCTTGGACAGGGGTAATTGTCTCTCAACCCTTTGATTTTCTGCATCACTGTGTTAATTCTGGTAAATTTGAATGCTTCTGGCATAAGAATAAAGCAGGTACAAACATAACAAGGGGATAATGTGACATGTATACATGAGCTTACTCACATCGGGAAACAAAATCTGCTCATTATATTTCCTGACACTGGTTATCCAAATGAGAACTTGAGATTTTTATCTTGGTTGGAGTTTGAGAACTCCAAATAAAATGGACTTGAAAGATGCACATACATATTTTGAAGAGTACCCTGACACTGTCAGCAGTGACAACATTCCTTTAAAGATAAGGTCAGTTTGTATTTAAGCAAAGTTTATTTTAGTTTGTGTATCTCACCTCTAATCATTTGTCTGCCCTAAAGTATGCTCATATATTTGGTCCCTCCTATTCACCTGAATGTGCTTTGCTTTCTTAAAAAGCCTTAAGATGCTTTATAAAGTCTAAGAGTTTATGCAATGTTAAAATCTTATCTGAGTCGATCAGCTAACCTTCTCCTAAGAATCCTGTCCTTAGAACTTGATACCTGCAAAATCCCTTCAGAGAAAAGGATAGTTCGAGAAGGAACTTCGTAAAAGAAGCTACGAAACAAGCAGGAAATTTAGAAATATTTAAGTTCAAAAGATAATGATCCATACACAGGAACTTAACAGTACTCCCTGAAAAATACTTTTTGCACATTTTTTACAGACATAGAAGAATATACTGTAAAAGGAATATACCTGCTAGTGTATTTTCTATTTTGTATTTTCTATTTGTACAGTGTACAGCACAGTCCAAACTAAGATTCCCAGTGCTACCCTAACTTTACTGATAGGTCAGTTTTATAACAGTCCAGAAGCTGGTTTTTCATATGTGCACTGCACATCCTTCAAAGATGAAGAAGCCACCAAGGTCACCTAACCAACTAAGAACACCCCCACCAACAGAAAATGCCCAAAGAAGTAATTTGCTAGTAGCCTTTGGGTGTCATCACTCCCCTCCTCCATCTCTGTACTATTCCCTTTGCAGCCTCTGGTTCACTGTGACCCCTGGGAAAGCAGCTTTCAGGAAGAGCCACTATCAACTGTCCCAATCTACCCAGCCCTAGCTCTGCTCCCAGAAATGCCAGAAGGTTGGACAACAGAACAGTTGTGAAAAGTCTGGGTTGTTGAGCTTCTCACAGGTGAAGAGAGTGTCCTACATGAATTCCCTGGATGAATTCTCTCCAAGCAGCAAAAACTCACAGCTCTGCTTTAAGTAAAACAGAGCTGAAAAGAATCCTAGTTTTACTTTTTTCTTCAAGGCCTTCCTTTCTTTCTTTACAAGCAGCAGTTATGACTGCTTGTTGGGGAGACCTGCTGAGCAGTCTAAAGTTCAACCAAAAATCCAAAAACGTGCAATTAGAAATAACTATTATCTCTGAAGTCTTCATGAAAAGTCAGATACTAAATAAATATTTATTCTTGAACAGTGGCTACTTTTTATTCTTCCTAAATTTCTTTGTTATCCGCATCACCTTATCACCTTCTGAAATTGGAGGAATTCCTCCCACAGATTTATTTCACAACACCTAAGGACTTTCAAGCAATATATTTCAACTATTGAAATTACCTGCATAATTCAAGACATAGCTCATGCCTTATCCAAAACCATGACTAAATAGCGTTTTTTTTTTCCCCAACAGATTCATAGAAAGCATTCGGAAAATGACATAGTAAGAATTTTGGCTAGATCTATCCTCAGCTATAGGGGGCTGTTGAAACACCATTTTAGCCAATTACAACACTTTGGTAAGGAGTGCAGAATTATGAAAGAAATTTCCATGAGGTTTCCTGAAAATAAAGGCACTTCCTAAACCAAAGTGCCAAGGATTCTTATAGCTGGTCTTCCCTTGAAAAGTCAAGCTAAACTAAGTATTTCACCTTGAAAGCATGGTATAATATATTGCAACCATGAAGACTTATTGCTTATCTAAACTGAGGTTTCTAAAGAGATCCTTTCTTGCAAACCCCTTGGATACAACCAGAACTGTTAAAAGTTCATATAAGTCCATATTACTGCTAAGAATATGAAGAAGCAGCAGCAGCATAAAAATACAGTATCGCACTGAGTTTGAAGGAAAAAATATATATATTTGAAAAGTTCCCAGCCCCTGTTTCTCTCTAGATCTCCAAGTCACCTTCCTAACTATTCTTAACGTATCAGGAAGCATGCAAATTCCCTTTCATCAGCAAAGTAAAATCTGACTGATCTATATAAATAGGAATCTGAAGGTCGTGTATTTTATAAGATTAAAAAAAATGCTTTTAATACACTTTCCTGCATATTCATTTGGAATTTTAAAAAATGTCATGTCAGAAACCAGAAAATACATATGCCCTTACTATCTGGAGGTCTTAAGCCTATGAAAAATAACACAACTTGAATATTTCACTAGGACCTATAAGAAGTTTTATTTCAAGAGAAGAACATGCTTTCTCTCCACTCATTACATTCTACTATAGTAGGCAGTACATGAAGACAGTCTCAAGGACCTCCAGTTAATGCATTTAAATATACTATTTTCAGTTTGCTCAGCAATGGAACAAGAGGGATGTTTTAGCCTTATTTAATTCCTGAGTTTATATACATATTTTTTGCAGTGGATTAATTCATAGCCTTCTAGAACCTTCAGAATTGAATCACCTTTCCCTTTAATGGAATAAGATCAATTAAGCAGTGTCTAAACAGTTGACCTCATCAAATTTTTGTGACTTAGTGAAAACTTGATTTTTCCCTTTCCTTATAAAACCTACAGAAAGACCTGCAGAAGGATGTTATTTAGTAGATCCAAAAGTTTACATATGCCTGGAAAATATGTAAAACTACCACCAGTACCTTCTAATGAGGAAAGCATTTCTGTACAGTCATCACTTGATCTAACTTGACAAAGCACACTGAGGTCTAGTGGTTTTTCAATGTAGTCTGCAAATCTTTCTCTACTTCCTTAAGAGGCAGCTGTGGCTAGAGAACTGAACAAGTCCTCTGTCTATATTGTATACTCTCTTGTTGAGGAATCTATCTTTGTATCTTGATGTCATCCTGTATTGAGAAGTTCGACTCTTCTCATCACAGGTTTCTTATTCCAAAGACTCCTGAGAACTATAAAATCTCTCTGTTGTATGGAGGTGGAGGATTAGGCATTTTTTTCAGCTTGTTTTGCAAATACTTTCTATGCTTGTATCTTTAGGAGTTTTGATTACAGGATAATACCAGCAAAAGCAACCCTGGGACTTAAAAAAGCTACTGATTATGATTGCATATTGCTCCATTTTTCTGGAGCAGTTCTCAAATTCTTCATCGGGGAAGCTCCCTTATCTCTTAAGGCTTCATATTGAGAGTTCAGTGGGAGAAACTTTTCAACTGCAGTGCTACTGAACTACATGATAAAAGAGGCTCTGTACTCCCAGAACGGTTGTTCATTTCAGTGGCTTTGGCTACTAGTAAACAACCAGCAGGCACTTCCTTACTCAATTTCCTGTTATTTTTAAATCTTGCTGTGACTCCAGGACTAAAACAGTTTACAGTAGAATCAAGAACCTCCTGTCTGCAAGGTGTCTGAAACCTAGAACAGCCTGTGGTTCAGTATATAATGTTCAGTTTTTACAGTAACAGAAGATTGTTGTGATGAACACAACTGAGATGGTTTTGTATGACACTAATGTTAAAGTTCTGCTTTTATATAATATATTTTCTTGTCGAAAACTTTCTTATTATCATTAACCACTGCAATATCTGGAACTCCTTTTTCTCAGGAGGTCTTTATAATGAAGGATAGTGCCAAACACAATTTAGTTGCTGCTTCTGGGTTGAACTGGAAGAGTTCAGGAGAGTCATGACAGTCGCATAAAACCAGCAAATACAGCAGCTTGCAGAATTTTACATGTACATGACATCATACAGAGCAAAGTCTAACGCTCACATACAGTTGTATCATGATATTCCCATACTTGAAATTTGCATAAAAGTTTTCTGACAATGATATAATCTTCACAGAGAAGAAGGAAGTGTTTTTAGCATGGTATTAAGACCGAACTATTAAAATCAAAATGCCTGAGTACTCAGATGTCAAGTTATTCATCTCAGGCCCCTTCAGAGAGTAGTGACAGAAGAGGGCCTAACTGCTCCCAGGAAAAATCTTTTTTTTTTTTTAAAAAAAAAAAAAAAAAAGAAAAGACTGATGCATAAATAGGATATAGTAAATATAATTAATTCAAAGAAATAAAAGAAAATAGGTATGGGCATCATGCCACAGTTCATGCTTAACTACAAGCTTTCTAACATCTAACTTCATTTAATCTGAGGGTATGTCTAGTTTGCAGTAGAAAAGATTTCCTGAACTTATTCTCGAATTTAAAAGCAAAGGCTTCCTTTTCCGTGTCAAAAATAGCTGAATGCTAGCACTGTACTCTGCCTCAGGATTGGCAGATCTGACAAAGCTAAAAGCTTAGATATTTCAGTTGCGGTGAAACACATTTACTGAGGCATAAGGTGAGCCTAGAAATTAAAAAAGGAACAGATAAATAAAAAAAAAATACTCTTTTCTTAAAATCTTCATTCTTTTCTTAAAAATGCAAGAAAATGCAAGATAGCTAATGGAATGTAAGTTGATATTTCAAAACTATAAATCTCAACTACTTCCAAGATCTAAGGCTGCAAGAAATTTTAGATGCATTAAACATCCTATGCATTTAACAATAATATTTACAGTCTCCTGAATTGCACACTAGCAAATAGACAGAAAAATATGACCAAAATAATCATGCATTTGAAATTACATTTGACACTACTCACGCTTTGTACGGATGAAGTAAGTAGCACATCAGTGTTCTTTTCTCCCTCTTACCTACTTCTTTAGTTCTGTCTGTGAAGGTCCCATAAGCATTATGGTTTTCACAAGATTTCTTCATTCGGCACATTGGTACCAAACTAATTCTGTGGCTGAAACAACATCTTATGTAACTGTTTATAAAATGACATTGTCTAGAAAAGAAGTCATTAAGCAATTGAAGTGTATTGAATGGCATCCCCTACAGCCACAAGATGGATGTGAAACAACCAATCCAATGTGAAAAGTAGCAATTTGTCTGAAGCTCCTTAAAATATTCACTTTCTGCAGGAGACTTAAATAAGCAAACAAGTCAATACATAAAAACCCACACACAGAACATTTGACATTAAATGCTTTCATTCCTTCCCTTCCTCAAAGAAAAAAACAAGAAAAACAAATAAAAACAAGCTTCTTAGTTCATCCTAAATTAAATCCATTGTCTAAACAACAAAAGAATCAGAAACCAAAAGCAGTAAAGATTTCAGAATTGTTTTTTATGCTATGAATTTCTTATTTGCAAAAATTAAATCATGAAAACATCTTCAATACACCATTTGTGATCACTCTATTATTTTTAACACAGGGATTCCTGGTAGATTAACACTGATTATGCAAAAACCATTGCTCTTTCAATTTTCTAAAGGGACAAAATAAAATTTGTATTACTACTGAGGAAGGTAAAAAACAATTCTCAAGGTTATATTTAATCTAATTTGGCTGCATGAAAATGTAGCAACCAAAAAGAACAATAATCATTATTTGTAACTACAAAATAAAATGTACCAACGCTACCACCAAGAGCATCAATGTTTTTATGAAGTAGCTGAAGCGTACTAACCTCTTCATTGCTGAAATGTGTGTACTACATCCAAATAAATCTGAAGACATGAAAGTAACACAGGAATACAGAGACAGGATTAACAAAAGACAGGTATGTTACAGTTTCTGCCTTTGGAAAAATATGACATGTAAAATCAGAAAGAGGCTAAAAAGCAGCAATAAAATAAGACCAGATTGAAGGATTGGCAAAAAAAAAAAAAAAAAAATCCTATTAACATATTTCAAACTTCAAAAACTTTGCTAGAGTGAGGCTTTTTTTTTTTTTTTTCCCTAGAATTCAGCAGTCAAAGACAAAGAAATCAAGAAAGACAAAAAAGACTACTTATCTTTGTTATAACCTCTTGGGCAGTTCGGATGAGGAAACCCTTTGAGGAGTTGAGGCTGGCATTTTGCCCATTTCAGAAGCCTTCCTAGGCTAAAAAGAAATCCACAACAGATCTTGAAGGCAGAGTAGGATGTAGAATTGTTATGCAAATTTTTCCTGCATGGGGTAGTAAAGTCAGAAGGTCAAAATCATGCATGCTTTTGTCTCTCATCCTGGTAGAGATGATCCCCAATTGCATGTTTGGAATTTGATTTCCATTAAGTGATTCTCTACTGGCATTATCAAAAGCATAACTCCATACACTAACATTAGCATTTTAAAAATGGTTTGGGCCGTTTAATGTAAATCTTGTTACCATAAGGAATACAAAAAACAACACATAAGAGACAGTGTGAGTTAAAAAAAGAATAAAAAAAGGCAATTTTAATTTTCTAGGATAAAGACTTCATACTTTTCCACATATATATATATAAATGCAGTAAATGCTAAGCAGGACCCAGATCATTACTAAAATATCAACAAGTCTGGCATACAGACCCTTTTAATTCATGTCCCACCTCGCCATGGAGGGACATGGCATGCACCCTACATTGCTAACCAGCCAATGAAAAATAAATTAAATAAATCAAATCCACAAACACACACAATGAACTTTCCTCCTTTATTATGAGCATTTCAAAGAATTCTCCGCTGAAAAGCTAGTCTCATTAATAGATTTTGATCTTATGTTGAATTCATCGCTATGTTGGCGTCTGAGCTAGGTGCTCTTACATCCAGCAGGCCCAGTTAACATATCCAGCCTAAATCAGAGATAAGGGGCAAATGGACAGGCCCTGAACTCTGAACAGCTGTCATTATCACCTTGCAATGGGCAAAGTAGTAAGAGCAGACCAAGAAATGCACATCCTGTGCTAGCACTGAGACCAAAAGTAGTAACAAATGCACACATTACCAAGTCAGCTCTGCAGCTAAACTTTCAAAATGAACAGTTGGGGAAAGCATACCTCCTCTCCAGAGGCATCTTTTTGAAGTGATGCAAACAAGGACAGCAGTTAATTCAGTTTGGTCATTACTCCTCCCCACATGTTAATTGAGTCCAATCAACATATGAACTCCAAGCATTTAGATGAAATGTTACTTCAAAAACATAAAAGAATTGATATACACATGAACAAATGAGACTGCTTCTAGCAGTTAGATTCTTAAAATTCTCACTGCCTAGTGCTTTCTTTCCGTCTTTCACTCAGAAGAAAAGCTATTAGCTCCATAGGACTATTGTATCAATTCAAATTCCATAGTCTGACTAGTTACCTATATTCAGTACTGAAATTAAAACATAACAGTCATGAATCCATCATACAACCCAAGCAGAACAAGAGACAACTTGCTGGGAGTTTCAGACACTGTTTTACCAGTCTGAAGATACTTTATAGACAAGTTCCAGCCTGACTCACACTACATCCACACTAACATTCCTTGCATTCATCCTTTGACAGCATTCCCCATGCCAGAGCTCCACGGCTGGCAGCTGCTGTAAACCAGCAGCTGACATTTGAAATGCTATGTCAGACCTCTAGCAGCTCCCTTTGCTACTGCCAAAGGTAAAGCTACACTAATTAATAAAACAGAGCATCCAGCAAACCTCATAGATGAATCCTTAAAGTCCTAGAACACTTCAGAAGCTTAACAGACAGCCTGCTGCAAAACAAGAACAAGGTTGAGCTCGGAAAATCACAGAGACAGCAGCAGGGAGGGTTTCACACTGAGCCTCTCAGCATCTCTGTATATTCCTTTCAGAGCTGAACAGAAGGTCTGAAGAGCTGGTTTTTAAGCCTCTCAAATTTGGATTACTTCAAGTGGACAGAAAGCCTAGAGACGTGTTTTCCATCTGTGACTCCGAGAACAAAACCAACAGGCAATTGTAGAAAACCCAAAAAACCCTCTTCCTTTAAAAGCTGCTTTGGGGATGCCTCACCATGGGACACCATGTGCCCTGTCTCTGTGAGGACACAATGTTCGCTCCCTGCAGGCCCTATCTCCACCAGCAGAAAACCACAGGGCTGCAGATGATCATCCTGTGACAGGACGGCAGTAAACCCTGCCAGGAAGAATGACGAATGAGGAATGCTGAAGAGCAGCTCTCCTTCACCCTAAAACAGCCACCAAGTAACCCAGCCCCTCCCACTATTCCCCACTAGCAATGGAAGAAAATGAGTCCTGGGCCCCACAGCACAAGAGAGATGTGGAGCTGCTGGAGAGAGTCCAGTGCAGGGCTACAACGATGATCAGGGGCCTGAACATCTGCCCTATGAGAAGCTGAGGGAGCTGGGCCTGTTCAGCCTGGAGAAGAAAAAGCTGAGAGGGGATCTAATTGGTGTCTGTAAGTACCTCAAGGGAGGCAGTGAGGAGGATGGTGCCGGCCTCTTTTCAGTGGTGGCCACCGACAGAACTAGAAGAAATGGCCACAAACTGAAGCATCAAAAGTTCCGCATGAACTTAAGGAAAAATTTCTTAACAGTGAGGGTGACAGCACTGGAACAGACTGCCCAGAGAGGTTGTGGAGTCTCCTTCTCTGGAGATCTTCAAAACCCACTTGGACACAGTCCTGTGCCACATGCTGCAGGTGACCCTGTGTGCGCAGGGGGGTTGGACTAGATGGATAACCTCTAGAAGTCCCTTCCAACCTTAAGCATTCTATGACGATTCTATGACTTGCAACCACACACAGCAATGCAGACTGTGTGTCAAGAGTTGTAACTAAGCAGCATTTATATGGAAATGGGAAGAAAAGTGACAGTCCTCTCTTGCCAGTCTTTTCTACAGAGATGGTGGAGGACAGCATGTGCCTTACCACTGGAGAGGGCAGGGAGCTCAACCACAGAGGCTGCACAACAAAGGAGACATGAAATGGCATCTGATGAAGTCCAGGCAGCTGAACACTCCCACCTTAAAGTCACAGCCCTGGCACCTTATGAAGAAAAGGGGAAGAAAATGTCTTTTTATTCAGGAAGGACACCCAGGATCACAGTTTGCGTCAAGACCATGCACTAGGCCTTGTTGACGATGGGAAACCACCTCCTGCATGGCCAAAGATATGTAAGTAGTATAATTAGAACTTGTCAGTAATATTAAACATCATCAAAGGTAATCCGAAGGGTCGCTGGGAATCCCTAATGCAAACCTGAACTGTTTAACTCTCCCGGACTCAAGGGCAGCTATAAATACTTTGAGTGTCCATGCTGAATCTAAGCTACTCTTATTTCTGCACATTACAGAATCATATTTACTACTGCCTTTGCACTCTCATGGTGACTCTCCAAAGCAATCCTCATATGCCATAAGTATTAATTCAATGTTTTTAAATATACTGCCTATGTCACTGTTAGGTTTTACTGAACCTCTGAAGTCAATGAACGATTTCAGAAACAGACATTACCATCAAAGTATGCATACAAGGCAACTATCCCTTCTTGCTTTCTCATGCCTTTGCTATGTTGGCATGGACAGAGATGCCTCCCCTTGCCACCCCACCAGCCCTACAAGAGAATATTAAATAACATACTAGGCAATATTCCAGGAAGGATGTACACAGTACGCCTTACTCGGCTGTATGCTTAGAAAGAGACAGAGGATTTCCTAGCCAGTACATGTTATTGGTAGAGCAGATATAGTAGGTGCCCTACTACAGTCTGGCCATGGGCCTAAGGCAGCAAAGTCAGTTTGAGATTTGCTGGGATCCCTCAAATCCACATCTGTTTCCAATCCCACGCTCACATAAAGTGGAAGTTGTCCTGCCAGCACATATATTTTACTCTCAATATCACCAGGAAGGTTTTGATAAGTGCATCAAGAGGTAAATACTTTTGTTTAAACTACTAATACCAGAAACTGTTCTGCAGGTGTAAGTACACAGCGTTGAAAACTGCAAGTCAAGCTGACAGGGCAATATACATTTCATAAAGGAATCCCTGGTCCTGCGAAATTCTCTTTAAACAGATTTTCTGTACGAAACAATTCGAGTAATATTAATATGAGGAAGAAAAATGTCACTTGGTATTCTGACATTTATTCATTTTCTTAAGATTCTGCATTCCTAGTGTTTTTAGCATACAGTTGAGGGTAAGAACTACATGTTAGTATTCCTTCCATTTAGTTTTTAGAACTTTCTCATGGCCCATCAAATCTTGGGTCTGGGTGTTAGGGCAGTAGCATGGCAATTCTTTCACAGTAGAAGTCACTAAAGCATAATTTTGAAAGAGCCAATGGGGAGGGCTGTATCTAGCTCCCACTGACTAACTTCAAAGTTTATCTTCTCCTAGAATAAAGCCATGGTATTTGCTAAGATACTGATGGACCATAACTATGTTTTTATTTATGTGATGCATACCTTCTTGTGCTTTAGTGATTTATTGTGCTAAACTTAATAAAAAAGGTCACTTACTGAAAAGTGACATACTTCAGTACTTGTGACTGTCATTCATTAATGAACCAGTTTGACAATCAATAGCTTAAAAATTCTATTTGCACTCTGAAATCTGGTATCATTTTCAGATCAAGATACCAACTTTCTCATCATTATTATCAATCATTGTTATTAATGATTTAAACCTGTGCTATGTTAAATTAGCATCTAGGACCAAGATCCCCTTTATGAAACTTGAATTATGAATGTTCCTTTTTAGAAAAGCCTCACAGACTGTAGCATCCACAAATTTCAAAACCTCACAGATTTAATTATTAACTACAGATTATTACACCATTAAAGACAGTCCACACACACGCTACACTACATGTTTGTACAGTATTCTTATCTAGCAGAAAGAGATTTGCGGTTGCTACCTCTACCCTAACAGAATAATGTATTTTAATAAAAGTCATTGAGATCCATGGTTTTATCCCTTGTTAAGCAAGGATGACAGCCAAAAAAAAGAAACAAAGCAAGGCTGTAACACTTCAGGAAGCCAAAATAAAATAAAAAACCCACCATCTCTGAAAATCTCACCCTTCTGCAAAAGAAAAAATATCTCAGATATACAGTTTTTGGGCCCTTGAAAAACAAACAAAACATGATTAACCCTCACAAAATGATATTCACATACCATCACTGGAGCGTCCCAGCCACTTCCTTCCTGATTTTATCTTCTTTTGCACTTATGTCTTTATTCTGGCCCTTCAACTCAAATACTCTGTTGCTGATCTTATGGGCCTTTGAACACTACCAGGCAAGAGGATCTCCAACAGCCTGTGCTTCTCTGAAAACCTACAAATGTTAATACCACTTTCATTCTTTGTAGAGTTATTCCTTTGCTTCCACAAAAATATTTACTAAAGTTACCCTGAAAAAATCAAACTCTTCAATCAGCAATACACCTGCTATTCATTAATAAAAAAGAAAGATGCTCCAAAATACAAGGACTAATTTCACAATTCTTTTCCCATTTAAAAAACACTAATTCCATACACTTCTCCCTTCCATAGAGGGGGAATTCTATGGAATGCTGAACTAACATAAAATATCATTAAAAGCAAGGAACTCCTAGATTCCTGTCTAGGTATTTCACTTCAAAATACTGGGGCTTGAATGTCTCTAAGATGAGGAGCTTTCAGATGTTACATGCTGTAAATTGAGAGCAAGAAGGCCTGACTCTAAGAACATACTCACCCTTACTATATAAATAATTGGAACCCATCCATTTATGGATGCAAAACACATTAGCAGCAAGCTGAAAAAATAAGTGAATCATGTAAATTTACAACAGAGGGAATGGAATTCATAAAAGGTACAAAACATAGTATCTACCTCATCATACCCATAAGATGAAAATAAAATTATAAACTTTATCATCTATAGAGATGTACTCCTTGACTTTTGTTTATAAATGTTCACAACTACATACTCACTCTGAAACATGTCTCACATTCTAAAAAGTAGGATGATAGTCAAGAACCCAGAAAGTTAAATAAGGGAAAAGACATCACTATTTCACTAAATCAAAAGAGATTTTCAGTAAACCTGAATAAAACAGGTTTTTAAGCTTATCCCAAATGCTAAATATTTCAGACACACCAAAAAAAAAAAAAATTTCTCAATTCTGCATTCTTCCACAAGAGGACACTAAAATAATGAGAAAAATATTCCTTTGAAAACATGTAAGTCTTCTTTATTTTTTTTTCCCACTTGAAAAACTGTTAACACTACTATCACAACTGTTCACAGTTGACACTAACATAGAATTATTTTTCTTATAATGTGCATTTTAGTCATTTTAAAGACTAACTATGTGCCTGAGGCAGCATTAAAAAAAAAAAAGAATTACCTAAGTCTTTTGCAGACAATGCCAGAGATAAGTGAATAATAAATATTTCCTTTGGAATGGTGCTACGAACCCTCAATTTGGAAAGCAGCAGGGACATGCTTAGTTTGACACTACTAGTTCAAAAAACACTTCCTGGACACAATGAAAAGCAGGATTACACCTACTTCATCCCTTTATTCTTTCCAGTACCTTCCTAACCACACATTTCAACACAGGCAAATCACATCCGGAGTAAAATAAATTAATGGGTTAACGTAAACCATAACCTGTATGTTTTAAAGCACACTGGAAGGATGAACACCTGCTCCAGCAAGGCCAGCCCAATTCTGAGGTCTCATTTCCTCCCCCTCTCCCCCAACTCACCACAGCCCTAAGGTGGGGGCCCAGGTTCAGGTTCAGCCAGGCCTCAACCCCCTTCTCCACAGAGGATTAAACACAGCCCCAATCTCCCTCTCTCAGACATCACTAGCTCTGCTACTACACATGTAGCAGAGGGGAAAATGCAGCCAGCCCTTATAAACCTTCCCTGCACACCTGAAAGGAATAAATGCTCCACACATAACTTTAAGAGCTAATTAGTTTTCCCCTTATTGGAAGTAGTGCTGTCCGCGCCTTCTACTGCCCTATGACCTTGGGCCCTAGAACAGGGCCGCAGGAGGCAGGGCGGCCGCTCGCCCGCGCCATGCCCTGCTGCGCCACACGACGCGTTACCTCCACCCGCCCGCGCCCAACGGCCGGGCT
>NW_010589873.1:47106-96854 GCF_000705375.1 Tinamus guttatus
CGCGGCCTCTGCCACCCCCCGCGCCGCGCGGACGAGGGCGAAGGGCTCGCGCTCGGCCTCGAACAGCGATAAGAGCGGAGTGAAAGAGGAAGGCCGAGCCTCTGCGAGGAGGTGATAGGGAAATGACACGTGTCAAGCGCGAGGGACACCGCGGGGCGGGAGGGGAGCCCTGCGGGGTCGGTAAGAGCGGCCCGCGGGGAGCCCTGGCCCGAGCCAGGCTCGCATGAACTTGCGGCACAACCGCATCTCCGCAAATCCTGGCCCAACCTTTTCACCATCCCACAGAGCATTTTACTTCTCCGTTAAATTGTTCAAACTGCCCCTGTTGTTTTTTAATCAAAAGTCAGTGGTCTCTTATAGCTACTTACTTCATCAGCCACACACATGGGAAGTGCTGTCAGGCAAGGGAGTTAATTTTATGGAGTTCAGCAGAACTCTGAAGCAAACACTAGTACTGGATTTTGGAAGCAAATGTGTTTATGTATAGTTGTGCAGGTAAATAAAAGGTATCGGAGGATTGAATCACCTTTCTCTTTTTTTTTTAAACTCAAAGTTCTAAGGCATTAAGTTTTTTGGGGGGAAAAGAATCTCTAAAACATAAATAAATGGATGGAGGATAGATGATTTTAAAGACTCAAAGCCTATAAATAAAGGAAATCTTCATGACGAGTCTTAAGACTTGGTAGATACCTGGAATAGACTTGTTGATTAATAAAAGTATCTAGCTGAGCTGTTTCTCTAGTTATATATATTAATAGTATCCCTGTTGGCTTTAAGGTTGTATTCAGAACATACCTATGATTCAGATGTGTATTTTTAACTGACTCATTGGACTAGCATTTTGCATGCCCTTTTATCTGTAGGGAGGGTAAGCTTGAGTAAAGGAAGATGAATATAAAAAAAAGTTTATGGTTATAGATAGGACTATCTTAAACATGCAGTATGAAATCTGTAAACTTTGTTCATCTCTATTGCTGCGGAGAATTGTTTCCTTTTTCGTAACAAGCTTTCTCATGTTCTATATTACTCCCCTGTGCATTTTGCAAGTAAATTGGAACAATGTTGAGGATACTCTAAATATGCTGACCATTTTTTTTTCTTTAAAAAGTCAACTCTGTCGGACTTCTGGTTTTAAAAAATGCCTTTTTTAGGAAATATTTAAAAAGTAGATATTTCGAGAGAGCAGAAGATTAGCTGTTAAGCCCATCTCGTAAAATATATATTGCAATGTAACTTCCCCAATGTTATGAAGTGTTTCTTCATTTTAAGTTCAGTGATAGGAAGATTTACAAGTGCTGTGCTATAACATTCACAGTAAATCCCTTGGAGATTCTTAGCAGACTTGTGGCAGAGGACACTGAGAGCTATGAGTAAACACAGTTTTCCAGATCTGAGTTCCTGACACTGTTTCCTTGAATCTTCCTATTATGCTGTTAGCAACAGCCAGAGACCAAGCAGGTGTTTGAGATTTTCAAATCTCCTACTTCAGGGTTGATAAACCATTACAGTGTTGTTGTTGTTTTGTTTTTCGGGTTTTTTTTGTCCTTTACAAAAGGGCTGGGTGATATTACTTGGTGTAGTTAGTATTCTTTCTGTTTCAAAGATAAAGCTGGGATATGAATCAAGGTCTCCTACAACTCAGCACACTGCTGTATTTTTTTTCCTTTGCATTCTGATATAAGAGAGCAAGAAGAAATCTGTTTCCTTTAGGTCAGTCTGGGAATGACCTTAAACTGCAGTAATAGATGTGAGAGTGATTTTGATTCTTGAGTACAAGCTTATGTAATGCTATGATAGTAGGAGCTATTTATAGTATTAACAGCCCCTTCATTTTAAGAGGAGAAATAAAGGTGTTGGATTACTTATGGGCCTTCAGGTCATGTATGTATGTAAACATATTTGTGTTGACAGGTACTGAGATTGCAGGTATAATACATTTTTTATATTTGTGTTTTTTGTAGAGAATAATATTATACTTCCATGGATGGAAAATACTAGTAGCTAAGCTGCTATGCTCAGACATAATTATATTCATATCTTACAAAAAAACTATCTTTGTTACATGGTATAGGTTCAGCTTGCATCTCTAAAGTAGATGTCAAACTTATGATATATGATTCTAACTCAAATATAGATAATAAAATAGTATTAACAGAATCACTGAGGAAGATGTATATGTTTGCTGATAATGTGAGTAAATTTTACTAGGTTTTCTGTTGAAAACTGAGGTGCGTCAGACTTTCAAAAGTATTGCCCAGACTCCCAGAATTGATGAGAATATAAAATGCATTGTTTTGCTATGATCTTGTGTCCACGTTATTACTTTCATAAATGCTGCATAGATGTTTGTTTTAACATGTTCCGGCATGGACTATCCAAAGTACAACTGTCAGGAGAAACATATATTCTTTGTACTTGGTGCCATTAAATTAAAGAAGGTAGTGTGACTTCTCCCACAGCTAACTAATAGGAGTCCTTTCATCCCTGTACTAATGAATTGATTTTAATCTTCTGCGTTGAAAAAATAAAAGATAATTCTTGATGATTATCGCTTTAACTTATTCTTTAGAAGACCAAGAATACAAGTAAGCTGATTTGTAATTCAGTTTAGTAAATGGATGCAGTTCGTTTAATGCCGATGATTCTGTCTTCATTCTATTCCAGTGTATTAAGAGATTCTGCTTGTATTTACAGCTGTATAACTTCTCAGTTTTTCCTGGCTTCAATTTTTGTATGCTCTGTTGTAAAACATGAAGGTACCTTTACAACAAGGAGAGAAACTGACTGCTTTGTTGACCTAGCAAATAATCTGGAATTTACTTTAAAAAAACAAACATACAGAGCATCCAGACAGAATTCCACAAAACATCTGTTCCTTGTGAACAAACATTATCTAAAAAATAATCATGTAATAATGTAATTTGAATATGGCATGAAGGTAGTGAGATCTCTTCCCACTTAGGACAGCCTCTGGGTTTCTCGAAGTAAACTTTGTTAATTATTTCTACTTTCTATGCATCTTTGTTTGATTTGTAGTGTAAGAAAGATAATCAGGATAATAATCTAATAGCCCTTTCAGATCACCCGATGAAAAGATTTTGTATTACAGGCAGTTATTTGCTACCGGAACCCTGGTCTTTAAATGCTGCTAGCTAAAATTATTACTCGTAGCAGAGTCTGACAATTCAATAACTTACCACTTAAAGCTTTTGTGGAAGTAATTGTTGAACATCACTGCAAACAAAAATGCAGTTATCTCTATTCTTTTGTGGATTGGTGATAGTTAAGTTTGTTAAACTGAATGCATACTCTGTTACAGTAAGTTAAATCCTTAACTTTTGGTGCGCTTATGTGCTGTTTCTCAAATTTGTTCCTGGTAATTAAGACATTCTCTGCCTTCTGCAGAGACAAAATAATTAAAATATCTGTCAGTATCAAACTCCAGAGTCGTATGTTGGCTATGTCTTGTATGCTGTCTTTCTTTTACTTGGAATTTCAGTGTACAGCAACACTGTTCATTTCAAATAATTTGTTGCCATTTTTAAATAGATATAGTTAATTTTTTGAAAACATAAATACCTGTGCAGTCGTCATGTTGCATTTGAAAATATGTTGGAGAATGTGTGTGTATATATTAAAAACATGAAATTCTGATCTCTGGAAACTCTAGAGTGACTGAGTTATATATGCCACCTTTTATTCAGTTTGCAAAGGTCTCATATTCTTCTAGCAAAATTTTCAAGCTGACATCAAAGGCTAGGATTAAGCCTTTAAATTTGGTATGCTGTCAGGTGAGCTGCTTATTGTGTTCTGTTACATGTTTCTCATCTTGAGCAAAACTGTGTTCTCAAAATAATGTTGTTTTGAGTAGAACTACATAAGTATTCGCTGAAAATACTAGAAAGTCTTTACATATTTCCTGTATTTTTTCAGATAAAAATGGTTACCAATTTGATCACAGTTTCACTAGCCAGTTTCTGGCATAGTCTTTTCTATATTCATATTTTGCAGTTATTTGCTTGTATGTAGCTTGTATTGAACAAATGATCTTGCTCAGCATTTGAAGATGAAATAAGATTAGGAGGAGGAAATGTTGGTCATTCTGCAGTGTACAAGTCTTTAGGTGGTTCTGAAAAATCACAATAATTTTTAGCTTGGCTCTTTGAAATAAAATAATTGGTTGTAGTACAGTAATTCAGCAAAATGTTTTCTTTGACATAAATTATTCTGCAGCTGTACAACCTGGACCCTTTAAAAGGAAATATACTGTGGCCAAGAAACTCTTTGCATGTCAAGAGGAACATTCTTGAAGTAGAGCCTGAACATGAAATATCTCCTCCATAATCAGATGTAGTGAAAGCCTTTTAAATAACATTAGGAAATGTATATGAGTTCTATAAGCTTGGTGAATGCTCTAAGGCTAAAAGTTACATAAGAAATAAGCTTGATATGCCATGAAAGTTTTCAGTCTAGAGATTATACAAAAAAAAAATGTTAGCTTTACATCCTTTAGAAGGGGAAGTACTGAGGAATACTGCAAGAGCTCAAGGAAAGGAATGCAAATATGTTTATTGATTAATTTGGTTTCATGACAATATCCTTGTCAAAAGGTTTAAAAATATTTAAATAAACATTTTTTTAAAAAGCAGATATAGTTGCTTAAAATGGGAAGTATTTTTCATTCATAAATTTTTGAATGTAGGAAAGCATCATTTGTGTCTTTCCTCATGCATACAATGTTATAGCTTCATAATTATACCTATATCTCTTAATCAGGAACACAAGTGTTTTGGTAAAATTGTAGCCTAAGGAAGTATTATAGATTAAAGTTCATGGCTGCTCCTTATTGAAAGAGTGGACAATAAGCTTGAAGGCACATCCACTCTTACTGTGACTCTCCATATACAGGATGACAGTGTGAAGTGTTTTATTCTGACATTACATAATTTTTTTTGATTATTTGTGAAGGAAGGCAAGGAACAGGGGATATTAAAGAAGATGAAGGCAAGATGCAAACTAAATGGAACTGTAAAAGGATGAGACTGACTCAGATCACTGTAATGAATATATAGAAGGAAGAGTAAAATCTATATGGCATTGTTATCTAGTAACTTATTACTGCTGTAGACTTATTACTGTTACTACTAGAAGGCTGGTTCAGGTTAAAACTAACCCACTGAAAAAAGCATCCAGAAATGATTAATTTTATGACGGATTAGCTATCTGAGCCAGCTCTGCATGACTATTTGTACCAACAGAGAAAGGGGACAATGTGGGGGTGGAAATAAGCAAATGGGAGCAAGACTGCTTCTTTCAGCTCTTCCAACCTGAACTGCTTATATAGCTAGAACATTTCTGCTTTCAGAGTTTTTAGGCTGCCTTGAAAGTGTCAAATGGTTTTAAGTACACTGTAAATTTAATGATATCTTACTGTACTAAGATAACAAAGTATGCAGGCAAGTTCATGTTATTGAATAAATGTGTAATTTCTTAATTATAGTGATGCTGGGTATCAGTAGGACATTAATTCTTAAAATACAGTACATACTGTGAGAGGAAGACATAGCTAAATGCTATACACTGAAGTGGAAGGAAGCGATATAACCCAGGTCTAATGCTACTGAGCGAAACAGTGAAGCAATTTGCTGGTATAAACTGAAACATGTGCATGAGGGTTTACAAGGTTGAACTCAGACTTTAATGGAGAGCGTAATTGGAATAGCCTGTTCTTGTGTGTTTGGCATTTACCTACATCTACTTGGATCATATTGATGCTTTCTTAAAATACTGTTTCCTAAAATACTATACAGACTTTTTTTCTGTGTATAAGTTTTCTGCAAAAAACTAAACCCCCACTCCCCCCCACCCCCGTTTTTTAACTACGTCTTCAAGGCCTCTACCTGTATTTCTGGTGGTGAAGTTTTCTCAAATCTTTGTGTTCCAGCTGAACAGGAAAAGTGAGTACTAGAAGTTGATAAGCAGTGACAGTAAAAACAGACCTGCTCTGTTCAGTCATGCCAAACTGAAACAATAATTTCATTGCTCTTTACAAAGTGGTATTAAAAAAAGGGGAGAAGTTCTCAAAGCCACACTTTCTTGATCATTTTTCTATACTTTTATTCCTCCTTAAAAATATTTTGTGTGTCCATCTTCTCTAATACAAAGGAGGAAGACAAAGGACTAGCCTTAGGTTCAGTGTTTTTAATGGTTATGAATAGAGTAGTCAAAATATTAATGCAGACTGCAAACTGCTGATTGTGGAGGATAGTTTTGTATTTCTGTTGAGCAGACTTCCTTTATGTGGAGCAGGAAGGATAAGTGAAGTCTCTAAGTCCTTGCTGTTAACCAGAAGATTATGTTGTGTATGTATCAAGATTGGAAAAAAATTGTCCAGCAGTGGTTTAACAGAATTGCACGGTATTATTCTGTAAGGTCTGCAGGCAGACCTAGTAAATTAGCAATCCTTCTTATGTCTGTCGTCTTTCAGTCTATCCATTTGGCTAGCAACAGCAAGGCCCTCAAGTGGTTTCAAGAATCCTTGATGTTCTCCAGTTCCCCCCCCCCAAAAAAAAAAGAAGAAAAGAAAAAACAAGAAGGTGCAGAGATTAGAAAACAAGCCAGAATCAGCATATGTATTCTTGAATGTGGGTTGGCATTAGGCTCAGAATTCAGTATTTTTCCTCATAAGTAATGCTAGACACTAGCGTCCAAGGGCAGTTGTTGGATTTTGTGTGAAGTCTGCCTAGATGCAACAAAATTTGAGTTTGAGGATGAAATATATTATTCAAGTATACACAAATTTTATATCACACAGTAAATCTAATGCAAAATTAAATGGTTATGTGAAGGTTGTTCAAAATAATTTTGCCTCAAGGAAAGTAAAAGCATGAGATGTATATGGAGTTAACTGAAGATGGTTCTTCTTATTGAGACCTAAGATTAACGTTTAGAAAAATGGATTACTCTGTTTACCACAGGTGTACTATAGGATATTATTTTTTGTTTTGGTTCAGGCATTCCTGGCTTAAGTGCATTATCCCCCGATTATCTAAAACTAGGCTGCAGTTAGGCACCTGTATTGAATAACAGTTCATGATGTTCCCAGAATTAGTGTTATAAGCTATCGCTTTCCAAAAGAGGTTGCTTTGTTTTTCTAAAACACAGCCAAATATGAGTCAATTTTCTCTTTTTGGGTTGCTTAGTAACTACAGCAGTATCCAAAATGATGGAGAACTTTTGTTCAATGCTCCACTCATTTTAGGGGCTTCTCCACACCTTTTATTTCCCAGGGGAGTGACCTTCTCACCTGTTTGTTTTAGGGAAGATGTCATTTAAAAAAGGCCTAGTAAAAGCATGGCCAGCTCAGTCAGTGGGAGAAGGGAGTTGTGGACTCTAAGAACTGTTTGAAGCCCTTAGTTCAAAATTCACAAGGTAAAGAGTTTTTAGAATAGAGATGGAAATTTAGATCAGTCTCATTATTCTCCCCTTGTTTTTCTCTTGATATTTTGGTGTATACTTCAAAGGAGTTTGGCCTTCATGTTTCATGCAGAATGCCCTGTTGTCATTATGAATCAAGTTTGTTGATAGGCAGACTGGAAGCTCTTGGTATAGATGAAGAGATTCTTAGAGTATAGCTGTGGGTCCTCAAGGAACTCATCCCAGAACAATTTGGTGTTGCTGAAAAGAAGAGTTGAAACAAACCTCATGTCAGTTCAATTATAGTTACTGCATGAACATTTTTATGCAACACTTTCAGCAGTTAAAGCATACTAGTGAAAACTGCTTCTATTGTGGTTTAAACTACCAAGTTTAAATTTGTGATTGCTGGAAATACGCATGTGATCAGATGAGCCCGGAGTGCACACTCCCAACTTTGCCAAGCAGGAATTTGATAGGCAGTACTCAGTTGTGTACATTTCATACAAAATTAGGTTACTGATGCTATGTGAAGACTGTGAAATGCTGTCTTAGGCTTAATCACCAAGCCCTTTTGTAGATGGACGCATGACGTCGACCACATTATTGGCACTTGCTGGTGATCTCTTTGCCTTTCCTCCATATCGCACTGGTTTATGAGAATTATTTATAGGGTGTGAACATTTAGGGACTTCTGTATTGGTGATTGTTTTAAGTCTCAGTAAGCCATTAACATCATTTGGCAGCCAAAAGCTGCAAATCTGTTTAAACTCTTGACCTGAAACTTCTGATTCTACTTGTTCATGTTGTCTGTGTTTTTGCCTGTTTGAAGTATTCTAAATATGGAAACATTAGATGAAGTTAAGCTCAAACTTCACATAACCTCTAGGTTTCACTTTCAATTTCCATTTTTTTTAATTTTATTTAAAATAGCTTCATATTGAAAGGAGGAAGAGTTAAGATCTTGGAGGCTCTTTTCTTGTTAGAAAATAAATTTTATCTGTGTTGGTCCACATATGGTTAATGAAATACTATACACTTTTTTTGTTTCAAAGTTGAAGAAAAACCACCACATGTAAATGGACTGCTAAGCCTGCTACTGGTTATAGGTGATGTTCCAGTTTTGCAGATGATGCTAATGATAATGCTTCATTTATTCAAGTGTTTACGGAATTGCGCTATGAAGTACTTCAGTGCTACTGTGTGCTGTATGCTCTGTATCTTACAGCCTATTTATTCTCATGGAGTTCCATCCATATAGCTCGTTGATTCAAAAGTATTCTAGAAATATGCAGCGGAAAATGTTTATGCATAGTGGCTCTCTACCATGTCCACCAGTGTCTAATGTGTTTGTCGTTTGCTCTTTTGTTTTCTGTATGTTACAAAAATTCTTAAAGTCTGATCCATCACATCATTGCCTACGTGCAGGTTTGGGAACCCTTACGCTTGTGTGCAATTTGTTCTGTCAGAGCAGTTGAAGGCTCCTCATTACTAAACATCATATAAGCAATATAGTTTGCAAGCTTGATTTTTTGATTGATTCATTAAATGAGGTAGTGAAAATCAAGGTGGACTGTGCAGAATGTATTTGGTGTGAAATAAAGTGAAAATCTTTTAGCAGTTCTGTATTGGAAAGTAAGAATACTGTTATGGTGCTTCTTAGCTCTTACTAACAGTAGTGAATTGTATGTATTTCTGTCCAGCTTTGATGCCTGGAGCATTCCTCTCCTCCACCTGCCACAAGTGAAACAGCATACCTGGAAGCTATGTGTGCCCCTTGTTTACCAGGCTTAATTTCTCTGTCTCCAGGAAGAGGAAGTGTGGGCCAAAGTCCTTCAGACTTTGCCTGCTACAAGGAATGTTGGAAGACTTAAATCTTTAGAACAGGATAGTATGCTGATGATTTTTGTAATTTAGGATTGCTGATTTTTACTACTATATTTAATGGACTTTAACCTTGAAGTCAGGGTATATGTAACTATCTGTTGAGAGCGGGTAAGCCTGATAGGAAAAAAAATTTAAAAGTGTTGTCTTAGTTTGAAACATCTGTCAAGTTTGAAATTACCAGCTGGTGTGTGAAGAAAATGATTACTAGACACGTTTTTAAAATCTTAAATTTTTAGAACTTCTAACCTAGCACTCTTTCTTCTCTGCGTACAAGGCAATAAAGCTGTCCTTACCTGTTGTTCTGCTGACAGAAGTTAAATTGTGAAATTTTTGTCTATTTTTATAGCTGCAAATGGGCCACATAGGTAAAAGTTACATCAGTAGTTTATATGTTGCAGTGATCTTGATGGCTGTAGAGCATGCAGTTATGCAGTTAAGAGCAAAGATGTGAAGTAAGATAATTCTTTTCCTGAGTATATTTCCTTTTCCTGAATGTTTTTTTATTTTTTCTTTCTTTTCTGAAATAATGCAAGGTATAAAGTTGCAGATTCAGAAAGTGGTTCACTTAAAGTTT
Organism: Tinamus guttatus; assembly: GCF_000705375.1. Next base: position 56,984 of record NW_010589873.1, read on the forward strand.
GTTTATAGTTGGCAAGCAGCTTTGCACACATAATGTTTATTGTTGTGTTTTTGATAGTGCAACAGAAAAGCTAAGGCAGACTCTGAAAGTTTTGGAAATAATGGAAGTCATTAACTTCATGTTTTTATTATGTTAAACTGAATATATCAAGGTATGGTCATATTAATGTGAGAAAATATCTCTGAAAGGAAGGAAGGGTTTCGTATGAAGTTAGCTAACCTGAAAATTAAGTGCAATGACAAACTGATTAGTTATGTGCTAATCTTACATTTGAGCCATTTAAGGTTAAAATGTTTACCTGCATTTAAAGATGTTTTTTAACATAATGAAGGAATTTATTAGGATGGCTTTATTTCCTGGAGTGTTGTTTACATGTTCTTATTACACCATTTTTAAACTTTATGAAGTATCTGTAGTATATCGAAACTTAACTAAAAAAAGTATATCAAAAAGTAATACTTTATGTAGCACTGCTCCTAGACTTGCCTAATTTAGATGTTAATGCACTGAACTCCCATGTTAATAGAGAATCCAAACACTACAACTATAGAAGTTTTCTTTCTTTAAAGTTACTCTGTGAATGGTGGTTTAGAATTCAGTAATAGTTCTTTTACTTAAACTATAAAACTATAAAAAAAAAAGTAATTTCACTACTTCAAAGAATTATGATTTGTTGATTTTGTTTTTATGCACTATAGGATATGTTTTGGAGTTGCAGACAAAGTATCTTTGCTGAAATGAAGAAGAAATTTTCACAGGTAGACAGATGAAGTCAATTTTTTATGAAGTGATTTGACTAAGATACATGGTAACAGCATGTGCTGTAGCTTTTGTTAATTCTTAACGTGAGCATGAGCTGTTGGGTTTTTGTGCATGTTCTTGAATACAAAGGCTGTGTGTATATGTACTGGATGCATTTCTAACAGTGGAAGCTTCACAGCTCTGTTCATGTGCTTTTATATTAGTGTGGGATTTTGTAGCCCTCTGAATCTTCATCAGAAAAATGGAAGTGCGTGTCTCAGTATATCTGATTATGTGATTAAAGTCTTTGGTGTTTGCTATGCAAACTCAGTTTTATAAGAGCCTGTGTGTCAATAATTCAGAGGTCTATCACTTGCTAGTATTGCCTTTTACACTGCACTTACAGTAAAGTAACTACACGAAGATATTTGTGTCTTCTCATTCACAAAATATATGTGAATGCTAGTTACAGAGAAAGTTTGTTTTGAGTTATTTGTGCTTCGTGTATTTATTACGAATAACTTGAAGCACTGAGAGCATAAATGATGACTTGGTATCTTTTGCCATAATAACCTTGAGTTAAACAGTTCAATCTGTCAGAATTATATGTGTGAACAAGGAAGTGAGGATTTGTCTGATATGGAACATCCAGCTACCGAAATGGCCAATCTTGTATGATCTCCGTAGTTTGTTTTCTTAATGTTTTTCTTTTCTCCATGTAGTTCTCAATCTTTCAGTTACTTCTAGTGTCTTTCTGACTATTTTCAATAGAAACTTCAATATTAGTCAAAACTAATTCACTATCAAAAGTGGTGGAGAAAGTGTGCAGATGAATTTATGGCTGCTTTCTGCAGAGAATGAAACTGGCATTGACAATTTAAAGGCAGTATGACAAGGAGTTGAGTTTCAAATGAAGAACTTGTTTTGAACGTGTTAGGAACAGCTAAAACCTTTCTTATTGAAAGGTTTGCTTATGTTAGAGCTCTCCTAAGGGACTTGACCACTTTGGTGGCCAGCATCTGTCTCGTACGGCTGCTGTTTAGAAATCTGAAGAATGCTAATGTTATTTAGGTTGTCATTTTAATTCTTCTCTGTTGGGTATTTTTGTGACATGGTTGACAACTTTTTGTATTTTTATTACCCGAAGATGTTGGCAGATTGTGGGTCTGAGTTTTTTTGGTCAAGGTTGTATGCTCTGCAGACAGGGACTGAAACCATGGATTTGGGTGTTCCAATTGACATTTCTAATGTTTTCTCTGTTACAAATTGAAGTGGCTGACCCCTTGAGGAATGACTATTCCCTTTATCCACTTCATGCTTTATTTTTTGACCTGTCTTTAAATATTATTTATTCCTTATGGTTCTAGAAACAATATCCAAATATAAGATATCCAAATCCTTTTGGGGGAGAATTATTGGAAGTTTGCAGTTTTTTTTGTTTGTTTGTTTTTGGGGTTTTTTTTTGCATTTTCAGGAGTCACAAAAGGCATGTTTCTACCTGATCAGTCTTTATGTGTGTGCTAAAGGAAAATAGGGATAATGTGAAAATACAAATATCCATAATTTGAAAGTTTGTTCTTGGTGGGAAGCAGTGCTTTTTTAGAGGGGTGATTTTTTTTTGTTTGTTTCAATCAGCTTCAAGGCTGAAATTTTGTGTGAAGCTTGAGCACTTATTTTTCTGTATGTTGGCCCACCTGTGCCAACTCCTTATCCTAGGGAAAGGAATTGTACTTCTATGAAGATTTTCCAGAACTAGAAGGGTCTTTATATTTGAAAGCAAGCATAAAAAATCCAGCTTTTGATTTTCTTAAAGTGTATCACATGTCATTATAATGAGTTTTTGTCTTTATTTTTTTTCAAGTTAACTCTAAAATTCTTAGTTCTTAGTTTTACTCACTGAATTATTATCTGCTGTCATTTCAGATAGAAAGTGCTGCTGAAGAGCCCAGAGTGCTGTGCATAGTACAAGATACCACAAATTCCAAGACAGTGAATGAACGTATTACCTTAAACCTGCCAGCTTCCACACCACTTAAAAGGCTCTTTGAAGATGTGGCTTCAAAAGTGGGCTATGTGAATGGAACTTTTGATTTAGTGTGGGGCAATGGAGATACCATAACTGATATGGTATGGCAAAAGTGTCCCCCATCTCTCCCTCCCTTTTATAAAAGTTCCTGTTGATAGCAGATGTTCAAATCTCCATGTTATAGAACAGCACCCTTCATAACATAGTGCTGTTAAATTTTCCCATATAATTCTTATAAAAATTGGTAATCGGTTTCCTGACCCAGGCTATCACTGCTGTGTTGACTTGCTGAATTTATTTTATGTAATATTTACTTTTTACTTCCAAATACTCTTTTAATTGGTATACCTACTTAACACTGAGCAAAGGAAATTGTGGTCATTCAGATGTCATTCTACTTTCCCTCTTCATAATTTTTAATATCATCTGTGGTTATTAACCTCATTTTGTATGGATTTTTTTTGTTCAGAAACGTTTTCTTAACAGAGACAAGGTATATAGTGACTTTGTTAGTTGCTTTCTTACCTGCTTATATTACTGTACAAGGTAATTGACTGAGATGTCACTGTACTTTTTTGTAAATCCAGCTTGGTTTAATTTATGCAAATCCTATGGATTCCTATAGAAAGCTTCATAAGAGTTCTTAAAAATAGACATTATAAAACTTTAAATAATTTTTTATTTCAAGTCATGTTTATGCTTGCTCAGCTTCCCTTTTTCTAAAAAGGGTGTATGCAAGCTGTCTATAGGTCACTTGATGATCTGGCTTTTGCCAAAAATTTATTGACCAGTGTCTTGTTGCTCTGTACTGACCAGTTTCTAGGTATTAATCTGTACTTTAGGATTAAATTTATCTGTCTTTTAATTTGTTACCAAATTTTTCCATTATTAATGCTGACTATGTTTTGTTTATGCTGAATAACTTTTTTATCCTAGTATTCCAGAAATTCTTTGAAGCAATGTACTTTTGGACAGAATTGCACACGAAGTTCATTTAAAAATGCTTAAAAAATCTGTTAATTTTCTTTCAACAGACCCCAATAGAGCAGAACAGTGACAAGAGTATTCTTGATGCTGGCTTTGAGTCGGGGAAGAAGAACTTTCTGCATTTGACGGACAAAGGTGGTGAACAGCCTCGTATGATGTCGGTAAGCAAAATCTTTGTGAAATTATGTAAGCTGTTGCTGGGATGAGAGGATAAGATGTGTTTTTGAACATGTGTGTCTTAACATGAAATGAAATTTTGTTGCATGTTTCATGTAATCCTCAGGAACTTTCTAATTGGATCTTCTTAGACTAGTATTTTATACTTGCTGGTTTCTCTTAAGTAAAAATACCTTACCTTAAGTAATAATTTGCTGTCACATTTTATTCATGTTTTGTCAACTTTTTATGTAATGCTTGCTACAAGTAGTTTTCTAGGATTATGTAATTAACTAATCTTGTTTAGAGACAAGTCTTAACAGTAGAATTTTTGTCATATACTTGATTTTTTTCCTCTGGGTGTTTGAAAGTTGTTAGGCTGCTCTCACAGTTTTCAGTAAGGACAGTCTTGTATTAACAACAGTGTTACTTGCTTCCGATTTACTTTTTCCCGTTCAGTGCAAAGAGTGGTAAGCATTAGTAAGAAGAATTGTTAAACTGATCTTGTAGACTTGTCTGCAAGACATGTCTGTATGCATTATATAGTACTGTATTTATTTGATTATACAATACTATATTGCTGTTTTTCTGAAGAGCATTTGCTTCTGCTAATTAAAAGAATGCATTTTGAAGGGGTTGAGGATTTTTAGAGCAAAACTGAAGTGACTGACTTGCATGTGACTGAAAACTTAAACTTTCCTAAAAATTTCCTAAAGTTTTGGTATGTGATACACTGACAAAATTATTTTCTTACTTATGAGAGCAAAGATGCTTTGGTTTTTTTTTTTTTTTTAAAAAAAAAAAAAAAGTGTTGCTTAACTTTTGCATAAAGTAAGTATATTTATGTTTTTAGGAGGAGTCGGGTACAACAGATGACAGTACCCAAGACAGATTTATAGGCCCTCTTCCAAGAGAAGGCTCTGTTGGCTGCACCAATGATTACGTCAGTCAAAACTACTCTTATTCTTCAGTCCTGAGCAAATCTGAGACAGGTATAAATTTGTCTTGTAAAGACAATACTGTTTTGTAATTATTTCAGCATATTTTCAAACAGCAGAGTCTTTAGGATTTTTGAAAGAAATTATAATTCATTCAAAAAAAATAATACCTTTTTTCTGTCATGTTTTCTAGAATCTTTTCATACCATTTTGGAAACAGAAAATCTCTATCACTTTTTCTTACTTGTGACAATGCATTTCAAAGCCTTAATAGGGGAATCTCCTTTTCTGTAATAATCTGCTGCCACATCCAAAGTTGAGTAGCCAAAGTATATCCTGAAAAGTACACCTCCTAATGTCTGTGTGTTCACTGAAAGCTTAATGAGTACTTAACATACTTTTAAACAGGGTCTGTTCCCAAATCTTTGCACTCTAATTGTTATTCAAATCTTGCTTATGTAATCCCGGCTTCCGGTTTCTCTGCCTATCTTGTGCTTCCCCAAGAGACTTTATCCTTCTGCTGTCTGGCTTCCCATGGGCAAGCTGAGACCCCATCAGGAAGGGGAAGTGAAGCTCTGCCAGGGCAGATTCCATTAGGCTGGGTGCCTCTCTTGTGCAGAAGAGAAGACAACCTTTGCCTAATGAGCCAGAGCTTGCTGCTTCCTCTCGCAGTCTAGGCACTGCAGCCTTTTGCTCTTGACTTGCCCTCCCTTTGCTGGCTCAAAATACTGTAGAGTAAGTGGTTGTCAGGGGAAGAGATTTCCTGAGAGGAGGGCACCGGGGGAAAAAAGCTGGTTGGAATTGTCAAGACTATTATTGTTCTCTCTTACACTCTGCCAAAATACCACACAGCTCTGTGTGAAGATTGACAGCTGCTTATTTCTGGGATTGTAATATCAGGAGCATGAAATACTTAGTTGGAACTGTTGTCTGCTTCAAGTTTCATACTCTTCTATGCTGTTTCATACTTTTGTCTATATTCTCTACCACCACCCACTTGTTTGGTTTAGTGGTGTGTTTAATCCTTGTCTGCCCTTTATTCGACCACCAGTCAGTCCTGCAATATGCCTGATGCAAAAAGTATCTGTGTTTTGCACTTGCACATACACTGTGATGTATGATGTGCCCATTAAGTTATAACTGAGTAGTATGACAACCACCTGATGTTAATGTTTTGGGCAGGCACAAAGGAAATATTATGTTAATTCATGTATTTTGAAGATTTTTCATTTAATATTTTTTCTGCCATATAGCTAAATAGAGTTAAGAAAAGAGAAACAGTTTAGATTGGAGTAGTATAAAATATGTATGTCCTAACTTAGTCTCTTCACAGAAGATCTTTGTGCTTTGCAAGGGGTGACTGCATTTTTATTACCAGTATAGAATTTTTAGTATTTAATTTTATTGAGCTTCAAAATATAAAAGGCATGTTTCATTTCTTTATTATACTGTGCTCCAGTAAATGCTGCTTATCAAGTGTGATTAATGGAGACAATTAGAATCTAAATGGAATATTAATGAAATTAATATTTCATAAATCAGCTAATAAAAATGTGAAGCTGCTTTTGGGAGCTGTTTTGATTATTATGGAAGAAGGTTTTAAAGTACATGGTCATGCTACAGGCTTTTGATTTGTAGTTGAGATGATTGTACAAACCAATAGATATACAAATTATTTAAATTAGGATATTTAGAGTCTAGGCATTAAGCTAGAATGTGAAGTGTCTTTAAAATTTTGGACTTATCAGTAAAAGTAGTAAAAACTATAAAAATATTCATGATATTACTTATGTCTAGATTGAATGATTTAAATCAAATATTGGTGGTTGTTATTGTGGAACAATTCATAATTATTAAAATAACTTCATGTAATTCAAGGAAGTGTGACGTGTAAACTTTCTGAGCAATTACAGAAGTCAATTTTTATAATGCAAAACCATTTTTAATGACAAGAGCTAAATGCAGTTAAATAAGAAAGACCACGGTATTTTTTTTCTAGTCAAATATATTTTAACTCTCAAAATAATTCCCTATCTCTTACAGTATTTCAGTCTTGTTCTAATTGTATTTATAGGTTATGTGGGGCTAGTAAATCAAGCAATGACTTGCTACCTGAACAGCCTTTTACAAACACTTTTCATGACTCCCGAATTTAGAAATGCATTATACAAGTGAGTATGTATGATCAAAACTCCTTCTTAAGGTTCATAGTAAAATCTTACATGTGTCCTAGTATATATTGATAGGAGAGCTGTATGAATTTGTCATGTCAAAACATTCTTGTTTGGGTATTGAAATGAATTTCAACTTAAGTAGCACTCGTTGAATCAGAGTGGACAGAGTGGTACGGATAACAGATGAAGGTTAGATTGCAGAAAAATGATTGGAGAAAATTACTTGAAGAAAAAGATTCATTTATTTTAAAACTTAAAGTCAAGCTGCATAAGCTACTGTCCATTATATCTGCTTAAAAGCATCTAGTTTTACCAGAGCTTTCAGATATGTCCTTATGTCCTTTTTTAAAGAATTGTTTTGTATTCTAAGTATTAAACATGAAATGGAATTTGAAACTAAGTGCAGTTTGTGTGTGTGCGTGCAGTGAAAGCTTCCAAATTCTTTATATTTTAGATTGATACACTTGAGTATATTTAGCATTGTACTTTACTACAGATATGAAAAGAAGGTAAGAATTACCTTAACTTTCCGCAAGACAGTTTCAGTTACCCTCTGTCTAGCAAACTCCTTGAAATGTTGATTTTAAATGTTTCTCTGAATGTTACTTTGAAAATATTTTAAATTTTCAAATAACTTATGTTGTGAATAGATGGGAGTTCGAAGAATCTGAAGAGGATCCAGTGACAAGCATCCCCTACCAGCTTCAAAGACTATTTGTTTTACTGCAGACCAGCAAAAAGCGAGCAATTGAAACAACAGATGTAACCAGGAGTTTTGGATGGGATAGTAGTGAAGGTAATAGGCAGCTATTAAGCCCATGTGTTTTATTTATTTATTTATTTCTTGTCGTCCATTGCCTATAAGAGGCTTAAACTGCTGTTGATAGAAAAATACCCAAATAATTTACAAGAGGAATTGCAACCCCCTTCAATAAAAACAAAAGAGCTTAAGTGGATACTTACGCTTAAAGAAATGAATTCTGCTAGTTTTAGAGAATTGAATTGAAAAAACACTATGTTTTTGTAATCCAGTTGTTATGGTCATTAATTATTTTAAAGAAATAGCTCTTTATGAGAAACTTGCGTATTTTCTGAAGTACAACTGTCAAATGCACATTGCAATTAAATAATGTGGAGAATTCCATAAAATCAAGCACTGCATTTGTTTTAACACCTCTACACTACAGTCTTGTCCTATAATGTGCTGGTTACTTTTCCTTATTCCTGTGGAGTATTTGCATGATGATAAGGAAAGAATTGGATTTTGGTGTTCTTATGCTACAAGGAATTATATTTGAGTTTTGGACAACTAGCATTCAATGGGAAACAAGTCAAGGCCAGTTTATTTTATAACTTGAAACGTTACCATTTACATTTACATATTTATTCATGCTGACATACAGAGCCCTCACTAGTGCAAATATATTGTGAGCAAGTCGGCTGCTCTTTGCTTTAACATAACCATTTGAGAGGTAACTTCTTGTGGAATTGAATGGTGGCCCAAGAGTATACAAGACAGCAAATAGTATTTTAGAAACAGAATTGAAAACAAGTTAGCTTTTTAAGAACTATTTTTAGCCTTCAGGCAATGTTGCAGTCAATTTACCTTTCTTGAACTTCAATTTTTAACAGCATGGCAACAGCATGATGTGCAGGAGCTTTGTAGAGTCATGTTTGATGCATTGGAGCAGAAGTGGAAGCAAACAGAACAGGTAATTTTACTAAAACTTCTTGGAGGGATGTATTTGCTCATTTGGGAGTAATGATTGTGAAGAATATGAACTCTGAACTTCAAGTATCAGATTACTTGAAGCCTATAATAGTTGTTGTTTGTTTCTTTTTTGAGACACTATTATGCCTACTGTAATATAAGGATTTTCTGAGAGTATTGCTTACATTTTCATTCTCCAAATAAAAGTTGGAATATTCTGAAGTCTGAAAACTTAGTTCTTTATTTGAAGTGGAGACAGTGAGTAATACCTGTGGGGTTTTACTCACCTTCAGTATTGTCACGGGCAGCATTGTTGGCTCTCTTAACTCAAACCACTTCTCCTAAGGTAGGAGAAAGATAGTACATTCTAAATGTGCATATGTGCAATTAAAGTGTAATAGAAAAAACATTTTCTTGTAAAACTGAAGGAGAGAAATCTGTGATGTTCAGTTTGTTTCAAGCTGTCTTGAACATTTGTTTCAGGCCGACCTTATAAATCAGCTGTATCAAGGCAAACTGAAAGACTATGTAAGATGTCTAGAATGTGGCTACGAAGGCTGGAGAATCGACACTTACCTGGATATTCCTTTGGTCATCCGGCCATATGGCTCCAACCAGGCGTTTGCTAGCGTGGTGTGTACTATTATGCTGACTAATAGTGCATCCATACACACATAGAATACATAATGCGACAGTGGTATAATTTGTTACATGGTAAGTATCATCCTAGATACTCCATCTTGGGGTGTTCGTCTTTGTGCAGTGAACCAGCTAGCAAGTTCTAGAAGAATTTTTTTTTGCTTTTTTGTTTTTTTGTTTTGTTTTTTCCTTTCACCCTTCAATGAGTCCTACTGGTGCATGTATAAGGGGAGGGGAAGTGCAATTTTATTGCCCTAGGGCTGCAGTCATCAATTATTTTCTTGATAAATTTCTCAGAGCTTACCTAAGATATTTTTGTGAGATCACTGAGTTTACTTTGCTGTTCTCTTCATTGGCACATTTGCAAATTTTTCCTATCATTATTGAAAACATTAGTGAAAGAACAGAACATTAACTTGGAATTTTAGTTTTAGCCATGTTATTGCTGTATTTTTTGAGGTTTCTTAAATACTACATGCTTTTAAAAAGCAAGTTATAATAACACAAACTCCTGTTGTGCATCCATACTCTTTATTGTTTTGCTCCAGTTGCTGATGTTGGCAAGCACATATAGTTAGTAAATCTGTGAACTTATTTCTTTTCCTTTTTTCCCAAAAAAAAAAAAAAAACAGTCATTACAAAGAGAAAATACCACTATTGTGGCTTAAATGATCTGTAATATGGATGAAGTTATGAGAGAGAATGAGACTACATCAAAGTTTTTGGGAAAAGGTTGTTTTATGCCAATTACACAACATGTGTTTGTTTACTGGTATTATTTATTGTATATAAACTAATCGTGCCTTTCATATTTAGTACGTTGGCACTATTTTTAAAAGCAATAATAGTCTGTCATTCTTAATGGTAATTTTAAGAACTATCATATTTTCATTAAACTGTAGCTTCAGATTATTTCATGCTTTAATTCCTCAAATGCCAATTTTGAGGCGTTAGTAATGAGAGATTTTGAGGAGTTAGTAATGAGGGATATTGATCTCACACACAAAAAAAGATAAGTTAGTAAAATCTTTTGAAATCTTTAAAATTGCATTGAAATTTTAGTACTGATTCAAATAATTGAAGCTGTATTTTGGCTGCAATGCCAGTTAGAGATTTGCTTCTATAACTGGCTTCCCTTTTCACCTTTAAAACTCATATCTAGAAGATTTTTGTTGTCATTTTTATTCAATGACCAAGAGACTTTTTGATCTATTAACAAAAATGAAAGCTTTCTTCATTTCATAATTGCATTCTGCATTTAACAATGCATCATACATGTCTCAAATTGAAATTATTTTCTTTGGTAGGGAAGAAGTCTATAGCAGAATGATGTGTTTTTTTAAAAAAAAAAAGTATATTTGTAAAAACACAGGAACAACTAAGAACAGATTAATTTCAGTGACATCTGATATTTGTCCTGTAAATCACTGTTTACTATACTATAAGGAAATCAGTTTTAAGATTTTTTTGTTACACTGAAAGTTACATTGTTGCAATTTGTATTCATGCTTCAATTTTTGAGCTATTTTTAATTCTTATTCTGATCATATTCAGTTGATTCTCCTCCCTGCATTTGTCTTACCTATAGCAGATGTTATCTTTAGTTTTGTAGTCCTCAACAGTGGGGAGATATGGAGGATACTTGCTTTTGGAGAAGGGAAAAATCGCCTGTTTCTAAATGGAATTCTCTGAAGGTAGTATCCTCCATTGATCCATAGGTGATGATTCAGTAGGTATAGGTAAAAGGGTATGAGTGAGGGATCAAAAACTTCACACATGCGCTAATAGGGCTTATAGAAGGGAATATAAAACTTTTTAGACCTTGCTAGTCAGCTCCTAAGGGAACTTGCAGCAGGCGATACAACCCAAGATAGGGGATCTAAGGAGGATACTACCTTCAAAGAACTCTAGTTAGAGGTAAGTGATTTTCCATTACTTTCTAAAAAGAGAGAATGGATATACAAGCTTTAAGTAAGGTTAATCTGTAGAATGCCAAGTAAAGTTTTATTATCCCACTGTTCGACATTGTGTACTGCCAAAAATGTAGATACCTAAAACATTGCATTTATATATAAATATATGTATTTTCAAGTAAATGGAAACATTGAAGAGCTTTTGAGAATATTGTTATTTCCTTTATTTTCTAATACAAAGTAATTCTAAAATTATTCTGTCTATTTTTAAGGTTTGCATTTTGAATCATTTTTTTCTGATTTTTCTGACTGTCTCTCTTACCTTCTCTTCCTCCCTCTCAAGTCCATGTCATGTACTACAGCTTTACCTGCGTTAGGGCATCCTTGGGGCACTGGGATGTTGTCAGGGTTATATAAGTACCTCTTCAGTACTGCTTTATTCAAGGACATGGTTTTAGAAACCCTTAAACACTGTGTATCAGTCTCTTCTTGAGGTTGGTAGAGATACAGACCTATAAACTTATTTTAGGGTAAACAGGAACAGCAGAACACTAAGTTTTGTAAATAGTATCTTTTGTGTAAATGCCTGGATTTGACAGCAATTATCTGAAACTTTTCAGCCTCTTAGATTTTATTGATTTAGACAGGATTTTACAAGATGAAGAATAGCTGAGAAAAGAGTGGGTACAATGGGAAGCCAGCTGGCATCCTAAAATTGTTACTAGAGGAAAATAGAATCAGCTTTATAGTACCAATAGACTGTTCTGGAGATGTAGTAAACGCAGTTCAGTTACACTTAGTGTTGCTAATGCTCTCCATCTTGTGCGTGCCAGCTTTGCTGCTGAGGGCCTAAGTATGGATATGAGTAGGCCTTTTTTGGGCAGAAGTGAATTTGGGCTCCTCCTTCGTAAACTTAATTTCAATGTGGTGTTATTGCCAAACAAATACTATTAGTGAAAGTTAGGATATGGGTAATGTGGAAAGTTGGATTATGGATTAGAAAACTCATGGTTTTCTTTATTGTTAATGTCTTAAAAGCATAACTCAGCTGGTAGTAATATTTTTGGTTTTAGTTGAGAGTATTCTTTGGGCATGTAGATTGCTGAAGGGAGAAGAGGAGAAATCTAGATGAGTTATGAAAATCTGAGGTAGATGTCTGTCTGTAGGGATTGGTTAGGGTTTGTTTTTTTTTTTTTTCCCTAAAGAACAATTCAGCCTATGTTCTATTATGTGTCTTTTCATAAGGATTCTACTGCTTTAAACAAATACTTGCAGTAAGATATCTGCCAAGCCAAATGACTCTCATAATATATTTTTTTTGTGTGTGGAGAAACAAAATAAAGAGCTAGAGAGTCTCAAAAGTTCGCTGTACAAGGTCCTGAGCAACCTATTCCAAGTTGAACATGCTTGGAGCAGGGAGTGGAGTCAGATGCCCTCCAGAAGTCCCTTCCTGCCTGTTCGTAGATTCTGTTAACTAGAAAAAGTTTGAATGGCTTTTTTCATAGCAACCTATTGCTTGACTTCATGCTATATTTTGAAGTATATCAGTAAATCTGGAAATACTTAGTTGATCTAACACTGCATAACAGTTACCTCTTCAGAGAGAAACCTTTTTCCAGAAGTACAGTTAGGCAAAAAGCTGTGATAAAATGCGGAGTAGAAAATGTATCACTGGTTTCACTGAAGGAACTAGGCATAATTAGAGTAGAAAATAAAGTACGTTAGCATACGAATTGTGTTACAAGCTTAGCAGAATTGCAAAGATTACATAGTGGAAAGTCTGGAAAGATTTAAAGGAGTGGACAAAAAGAACAGCGATATAACATGCATACAAAAGTTGAATGATATAAGCAATGAAATAACTCAATGTAATGCATTGTATCTCATACGTTCAGTCATTCAGTTTGGGGGGATGTGTAGGAACACCTTTTTTTTCCATGCATTAAAAATGTATAGTGTGTTTCCTTGTTAAATTGCACATCATGTGAGTTTACTTGATCATTTCTGCCCCATCATTCATACATAGCTTGTTTCAGTGGCTTGCAACTCTTTTTTGAACAATGCAAAAATTAGCATTGCCCTGACTGCTGTTTGCTTTAGTTTGCTTCATAAGAGGCAATTCTGTGGCCAATAGTGATACCTTCTACACTGGGTAGTTTCCATGTTGGTTAATGACTTTTGTGCTTTCATTTAAATACTTCCGAATATTCTTTAGTGAGTTTATAGAAGCGTTTAGTCAAAATGTACTAATTGTTTGCCCTTTCGACGACTTTATCTAAGTAGGGTTATAGTCCCTCTTATTCGGATTTTGGGGAACAGCTGTACTCCATCATAATAGATGATCATTTTCAAAGCATTTTGTGTTGATCCTCTTCTCTTTAAACTGACCATCTGAATAACATGCCAATGGTATTTCAGTTTTAACCTCTAAAGGTAAACAGAAAGCTCCTAAGTACCACTTGAAGTTCAGAAACCCAGGCTACTCTCAGCTTACAAGCTAACTGGGTTAAAAGTTTTATCTTCTAAAAATCTTTGGGTAGAATAATTTACTGTGGTCATCACAGTATTTTGGTGGTTTTTATCTGAACAACTTTCAAAGTATAGTTTTTACACAATATTGTTGCTGAAAATGATGTTAAGAGGAGATATAATAGTCTGCTTTCTTGTTCCTTTATTAAGGAGAATCGGAATTATTGAACTCCTGTTTAAGGCAGATGTTTTAAGCAGCTATTGAAGGACATAATTATTTTTTTGTTATATGTTCATAGAAGATGGCCATGGATGATTTTCACTATGTTTGGAGTAATGCTCAAAATTTTCTCCCTTTTTTCCCCCCAGCCTTTTTCACTGGAGGGGAGAAAAACATTTGTTTTTCCCAAAAATAACTTAAGTCCTTTTGCAGAGTGGGACTAAGACTGTCTTCAGATAGAGCAATGAGAATTTATTGATATCTATCACTGATTGCTTTTAAATACCAAATGGCAAGGCCAAAGCAGATTATCAAATAAGCTTAATTATACAAATGTGTAACACTGACACTGATTATACAAACTAAACTGAATGTGATGTGCAAGGTAACAGGAATAAGCTTTATTTTAGAAGGTGTGTGAAAAATCATGACCATATGGATCTATCAAATGCTGCATGAAATGTATTCAGGAATAATTTATTGTTCATATTTTGACTGCTTACCCTTGGTCTGAGCAGAAAAGTTGGCCTTAATGGTTTTTTTTGGCCCTGTTTTTGTCCGTCTATATCAAGTTTTGTCATTCAAATCTTTGTAGATTCAAATGGAGTAATTAGTAATTGCACTCTTATTGTAAATTTATCATTCTGGCTTATGCACGCACAGAAAATTGTTTTTAAAAATCAGGTGCCATCTATTCTATTATTAGGAAGAAGCACTGCATGCTTTCATTCAGCCTGAGATTCTTGATGGCCCTAATCAATATTTTTGTGAAAGATGCAAGAAGAAATGTGATGCAAGAAAGGTAAGTGCTACCAAGACAATTTGTTTAAATTACTTGTTAAATACCAATCCTGACAATGGTGTTAAAGTATTTTTTGTTCAACTCTGTTCTGTTTAGGGACTCAGATTCCTGCATTTCCCGTATCTGCTGACATTGCAACTCAAGAGATTTGACTTTGATTATACCACTATGCATAGAATTAAACTCAATGATCGCATGACTTTTCCTGAAGAGCTAGACATGAATGTTTTCATTGATGTTGAAGATGAGGTAAAATGTTTAATTTGAGAATTGTCTGGCTTTCTTGAATTCTCTTAAAATTAAATTTAAAATGTTAGTCTAAAAAGTTTGTTTTAGCAATATTCATCTACATGAAATTTTCCTCAGAGGTGGCTATCTTTTATTTGAACTTGCAAAATATGTTTGTGGGTATTCACATGAGTGATTTAAAAGCACAAGTTGTAAGGCTTCTCCAGAGCAAGCAAATACAGAACTCAGCTGACATTTCTTTAGTAACTGTTCTATTTACCCAAAAATATATTTCTACTTGTAGGGAAGAAATAAGAGAAGTACTAGATTTTATATATATAGTGAAAGAGGCCCCATAAAAATATTTGGTTTGCAAAAGATACCTTGTAAGTAATTTGATACATCTCAATGTTAGTGGTAGGTTAGATGAAACGGATGATTAATCTGAGAACACAACCAGGCCAAAATATCTCAACTATGTTTGTTAGAAAGTAGAAAGAGGATCGGCTAGTAGCAGTGGTACCAAATAAACTGCATTCCTGTTGCTGGTGACACTTGCTTTTAAGCTAGTTATTAGTCTAGGATCATTAGTTAGTCTTACTCTGCTATCACAACTCTGTCCAATGAATTGAAATGAAAAAACATTTTGACTGATTAATATATTTCTGGTCAAGTAAGTTCTGGTTAATGGGGGCATATAATACAGGATTTGATAAGTCTATAATTTTTGGCTATAACAGAATTTAGAATTTTAGATACAGTAGGATTAAATATCTGGTATTAGAATTGAGAGTATTTAATCAAATACCTTGATTTGTAGTAGCAGATAGGCTACTAATAACCTTGAGTAAAGTAGTAAATGGAACAGGTTTGTAATTGATGTAAACCAGATATTAAACCAATTAGCATACAGTTATATGTAGAAGACATTAAAGTACTGATCAAGGAGTTTCATCGAATACAGTTAACAGGAAGAAAAAAATCTGCTCTAAAGAGAAGGTTTCATTGCTGTGAATATTGGAGTTTGTCTTTGCTGGACTCAGTTGTATGATATGCAGATAGTTCCAGCCAAATATTATCAATGAAAGCAGATTAGAGGTGTCATGCAGCAAGCCAAAGGAGCGCTAAGTCTTTAATAAAGCTATTTTCCCTATTTGCATAGGTCAATACTTTTCTTAATATTTGCCTCAACTTTGTTACTGCTTGCGTAGAAGACCTGGATTTAGTTTTCATAGCAAAAATGATAAAAGTTGCTGTTTGGAATCTTGAAATATGGTTTTTAAGTTATTCTTCTGTTTTTTTTTTTTTTTTTTTTTTTTTTCCCCCTGAGAGCAGTAATTCAAAATGCTGTATTTCATGATGTGGGCATGTATCTGTAATACAACCTTTAAGATGAACCCTTTGAGGAGTAATAAATCTGAGCAGCTGGCAGGAAAAAAAAAAAACTCCTTTAGTTTCTGGTTGCATGGAGATGATAATACAGTGTGGTTTCATTTGGAATTGGCAACTCTAGTATAAACATACTGTATATTCACTAAGTATCTTTCCTTTTATAGATAGACAAGCTGTTAATACTGATCTCACAGCCATTTACTGCACTTTCTTGAGGTTTAAATATGCTCCCTTGGAAAACTGTTAAGAACATCTGTGTGTGTTTAACTGCTGCAGAAGTTTAAAAATAGTACAATGCATATGCTAAGATTTAAAAAAAAAAAAATCTCCAAGGGAGCTAGTTAAATCTCAAAATTGGAGAATGCAGATATTTAATGGCAGTTGGGAATGTTTTAAAGAATAGTCTATAGGATCACTGTTTCATGCTCTATCATTACATCCTAATTAAATGTAATTTTCTAACATTTTTCGTTTCAGAAAAATTAAGAGCTTGAAATCTCAGGCTCATTATCTGTAAAATATGGATGGTGCTTTAGTGATGAGTTAAAATGATTCCTACTCTTCTGTTGCCTAGTATTTTCAATTCATAAATGTATTGTTACTTTCTCCATGTGATCTTTAAGTGATCTGTAGTATTAATGTGAATGGCTTATTTTTAAGAAGTCTCCTCAGACTGAGAGTTGCACTGATAGTGGAGCAGAGAATGAAGGTAGCTGTCACAGTGATCAGCTGAGCAATGATTTTTCTAATGATGATGGTGTTGATGAAGGAATCTGCCTCGAAAACAACAGTGCAGCTGAAAGAATTTCTAAAATTAGCAGTGAAAAGGTAAATAATTATTTGTTAACTTTTTTTCTTTTTTAAAGAAAGCAGGGAAACTAAATGTCTTTCTAACTGGTCAGACTCTGAGAGTTTCCAGATAAATTATTTTTGCAAGAGAGGTTCAAATAGAAGATGAGTTTGACTTGTGAGCTGTGTTCTTTATTTGGAGATGTTAAGGTCCTAACTTTAGCTTATGGAAGTGTCCTGCAGAATAGTGTAGAAGGTCTGCAAAGTTTTGATCAGTCCTTGTTTTTATTGACACTAGAAGATTATTTTGAATCTTATGCTGATTTCAACAATGTATATACTTTGAGTGTCCTTACTTATTTGCCTCTCATATAGCATTTAGCATATTGCCTCTATTCTGTAACATGCAAATATATAAATATTTGTGCTGATATTGTAGAAATAAGTTTCTAAAATGAACAGAACTACCTTTGTCAGTTTATTTTTTCCCTACCTTTTTGTTCTCTCCCCAGAGTTCTTTACTCTATGAGCTTTTTTCTGTTATGGTTCATTCTGGAAGTGCTGCTGGTGGCCATTATTATGCCTGTATAAAATCTTTCAGTGATGACCAGTGGTACAGCTTTAATGATCAGCATGTTAGCAAGGTAAAAGTAGTATTTTTTTTCTTCCGTATCCATAAATTATATGTTGAAATTTGTAATATATTTTTTTCAGTTGTCTTAAATGAAGCTGTATTTTTTAAAAATGTAAGCCTGGAATTTCACTTGGTAAAAGGTTTGTCAGCTCTTCTGTCTCTTCCTTTCTCTTGCTCCTGTTCCTAAGTTTTGTGCTGTACTTGAAGTAAAAGAACAGCTCTTATCATGCAGATAACAGTGATTTTCAGACACTGTACCAGCATTATTTGCTAGCTGTATGTCTTATCATGCCACTGGTCTCCAAGTTAACTCCCTCTATACTATCTATATTTGCTTGTTTAATTTAGCTGCTTGGTGTGGTATTTAGGGTATTTGTATCCTGATATAGCCCATATGATAAGAACAGTTGGTCTTTAGCTTCCATTTGCTCTCCCATTTATCTTTCCTTCAGTTTCACTGTCTTCCCCTGTGTTTCTCTGTGTTTAAAAGTACATCATATTCTTCCCATGACAGTTGTTAAAGAATATTTAAAGAATTTTAAAGTATACTTAGCACACCTCATGATGAAATGTCATGGAATTATATAAGATCTTGATACTCAGAGAGGAATGGTTTATAAAGAAGCCTTTACTTGTGTACAGGCTGCACTAGGTTTGGTATTTTGTCATCCACTGCATCTGAAGAATAGCTGTTTGGTTAGGCACGTACATTTGTAGTTCTGTTAAATTTATTGTTGCAATCCAGAACCTGAATGGTGTGGGTTTTTTTTGGTTTTGTTTTGTTTTTCTCTCAGCAAATAAGCAGATATGAAATACTAAAGAATGGTTAATGTTGTGTTAATTGATTGAAGCCAGTTTTCCTTGTGAGAATAAATGATAATTCTAAGTTTCTCAAATAATTGTTCCATTGATTTCCTATTAGATAACTCAGGAAGATATTAAGAAAACATATGGTGGATCTTCTGGAAGCAGAGGTTATTACTCCAGTGCATTTGCTAGGTTAGTCCTACTCTGCTTGGTTTTGAGTATAATTAACTGAATGACCAAGATGCATGTGTTTAACATGCTAACTTAAAAAGTGAGGAATGCTTAAAATAGTTTTAAAGCTATCCTGACAACTGTTTTAGATCCTCCCATGTAATGTGATAGGTATTTTTGAAAAATCATTTTGGTTACTATATGGCTCTAACGTATGTATGCCACAGCCCTTTACTGGGAGGGGGTAGAAGGCTGGAAAAACACTTGTGAAGGTCACGTTTTCTTATCTGATAAGTTCAGTTAATTATTTTTATTTTTTCATCAGCTCCACAAATGCATACATGCTGATATATAGGCTAAAGGACCCAACAAGAAATGCAAGTAAGTGTGTTCAGTTTCTTGCTAGTAAGATCCTAACTTGGCATAGGAAGACTCTTGCATGGTATCTGTATTTTTAGGATAGTCTAAATAGTTTTCACAAAGTAAGCTTCTTTATATAAGTTTCATTATTTCACTTTGCTTGGAAATAATAATATGTCTAATTTACAGTCTTTGAGAATATTGTGTAAGTAAAAGGTTGGAAAGCAGAGTTTTGTTTTCAATCTAATTTCAACACAGAAGGAAACAACACTATTTTTTCCTCCCTTTGTCTGCCATTTTAAGTGGAGCTATGGAAAGGAAGCCTGAAGAGCAGTGGCTAACCACATTGTTGCTGTGTCAAAATCAAGTATTTTCCTAAGATCATAACTGGTGGAAGTTGGCCAGAATAGCATTTGTAATTTAAAAACTGTATTTTTAAGGGCGGGGGGAACAGTAATTTGCCCTGATAAAGGGTATTTCATCAGTCTGATTACTAGAGTTAGCCTAATGAATATTGTAAATTATTTGTTTTTCCTTATGTAGAAAGATCAATTGCCAGAACTTTATTGTCACGAAATGCACAAAAAAAAAAATCAATCAGTGATTAATTTCTAAAGTAGCTTGAGCAGTTGGGGAGCCCCATTAATTTTTAAAGACAAGTCAAACCTATAATAAATTTGCACTCCTGCTTTTTAAAGGGTCAAGGGATAAGCTGTCCTGAGGAATGGATTTGAACTGTTAGGAATCTTAAAATCCTCCTTAGGAAGAGTACGTTGTTAGTTGGAGTTCATTTGCTTGTGTTTTGGTACATTGGAATTGCATCTCGTTATTGAAGTGGAATCAGAGCAGGACCAAAGGTCCTTTACCTGCAGCGTCTCACAGGGAAAAGTTCTGCTTAGGGAGTACTCATTTTTGAGGAGCGTGCAGGAGTACAAAAGATCTGTATATTTGATTTGTTTATAACACACAAGCATGTAAAATGTATCTGTTTTTTGCATAGAGTTGATGAATGCCAGAGTTAAGTATACAAATGCTGGTGCATATGGAGATATGTTTATGCACATAAGATGTGTGTCAGATGAAGAGGGAGTAAAAGCTCTTTGTAGATAATTTTTTGTCTGTTTTACTCTGCTGTGAATATTTTAGGAAGGAAAGAAATAGTTACTGCTCTCCCTGAACTGTTTCTCTTGATAACATTTTCAATTGCACAGTGAGAAACTTGGGATGACAATTAGCAAGAATTAGGGAAAATAAGCGCTGTAAGACCAAGTAAAACAAGTTTTAATTTCTTCGAATACACATTAGAAATTAAATTCATTTTAAAATAATTCAAATTAGCCAGAGAATTGCAACTGTTATGTATTGGTGTATGGATTTAAGACTTTTTTGAGCTATGTTACCATCTTAATCAACACAAACCACGTCTGTTTTTTAGCAGAAATTGTTTAAGTACTTGCTTAGAGTACTTCCATACATGATATGAGGAATGCTACTTTTTGCATTGCATTCTCTATAAAGTTGAACAATGGCATTTTCCTTGTGGAAATAAGGAGAGAAAAAGGTTTTCTGTAAGATCAATTTTGCTGGCTTCCATTTGTGCTCAGAATTTATGATACTTAAGGAACTGAAAAAATATTTTTAAAACACATTATTTGTTTTTTCATATGAAAGTATCTGAAGTAGATAATTTATACAGGTTTGAAGTGGATTCAACACAAATAGGATACTGTTGGAATAAAGCCTTTTATGAACAAACAGATGAAGTAGTAAGTCTTACAAACAATTTAAAAAATTGTTTCAGCATTTTGACTGAAACAATACTTTTTGTTCTGAACGAGAAGCAATGATTGTTAATTTTCTATGGCTTAAGAATGTAAACAAAACTTATTTTAAAAATCATGTAAATCACATCTTTGGGCCAAGCTGTCTTGAGGAATAGATTTTCACACAAGTGCTATGGCTGAAAATGCCTCAAGAAGCAAATAGCAAAAATGAGTCTTGGCTATTTCACATTTCTTTGTGCTGCCAAATGCATTTTTAAATTTGAAAGTTTGTTCCATTCCTTAGGTAATACTGGCACTGTATTTGTTTTTTTGTTTGTTTTTAACTTGATGGAAATACTGCATGTTTGTTTTTTTATGGAACAATCTCATGTAGTACAGTGATCTGTATTCTGTTACTTTTTATCATAATATCAATAATATCATATTAATTGCTAGGTTTTTCATTTTTCTAGAACACAGTTTTCCTATGTATTGGAAAAGACACTTTTTTATTATGTACTTCTATCTTAGCATGTTTCCTTGTAAACAATGAAACTTATTAAACTGGGGCTGTATTTTATTTCCCTGCGCTAATAATGTTTTTTGGCCTAACTGGCATGTTTTGTATGTAACTTGGGAGAACAAAAAAGGTGGAGGTAACATCAATTTCATTTACAATGTGAAAGAATGTGTGACAGGGGTATTGGGAAAAATTGAGGAGAAAGGAGAGGGGAAGAAAGCAAGAAATATAAATTGTTCAATTATGCATAGTTGCTAATATATTACCCATAATAGAATAACTAAATTAAGAAGTCTACCAAAATGTTACTTCTCTGATATAAATTTAAAACTTTTTTTTGCCCCGGCAGAGTTTCTTGAGGCACATGAATATCCAGAGCATATTAAAAAATTAGTGCAGAAAGAGAGAGAATTGGAAGAACAAGAAAAGAGACAGCGTGAAATTGAGCGCAACACTTGCAAGGTTAGAATTTCTATTGAATAATTATTTTTCCAGTAAATTTTAAAAAATAAATTGTGAGTACAGTACCATAACTCTTGTAATAAATATTCTCATATTTATATTTCTTTAGAATTAGTTGTTTAGAATGAGTTCAACAGAGAGAAGTATCGGTTAGATGTCACCAGAGGTACTCTTGTAGAGTCCATGTGTTCCATATGAACTAGAATTACTATTTAAAAAAAAAAAAAACTCTTAAATCTGTCAGACATCCAATTTAAGCAAAATGAATTCCAAACATGCCATGGCATGTTAGCTGTCTTGTACAATTAAATCTCTTCAAGTAATATTGTGTTCCCTTTCTGAAATGATATTTCTTGATTTTGTGGTAGCTAATTCTTCAACCTAGAGGTGGATTTTTTTTGATGTAGATTTGATGACAGCAAACAAAACATACGGCTGTGGCGTGAAGTGATGGCCGCTTACGTCAGTGAACTGCTCTGCCTAGGAATCAGTCAATTGCTTTCTTGCTCTCTACTCTATATGTAGCTATGTATGTGAAAAAGGAATTTCATACCCGTTGTTCCTACGTGCATATTTTCAGTGATGTGTTTTTAATTTTAATTCTTGCGCGGTCCAGAATTTAAACATGTCCTGATTATTATGTTGTGCCCCAGTCTCTAAAAAGATATAGGTACATAAATACATACTTCACTGCTATTGCTAGCTATTGTACCCTTGATACTTTCTATGTGCAGCTGTATAACCAGCTGAATAGAAATTGTTCCATATCTGAAGTAGAACTAGATGTATATTTTATGTTGGATTTGCTGAAAATAAAAATTTACTGTTTGTGATAACTTTTGTTTGTTGTTGTATTTCATAGATTAAATTATTCTGCATGCATCCTATTAAACAAATCATGATGGAGAACAAATTAGAAGTTCATAAAGACAAGACACTAAAGGAAGCTGTTGAAATAGCTTACAAGGTATATCATGGGTAACAGTATAGTCAAATTTTTAGATATAATTTGTTACCATTTTGCATTTTTATTGTTGTGTTATCAGTCTCTAAATTTGTATTGCTTTGTGTTTTTTAATAGCGGGCTGCTTCTATTTGGGAGTTGTTGTCCAAGTTTTTCTGTTAGCCATGACGTGATTTCTGTGTTTGGGATGATGCATCCTTTTCAAGGGCAGTATGACTTCATATACCAATATTCTAAAATCAGACAGTAAGACCTGCTGGTCTGTGGTCTCAATATTCAAAAGAATGCTGAACTTCTCTATTTGGATTGCAGTAAAAGTGTGCTGTTAGATTTGTGCTAAGAGAACTTCCTGCATAACTAATACAGTGACATCATTGGCCACCAAAATACCTATTGATTTTTGTCTTCCAAAAAGAGGCAGTAGTTGAAGGCCTGCAATTTTTGCTTAGTTTAGCTTAGCTGAACATACTTGTGCTGTTTTGTTTCTGTCATAATTTGCTCAAACACGTCCAGCCAGGTAATTTAGACTTGGAGAGAGTTAACACCTTGAGATACATGAAAAGTAATGATTAGTGCCTATGACTTTCCTCTTAAGATGCCTTTTAATATAACTGGATGATTAGTGCCTATGACTTTCCTGGCCTCTTAAGATGCCTTTTAATATAACTGTTCTGCCGCATTTTTATCTGTCTGCATGCATTTCTTGGACATGTCTCCATGTGTTCCCTGTGTGTGTTTTCCAGTTTCCTTATTCAGACTTCTTGGTATCTCAGTGCAGGCTTCTGTCTCACATGTGTAGACTTTTTTCCCTGACCCAAACTGAAATTTGTAGACTCAAGAAAAAGTAACAGATTCATCCTGAATGTGCATGAATAGTTCACAAGAAAAAAGCTATACCTACAAATAAGTCATTATTAAATAGTGCTTCATCTTTGCATTGTAGCTAATGGATCTGGAAGAGTCTGTTCCTTTGGATTGTTGTCGTCTTGTTAAATATGATGAGTTTCATGACTACTTGGAGCGATCTTATGAAGGAGAAGAGGATACACCAATGGGACTATTACTTGGAGGGGTCAAATCAACTTACATGTTTGACTTACTATTGGAAACAAGAAGACCAGATCAGTTTTTCCAGTGCTATAAACCTGGTGGTAAGTCATGTAATTGCATACAAAGATGCACTAAAATCATACATTGTGTGATGGTAAGAAAATGACAGTTGTGTAATATAGGCCTTCCTCATGATGTATAAGAGAAGAAAAGCTTTCTTATACCAGTCCTTGTGAAACTGGCAATATTCCTAATTACATACTGCACTGTGTAGCAAATGCTATTCTAATTGAAGCAGTTACAGGATGTTCAAAAATTGGACAAGCTGTGGAATCGCTTTAGCTCCTTGATAAGTAAAGTTGATCTGAAGGTGGAATTCTGCAGTTGAACTGCTTTTAAAATTATTGTTTGGATGGATTTATGAAATCCCTTAACCAGTACATCAGACATCAAATTTTTTTTCTGTCGAATTATCTCATGTGTGCATGATTGTTTCATTTTTCCTCTTTCCTACAGAGGTCATGGTAAAGGTTCATGTAGTTGACCTAAAGACTGAATCTGTTGCTCCTCCAATAAGTGTACGAGCTTATCTGAATCAAACAGTTTCAGAATTCAAACAGCTCATTTCAAAGGTAACTTAGAATCATTCATGCATTTTATTACAAATCTAAAGTCATTCTAATTGTTAAAATGTTATGATTTAAATATGAGAGCCTGCACCTGCTACAGTTCATTTGGGCTATGCATTGTGTAAGGGTTGAGTTCATTGTTACATCTGAGCTTGTGTATTTATTCATTGCTGCCAAAATCAGTCTGGTTCTTGTTCCATCCATAGTTCTGCAGTGCTTTGCACCAGCTTAGGTACTGTGTGGCCATATGGCTTGGGAACTTACCAGGAACGATCTGCTGCATGGGAGATGAGCACAGGAAAGCCCTTTCTTACTCTGCGGATGGTTGAACACTGTCCCAGGCTGTCCAGAGAGATGGTGCACTCTCCATGCTGGGAGATATTAGACACTTCACTGACCGTGGTGGTGACCCCGCTTCGAGCAGGGGTTTTGGGCTGGGCTACCTGTGGTGGTGCCCTCCAGCTCAGCTGCCCTGTGATTTTGGGGGAGAGTCAAGCTGGGGTCCTTACAGGCTCGTAAGTTGAATTATCTCCCTGAGGTGTTCTGTCAGTGCCAGAACTAGTGCACTGTTACAGGACAACTGAACCAATATGTAACTTCCCCTGTTGGCTTTGGTAAGTGAAATTAGTATCCAAAGCTGTCCTTATTCTCTGCACAGACCCTCTTCATGCCAATAGCCCTTTGTCATTAAGATACAGATTGATTTTTAGATAGTCTTAGACCATGGAACTTTGCTGCTGCTATTGCACTGGGAAAAGACAGGCACTCTGTGTAACTCAGTTCTGACTGGTGTAACTTTTCATAGTATTAACTATGGAAAAAGCTTGGAAACAGATACAGTTTCAACATTTTCTATTTTGAGGGCTTGAAACAGATGCAACCTTTATTTTCAAAAGTTTTATTTCAATTTAATAAATGTACCACTGTGATAGACAATAATGTATATTTTCAGCTGATTTATGCCGTGAGGAATGAGACAGGTTCTGGTTCAAATTAAGTTTGCCAGTTCTCAGAAAATCCAGGCATTTGGAGTCTTTCTACCTTAGGAGAAAAAAAAAAATCTGTCAGAGGATGGAGGGAAATGGACTGAGACTGAGTGGGCTGGGAGTTTTACTCTCGTTGTGTTCTTAATTTTTGCTTAGACCACTCTTACCTTTGGGCTTACCTCCTCTTACTACTTCTATGTGGGATAGATGAGTGGACAGTGAGGTGGCTGGATGGCAGAGCTCAGAGGGTGGTGATGAGTGGTTCAGAGTCTAGTTGGAGGCCTGTAGCTAGTGGGGTCCCCCAGGGGTCAGTCCTTGGTCCAGTCTTGTTCAATGTATTCATCAATGACCTGGATGAAGGCACAGAGTGCTCCCTCAGCAAGTTTGCTGATGACACGAAACTGGGAGGAGTAGCTGATACCCCAGAGGGCTGCGCTGCCATCCAGAGGGACCTGGACAGACTGGACAACTGGGCGGTGAAAAACCTCATGCAATTCAACAAGGCCAAGTGCAAGGTCCTGCACCTGGGAAGGAATAACCCCAGACACCGGTACAGGCTGGGGACTGACCTTGTGGAGAGCAGCTCTGCAGAGAAAGACCTGGGTGTCATGGTGGACGACAAGCTGACCATGAGGCAGCAGTGTACCCTCGTGGCCAAGAAGGCCAATGGGATCCGGGCCTGGAACATCTGTCCTATGAGGAGAGGCTGAGAGAGCTGGGCCTGTTCAGCCTGGAGAAGTCTGAGAGGAGACCTGATCAGTGTCTATAAGTACCTCAAGGGAGGGAGTGTGGAGGATGGTGCTGGTCTCTTTTCATTAGTGGCCACTGACAAAACTAGAGGAAATGGCCACAGACTGAAGCATCAAATGTTCCACAGGAACTTAAGGAAAAATTTCTTGACAGTGATGGTGACAGAGCACTGGAACAGGCTGCCCAGAGAGGTTGTGGAGTCTCCTTCTCTGGAGATCTTCAAAACCCGCTTGGACGCAGTCCTGTGCCACGTGCTCTAGGTGACCCTGCGTGTGTAGGGGAGTTGGACTAGACGACCTCTAGAGGTCCCTTCCAACCTTAAGCATTCTATGATGATTCTAGGAATATTCAAATATTTGATATGATTGTGTAATGCAAATCTTATCGTACTATATCCTCTTTTAGGCTATGCACCTGCCTGCTGAAACGATGCGGGTAGTGTTCGAACGTTGCTACAATGACTTGCGTCTTCTGAATGTGTCCAGCAAAACATTGAAAGCTGAAGGCTTTTTTAGAAGCAACAAAGTATGTTCTCTGATCCTAAATCTTTCATTTTGCACTTTTATAGCCTATATAGATTGAGGGTGCACATTGCGGTATATTAATACTTTCATGAACATAGGAATACTTCTTTTAAAAATGAGAAAGTGCTTATTTTGCAGCCTGTCAGTCTGGTTGCAGTTCACTTCAGTCTTAACATGATTATGAAAATGGCTATTAAACTATGTGTTCTTTATTATGTCTTTTCCCTAAAGTGGTTTTTAGAATGTGCTTGATTGCAGAAGATGGGAAATTGATGCAGTTTCTAGTTCAAGATGAATCCTATGAGTTTGCTGTTGTTGCTTTTGGCTATTTCTTCAGATGATACTTTGCCATTAAGTTCTGTATTTTATGTTCAGGTATTTATTGAAAGCTCGGAGTCTCTAGACCGTCATGCAGCGTATACAGACTCTCATTTATGGAAACTTTTGGATCGTCATGCAAATACAATTAGACTGTATGTCTCCTTACCAGAGCAATCCCCTGTGTCTCAATTCAGACGGACAGTTTATCAGAAGTCAAGTGGAGATTCAGGCAACTTGGATGAAGTTTGTGAAAGAGTAAAAGGACCTGTTGGTAATATGAAATATGTAAATGCAGTTCTGGAAGAAAGCACTGAAAAGCTTAAAAGCTACTCCCTACAGCAGCAGCAGGAGGCGGATAATGGGGATAGCAGCAAAAGCACAGAAGCCAGTGATTTTGAAAACATCGAATCGCCGGTGAATGAAATAGACTCTTCAGCATCAGCAGAAAACAGAGAGCTTGAAAACCAGATTCAGGTTTCTGATCCGGAAAACCTGCAGTCTGAGGAGCGGTCGGATTCAGATGTGAATAACGACAGGAGCACGAGTTCAGTGGACAGCGACATCCTGAGTTCCAGTCACAGCAGCGACACTTTATGCAATGTGGACAGTGCCCCGATTCCCTTGGCAAACGGGCTCGATTCCCACAGCATCACGAGCAGTAGGCGATCCAAAGCCAATCAGGGAAAGAAAGAAACCTGGGATACAGCTGAGGAAGATTCTGGAACAGATAGTGAATATGATGAAAGTGGCAAGAGTAGAGGAGAAGCACAATATATGTACTTTAAGTCAGAACCCTACACTGCAGATGAAGGTTCAGGAGAAGGACAAAAATGTATGTACTTAAGTTCCTTAAAATAATCTAGTTTTTATTACTGTTTATATGCTATGCATATATTTATGTGATATATTCTGTGTAATGACAGTATAGAAAAAATTTGATACATCAAGTAAAAATTAATCAAAGAAAGCTTGGATGTTGGGTGCCTGGAGAACGCCAGCTCTGGGCTGCTGGTGCCTCTCCTATGACCCCCCAGAAGTAAAATGTGAATAGGACCATGGACCATAATTTTAGTAGTTTTACTGCAGATGATAACTGTGAGTATAAATAATACTCAAAAATACTTTTTTTTGTAGCTTGGTGTTTCATGCTGTTTTTGTTTTCATTTTTGCTCAGGGCTGGTGGTGCATGTTGATAAAAGAATTACACTGTCTGCTTTCAAGCAACATTTGGAGCCATTTGTTGGAGTTCCATCCTCTCACTTCAAAGTCTTTCGAGTCTATGCCAGCAATCAAGAGTTTGAAAGTGTTCGGCTGAATGAGACCCTTTCATCATTTTCTGATGATAATAAGGTTATCGAGAAGTAGTTTTGAATAATTAAATGTATTGGTACAATGCAGCCAAATTTAAAAACTATACCCTGTGTCTTTCACTACCAGGTTGTATCATTATGTCAGTTTTGGCAGTGGTTACAAAATGTTGTTTCAAATTTGAGATCGCTTCTCACAAATACTCCATTTTCTTTATAGATTACGATTAGGCTTGGAAGAGCCCTTAAGAAGGGGGAATACAGAGTCAAAGTCTACCAGCTTTTAGTAAATGAGCCAGAGGTAAGGTTTCAAGTATCTCGCTGTCAATAAATAGTGATTCATGAAGATACTAATGCATGCTGTAGCCACGATTGTTCTCTGAAATATTTGGAGTTTAAAAAAAAAAAGAGAGAAAACTAAGACTTTTTGCTACTTTCTTGCAAGTATTCTTGGTTTTAAAAAGGGGAATTGAGGTTGTTTCTACTTGTATTATCTGAAATATTCATTTGGAATATAATCTATTAAATCTCCTTTGAATTTCTTTATTTTGCAGTGTAAATAGAGGATAAATGAAGATAATTCTTTTCCTTAAATGTAGGAAAGCAATGGGGAATTCTTGCCAAATAAGAAAGTTTATTTGCTTGTGGTTGTAGTTTTCAATAGTATAGTGCTAAAATAAGTAGCTATCTTTGTGCACTGCAGGCAGTGCTCTTCAGAATGATTAGCAGATTAATACGGTTCTTTTTGGCAAAAGATAATCCTGAAGGAAAGGGCTTTGTGGATTTGTTTATTTATAACTGTCTGATCCTTTTGTATCTGTTACCTTTGCAGCCATGCAAGTTTCTTCTAGATGCAGTTTTTGCTAAAGGAATGACTGTCCGACAGTCCAAAGAGGAGCTCCTTCCTCAGCTGCAAGAGCAGTGTGGCCTGGACTTGACCATTGACAGGTAAGGAACCTGCAATCAGCACTGTAGTTACTTCATTAAACATCTCTTTATAAAGGTATTTTCTTCCTTTTTGGAATAACCAAGTTGTGAAAGGAGCAGAAACAAGTTACTGTGATGTTTGAATCAGGCTGGGAATACAGGTGTTAATTTACATTTCTTGGTATCATTCTGTCAAAGGAGTGGTGAGGAGTTTTTCTTTCCTCACCAGTACAACCCCTGACTGGAATAGAGGGTTAGTCTGCCGTGCTCAATTATGTTGTCCAGTGCTGTAGGCTTACATGGGACGTGGCAAAATTTGTTTGCTTCTGTGCAGGAGTATGCAGTTGCAATAGAAGCTCTGTACTCGTGTTTGATCCCATTGCAGTGCTCTATGCTGTTCTTTATCTGAATCAAAGTTCATCCTTCTGTCTTGTGACTGGATGAGATGCAGTAGATATGAGTACATAAACCAGATACCAGTGTTCTGTGCTCCCCAACTACTTCCCAGATTGTCAGCGAAAACTGTTAGGAGATGTTTGGGAACGCACAACAGAGAAAACTGTTAGGGGATATTTGGGAACACACGATCTTCTCATCCTGTATAGAAAACTCTTTTCTTCCTATTCACATTTCATGCACTGAACAAGTACACATGGGCCTATGCTCCTGTTTTTCTGAATGCTGCAGTGTTATGAGAGAGGAGCGATACCTTGTCAGCACTATTGAGAATGCTAAAGCTGAACCTGATGAGCAAAATGCACCTCAAATAAATGAGCTGTGTTTCAGTTTTGTCAAACTCTTCTGTTTTAAACTATGTGGCAGTGGTAGTTTGCTAGGAGCCGATTAAAACTTACAGTTTATCTCCATGTTCACAGGTTTCGTTTACGAAAGAAAACCTGGAAGAACCCAGGCACTGTGTTCCTGGATTATCATGTCTATGAAGAAGATATCAATATTTCAAGCAACTGGGAGGTCTTCTTAGAAATACTTGATGGTAATCATGATGCTTTTCCTTTCTATTCTCTTTTTGGCTTCTGCTAGTGGAATTTTAATAGAAAAGGCCATGCTGATTTTCTGTTTGTACTGGAGGGTAGATAGAAGGCGTGAAGAAAAGATGCAGAGCCAGTAGAAACTGAAGTTTCCTGGCTTAGAAGCCTCACAAAAGTCTTACTCCATTCATTAGTGTCATAAGCATTTTTCATAGTTGTTTCATCATGATGTTTTTATATTCGCATAGTCAAAATTTTAGTAAAACTTTGAAATGAGTTTGGGAAGTTGGGAGGCCTGCAGGTTCCCATAGACATTTCTGTTCCTTTACACTTGATTGATATCTTAAAGTTTTACAGTTTAAATTTTTTTAGGTTAGTTTTGGAGTATTTTGTCACGCTTCCTCTAGTGAGTCAGTCTTTGAAGTAACAACTTTGTAGATCATTGCAGCCAACCCAGCTTGCAGAAATGTCACGGGACTTCCAGGTGTTCTGTAATAGTGTGTCTAACTGTCCTGCCCCAAATGTGCTGCTCTAACCCAGCTATAGAAGGTGCAGCTGATCCCACTGTGTTCCAGGAGAACAAAAAGCTATGTGTACCTGCTGCGCCACAGGCATTGCACAAGGATAAGGGAGCTGCTTTGTCAGAGCTGCCATCACCACTGCTTTCATGCCTTTCCCTCAGCTCCACATGGGAGGCATTAGGCAGTTAAATGACATCCCTTAGAGTAATTTACAGTTAAGTGTCATAGTAGACATACAATTGCAAACATATTTAATTTAGCAACTCTCTCTGGTTTCAAAGACATCTTGTGTAATTACTTCAGACTTAAAATAAATGCTAAGAAGGATTAAGTGGTTGCATTTTCATTTCAGGTAATAGCTTA
The DNA here is from genome assembly GCF_000705375.1 of Tinamus guttatus. The sequence goes on from NW_010589873.1 coordinate 88,217, forward strand.
GTGTTGAATTGCAGCACAAATGCAGCCGTAGAGGAGATACAAGTAGGTGTTAAGGAAGCTTAAACAGTGTTGGTATTTTCATGCAGAATGAGGCTGTAACAGTAGACAAGTGTTAAAGCCGTTAGTTCTGCATGCTAAATGATAGTTACAGTCTGAATTTTAAAAAGTCAACCTTTTCATGTCACTTAGCCTTATCTGATAGTTGCATTAGCAGTATTGTTTAGATTAGAAGAATTTGTTACCTGGAACTGATGTGAAAATGCTGGAAAAAGTATTAAAACTCTTTAAAAATGGTAGGTTAAAGCAGATTTTACTACCAAATTGAAAGTTACTGTGTGAACTCGAAGTAGAAGCTGGCAAGGTTACTTTGGTAAAGAACACGTTCCAGGGGTTGAGGAGGGACGTGCGATGCAGAAGCCAGAGGTCAGACCCTGCTTAGAGGGGTAGATACTGCTACCTGACCAAGCTGTGTGTGATGGACTGACTTGTGCAGAGAAATACATGGTGCTACTCTGAATAAATGGCAGCTATGAACAGCTCTTTGGAAATGAGGAGATAGCAAAGAAAAGTGTAACTAATTCTGCCCATCCTCTTCCTTTTCTTTTCCTTTTGCTGTTCACTTAATCTTGGCTAGTTTGTGCATGTGTGCAGTCTGTCATATTTGAGTGTACAAATGCTATGTAAAACTCTCTAATCTAGGATATTTTGTGATGTTACTCTATTTTTTTCTAGGAGTAGAAAAAATGAAATCTATGTCACAGCTTGCTGTTCTGTCAAGACGATGGAGACCGTCAGAGATGAAGCTGGATTCTTTCCAGGAAGTAGTACTGGAAAGCAGCAGTGTTGATGAATTGAGAGAGAAGGTAAGATGTGGAATATGACACAAGTTTCTTGTGGTAACCAAGAGCTTTATTGATTCCTCCCTGCCCGCCCCGTTGTGTAGTGCTGACAACTTCATAGCTATCTAGTGATTTTTTTTTCTTTTTCCCCATGTGCTGAGAGCCTCTCCCCTCCCAGCATTCCAAAGTACGAAAGCTTTCAATCTCTTCATGACTTTGAAGAACTTGAGAATCTTGCTCAGGGCCTGTGTATCTGGGTAAATTGAATACTTTGTCTAAAAAGAAAAATGGCTTTAGTGTGGTTATTTTTTGTTTTTCCTTATTGCCAAGACCCCACTAGTAGGCAAACAGCCCATGTGCTGTCCTAGCAGAAATCTGGAGTATTAAGTGCATCTCATGCAGAGAACAGTTTATTAATCTAATATATTGCAAAGTTCAGCTTTTAAGATTAACCATTATTTATACCTAGGCGTACCCAGATGCAAAAAGGCTGCCCTGCATGGTGATGCCAGCAAAAGGAAGTCTTGGTTTAAAAACCTTGGTTTTTAAAATTGTCAAGGATTATACATTAGGGTTCTTCACTTAGCAGCAAGTTGCTGCTTTCAGCCTAGCCCTGCACTGCGTTTCTGCTCTGCCTCCAATCCAAGGGAAGGTATTCATGCCTTTGCTCTTGTCTGTCCGGGAAGTTGGCTCCTCTTGTCCCTTCAAGAACTGTGTGCAGGGAATAATTTAGCAGCATCTTGTTTGAGGCGTTAATCTGTTTGCTCCCACCAGTAAAAACAAATGAGAATGACATTTCTGTGGCAGCAGATGTTTTCAGCCCACTCTTTTCTTTCCAGTTACTTCCCCAGATAAATTTTGCAACTTTGCCCAGTCTTAGGTCTACCTGATAGTACCTTTCCTTAGATGTGGGCAAACTGATGAGGGCCAGCTGCTGGAGCAACTGTTTCATATGAGGCAGCTGCTCACTTCATATTTTGGAATGTGCACATTATCAATTGCTTTTATTTTAATTTTTATTGCTTCCCTACTGCTGGGGTTAGAAATGTCATGTGCTGTCACAGTGGAAGTGTCAAACATCAAAAATTTGTACTGTTTCACTGCATTCTTTTAAAAATTATTTTATGTCTTTTAAATATTTCATTTGACTTCTAGATTTGTCATGCCTGCTGACTTTTATGTAGATGCTGTGGAATAAAACTAAATCTTTTCTTTGTTTTACAGCTGAGTGAAATAAGTGGAATACCCTTAGAAAACATAGAATTTGCCAAGGTTAGTAAGATTATATGTACATTTTATGTTGTATTGGAATAGATGTGTAATTTTATTCACAAAGTAATTGCTGCTTTTCAGGGTAGAGGAACGTTTCCATGTGACATTTCTGTACTAGAGATTCACCAGGACTTGGACTGGAATCCTAAAGTATCTACACTGAATGTCTGGCCTCTGTATATTTGTGATGATGGCGCAGTAATATTTTATAGGTACGTATTGCAGTATAATGACCTGTATAAAGATCTGCAACTTAAATTGCGGAATGATACAAACAGAAGCCTCAAACATTGTTCTTCTGTTGTCTTGGGGAAAAATACTTAGGATGAGAGGGCTGAAAATGCTGAGCTGAAATATGATCTGTGGCTTCCTCCAAACCAGCTTGAAAATGATGTGGCTTGCTGGGAAACATGATACTAGAATTAAAGTGATAATTTTAAGGTATTTTTTAAGATATATTTTCATTTTAGGGATAAAACCGAAGAATTAATGGAATTAACAGAGGAGCAGAGAAATGAACTGATGAAAAAAGAAAGCAGCAGACTGCAGAAAACTGGACACCGGGTAACCTACTCTCCTCGTAAAGAAAAAGCACTAAAAATATATCTGGACGGAGCGCCAAATAAAGATTTGACTCAAGACTGATACTTGCTATAGCATTTTCCCTGGGAAATTTTTTTGTTAAAATAAAAAAAAGTTCACTACTACTGTGTAGTGCCATTACGGCAGGACACTCATTAGGTGTAAAGTGCTGACACCAGCACTGGCTGGGCTGCGTTCCCAGTCAGAAGCTCAGTGCCCCGGTGGGTCACTGTTTGACTTGGAATCATGTTGTGCACTATAGTCAAATGTACTGTAAAGCTAAAAGGGATGTGCAAATAAAAGATTAGAACTCAAAAATGGGCGGGGAGGGAAATGAGTGGAAATTTTTGAGGACAGTGTGCACATAGCTAGTGAAACTAGCCTCAAACAGGATATTCATAGCTTAATAATAAAAGCTGTGCAAAGGCCATGAAAGAATCCTTTTTTTTTTTTTTTCCTGTTTGTTTCACTGATACACACATTACCTCATCAGAGAGTCTGAAGTAAAAGTTAAAACATGGGTTATAGAAAAGCAGCAACAAGGGGTCGAAGATGTGTAATGGAAGTGCTACAAGTGTTGTAAGGTTTTAGGATATCCTTCCAGCAATTGGGCAAGCTGAGACAGGTGTCTTTGGAAAGCTGCTGCAGGTGTTGGCTTGTTTTGCAGAAAGGCTGTTGTAAGGTAAACTGGGGTTTTAATAGGTTCTGGAAGCTGGTGAGCAGCTCTACTATTGCATTCAATGTGTAAATAAAACGTGCCCTCTCCATTTAACAAAACTGCAGTTCAGCTATTTACAATGGTATTTCTGTTCACATATCAACATTCATTGTGTACATTTGAAAGTATAGTTGCCTATTTAAATTTGTATTAATTTTGTTTGACAATGCTGGGTACTTTAGGATTGTATTTCCCCTTGTTAGTGAAGTTTCTGTTTTGTTCAGTTAATTTTTTGTACATTTTGTTTTTGAGACTATTACAAGTTTGCATCTTCTCCACCCACTGAAAGTTTTTTTTTTTTTTTTTTTTTTTTTTTTTTTTCCTGGAGTTGATTCTGTAGCTATATGTAGTTAAGTATTTGGGCAACCTCCAACACCTCAACATACAAACTTCTTGGTAGTTCAGGTTGTGGTGCAAAGACTGATGCAGCCAACGTGATTTCATTGCAAAGCCTAGGAACAGCAATTTTTTTGCTTTGGTCCATAAAGATCAATAGAGAACAAGTCTCCCTAGTTTTTGGAATACCACCTGATTTATAATAATCAAATGATTTTGGTAAACTTTTTCATGCCAGATGCTGTTTACAACAATGAACATGCCAATAAAACATTTGTTCATTCTGCTGTGTTATTTTAGTCATTAAGTGCTGTGGATTTTTTGGGGAAATAAAAGAAAAATCAGAATTATTTCACAGAAATGCCGACTTTTCCAAGACAGCTGGTGTGAATTTTGAGGTACTGTATATGCATGTATACTGTATATACACATACCCCATGCTGGTAGAGGGGATATGGACATGTGGTGTTTTAAAACCTGTTTGCTCCTCCTCTTTGCTTATATTCACAGATTTTTTCACCTGAAGCTTCCTTTCTAGAATTGGATTCCTCACTGGTGAAACTTGCAGGCTCCAGGTGTGCTTGGCAGCTAAGTTTTGTCCCAGAGAAGACAAAGGTGTTTGGAGAAATGACTGTGCAGCTCCTGCCGTCCAGCAACCTGAGCAGCCCAAGGAGTCCCGCAGCTTGAGAGCCTGGGCTGCAGAGAGGAGCTTCCACGTTCCTCCTTTTTCCGTTTTGTCTGGACTGCCTCATCTCCCACAGAGGTGAGATGGCAGCAGGGTGTGAGCACCATCCTGTAGGTGGAATAGCTTTGTTGAGCTACCAGTTAAGTGCATATATAGACCTCTAAAGAAGTCTTAACTGTTGCTGGAAGACAGGAGAGGATTCATCCATCAAATGCATCATGAATTTTTTTTTCAGAGTCAGACATTTGGGGAACAAAAAAAAAACTAGCTGTGGAGTAAAGTAATCCCTAGTGCTATTTGGGGAGCTTCAGCATAGCAATTAGTTTTAAACCTGCAAGCTTTGGTGGAAACCTGGATGGAAGACTGAAGGGCATCTTTATAGTGATTTTCTGCCAGTAGCATGTTTCAGTACCAGTGTGTTGGTATATGTATCTGGGTGTTCTGGGAGACATTTTGCAGTCTCTGCTTTACATTGTGATCATTTTGTTTTGGATTTGACCATGGGTATTTTAAAGGAAAGAAAACAATAGTTGAGTTGCTAATTAACTTCTGTTGAAATCTTGCTAAAATTTCTGACAGTAATCAACTGTTTTGCCTTTTCAGTTGAAACATCAGGAAACTTTTTGCTGTTAAATAGGGTAGCCTTATTAAATAGGGACTACCCAGTTTAAGCATGGACAGTTCCTGCTTGCTTGAAGTAGATCTTTTAAACAGGCAAACCACTGTATTGATGGACTGTGTCTAAAGTGCTATCATTTTATATGGGATAGAAAGGAGAGACGATTTGGTGAACTGAGTGGGCTGAGATCGTGTGGATGTGCATGTGTTGATGTGAGAATTGGTGGTAAAATGAATTCTTAAATTAAAAGACTTCTAATGAAATGTCTCCACTGTGCAGAGTGCAGCGATTGTCATTATCCACCTGAGCTCGTGCACCCAAGGGATTTGTTGAAAGGCTTTCACAGAACAGAATGGGTAGAAGATTTGAAGGCTAATAGCTCAGCTTAGTTAATGCTCTTGCTTAGTTAATGGTGCAGAGCTTTGACATAAATAGTAGGGACTGATGTTGGGAAGAAGCTTCCTGAAAAGTTACTTGGCTGGAGCCTCATGACAGCTGGTAATATAGCCAAGAACAGATGGTGAAATCTAAGCCCCCCAAAATCATGAATAGTGGGAGAGCTGTTCATTTGTAGCAAACTGTTATGAAACAGCTGGGAACCGGGGAGTTTCATGGATCAGACCTTATTCCTGGCTTGCTATTGATCTTGTAAATCAATGACCTGTTGAAATGGTAATGATAATATTTGCATTTTGTAACACAGATACATACCTGTGAAGTGCGCTAAAAACACAAGCCATTCCTTAAAGAATTTCCTCTGGAAAATTGGTGAGGTGCAAGTCCCTAGATGTGAATAAAAACTACTTAAGGTGTCTTAGTGAGAAACTGTACTAATTAACTTGTGTTCACTTTCCCTTTTTCCCTTAAGAATGCTAGGATAGTCTGCCAATCCCTGGATCAACGTTACCCAAGAAGGTACGTCCGTGGAGTGCAAAACGCTGCTGTTTATGAGGTGCCAGAATTTGCTCTATCTGGAGTGTGGCCTCCTGAGTGCAGCTGCACTGTTCTCTTTCTGTGTGTGTGTATACACAAAGAGAGATTTAGTGTACGACTGAGATTCTACATTCTTGGTATTCAGCCCGTTTACGTTTGGTTTGCAATTTTAAATAATAGATTTTTTTGCCTTTGGGAGATACAGACCACATCAGCCAGCCTTGGAAGTTCCTATAAGCAAATGAATGTATTTATGTATGTAAGTATGCACACTGCATTTGTTTTCCATATGGAAAAATGTGGGTTTTCTGGGCTGGGGGTGTGGGTTTTTTTGCAGGAAGGTTTGTTTCCCTGGTACTGTGCCATGTTTCCAGACACCAAGGGGGCAAGGTGGGCCAAGGTCCCTCCTTTCTGAAAGCAGGAAACTCAAGGGGTGCTTTATAGCTGGGGGACACCAGCACTTACGTTAGGCTGAAGTTTGTTGCAGGACAAATGATCTCCCTTGTACACAGCTGCAAAGGTGGGGATATTCACATAAAAGAGTAGGCACCTTTTCATCCTTCCTCCTACAATGTGGAGGAAAAAAATCAGCAGCTATATATTGCAGCTTCATTGATTATATTTGTGAAAGAAAAAAAATACAGAGCTCAGGATTGAAAGCCAAAAACAGCCTCGAAGCAAGTAGATGGTTCTTACTCTAGAAAAATAAACCATTCTAAATATATGTACAGGAAATATTCAAAATGTCTAGGGTTGCTAATAAGTTAATATATTTAATGAGAACAAGCACTAGCAGGTTTAGTTCTAATGTGAAAAGGGGAAGTACCAATCCAAAGGAATCCACTGGTATTTCTCACTTGTCTTTTAAGCAGATGTTTGGTCCAAGGTTTGATAGAATGAAATCAGCTGTAGTTGGACATGCAGCCTTGGTGCCCAGGGAAGGGTGCTTGTTGAAAACCTTTTTTATTGCACTTCTATCCAGCAGTATGCGTTTAGGGTTTATATAAGCAAGACCAAAAAATCATAGAAATAACTGAATAACTGGTGTTGGGACTTAAATTTCATCTCCCAAAAACAGCTCATGAGCAGAGTCAGGCTCTTTCAAACCTATTTGGTCCTCAAGACTTTCTAATTCTTTACGCACTTCCTGGATGACGCTGCTTTCTTCGTAATCGGAAAGCAGCTCTCTGGGTATCAACCCAGGAAATGGCATCTCGGCCATGATTAAGGGGTCGTCTTTTTCACTGCTTCTGGTTTCCCCGGAGGACAGTTCACACACGGACACAGGGCTATGGCTGTTGGGGAAAAAAAAAAAGCATAGTCATGTAGGGCATCTTCCTGTGTTTTGTTGCCTGTTCCCTAATAAAATGCTTGATTCCCTCGCCATGTGAAAGCATAGTAGATACATAAAACTGCCATCCATATCTACATAGCTTGCTTGATAATCCTCTGACTTTACATGCTTGACAGTTGGAGAGCTGAGGAGGAGTTTTGCACATGCAGAGCTAGAACAGCATGTTTGGCCCTGGGACACAAGATGGCAGTGGCCTTCAGCACAGTCTGACTCCTCTGCCACAAGAGATCGTGGTGCCACAAGCGCTTGCTCCTTTGTTAATGGCATAATACCAAATTAAGAAATGAAATACTTGGTCTTATTTTCTGCATTCCTCTGAAGCCAATATTGTGCATTGTCAAAGTGTAAAATTTGTCAAGCTTTTGTATTGCTTCTAAATGGGACAGCCCAGTAGCTGTGTTTGCTGCTCTTTTTATTGCTTGGAAAGTTGGTCTGGTTGCCTACTGAGATCCCACTTTGATATAGGAACTTTAAAATAGAACAAGAAAAATTTATAGCTGTTGACAGGAAACGGGGAATAGGACTTACTAACTGAGGTTGTGCCCCTTGGCAGTGCAAGGGACTGTACAGGACTACAGGTCCCTTTTGCAGCAGACAAGTTGACTCCTGCAGGCTCTCTTCAACTAACTGCCTGCTTAACATTGTGGTTTCTCTTGCTGAGAAAGACTTCTCTTTGAGCTGACTATTTTTTAGGATGTAATAGAAAGGCATGATGTTTTTATTTGTTTATCAGGCACTAGGCACACTTTCAGCCAAAGGTCACTTCAAGTGGTAGGGTGGGGAGAGCACCGTTTTTTAATAGAAAAGGTTCAAATTCACTGTGTAATTTCACAAAATTCAGAGCTTTAGCCTGCTTTCCATGTGAGTCACTGGCAGGCAATATGCACAGTATTGCTGTAATTGTCATGATACTAGACAGGCAAGTAATTCTTGTGGCTATAGTTGGATGGCTCAGATATATTCTCATTCTAATTTATATCTGCTTTTTATATTCTCATTTGAAATGTTTTCTTCCTTACTATATCTGACCTACTGCTGATATCTTGGCTGAGGTTGATAGCACTTGTGCATAAGCTGAAATTACTGTGCTGAAGATCTGTTTTGCTTGCTTCCTTAGATGAAATTTGTGAAAGAAAATATTATTCCTTTGCTTTTCATGTGTTTAAAAAAAAAAAACATTGGACAGGGAAGAGAAATTAATCTACACAGTAAATAAGAAATGTAGATATGCTATGTTGTCAAAAGCCACTAGAGGGAAATGTGTAAGGTAGCAAGAAACTTGGGCAGTAGGTCCTAAGTA
>NW_010589873.1:96891-113926 GCF_000705375.1 Tinamus guttatus
AGAGCAAGCCAAGACATCTGCCTTTTTACTTGTTGAGAGGAATTATCTTCTGTAAACCATTAGTACGAGAGCATGCGTGTTCATACCTACCTCAGCCACTAAAATATTTTTGATACATTAAGTAGGAAAAAGTTATCGAGCAAAACCTGATCTAATGGAGAAAAATGCTTGATAAGGGCTGCATGCAGAGAACAAAATCAAAATGTCATTTTTAAGCAGCTGCTGTTACTTGTTTGACTAAAAAGCAGTACCAGCTTGACACTACAAACTGTGTTTACACCAAGAATAAGCTCTTGCCAAACTCGGGCATGTCCAAGACAGGTGTGAGGTCTTTTCTCATCGTTAACTTTGAAAGCACTTCGGAGAGAGGACCCTTACCCCTGTGGCTGGCAGGAAAAGCCACTTGCGCACGGGCATCGCTCCAGAACTCCGTCGGGTTCCAGCTCCCAGGTGATGAGGTTGAGAAGTCTGTTGGAAGGATCGTGGCAGGGTTCGCCTTGTTCGGGTAAGGGCGTGCACACGGGAAACAGCAGTTCTGCGTGGCAGAGTGAAGTTTAGGAGAATCATTAACTGAGTGTTAAACAGAGATGACTTAATTTGAACGTTCAGTTCCGTATATGTGATGACAAAGACAAGTCTCTTTTGAAGTCTCCTTAAGCACTGAGATCCATTGTTTAACCCTCTTTCCACTAGGTAGGAGAAAGACAACTGGGTAAGACAGATCTATCCTAATGAGCAAGATCCAGTCCACAAAGACACTGCTGTCAGTGTAATATAACTGCAACTCTGTCTTTGGTGATTTTGAAGACTGCTCTAAAATTAAGGAAACTAACATTACAGTGACTCCTTTGCAATGCACAGTTTTAATGGTTTAAAACCTGCATGTAGAAACACTTTTGTTACAGAAGTGTCTCTGCTAACTCTTGTTATATCTTTACGGAGATTACAAGTACAGAAAATTTGTTCAAAAGACTAAATAACTTGGTTGTAAGAACTGCTCCCCAGCCATTTAATTTGTTACATGGACAATTCTGCAGTAAGCAAAACTGATGAGATAAAATGATGAAAACTATGAAAAATGCAGGGGGAAACTAAGGAGTGGAAAACAGTGAAGAGTCTGGGAGAAGGGAGAGTGACCTGGTAGGATCTAGGACTAGTTTGAGGCTCTCTAGCTTCTTTCTCCACTCCTTCCTTCTATAAATCAAGTTTTACCTGCCTGTGTGCACTGGCAATAATCTCTCATCTCACTCCAGTATGTAGCCTGTCCATCCAGTCAATATTGTACCCTGTGGTGCCACAGACAGCCCATATAAAATGTATGAAATGTATATATAACCTGATTTTGATACCCAATCTGCTGGCATGAGGGAAAAGCCACTTTCAATAATTTAAATCAATTTGTCAGCCATTTTCCATGCCTTTATATTTCCTACGTAAAGTGAAATTTAATACAGATCTCTGCAGCTCTTAAATGACTCAGATTCTTTACAAACATTACATTTTTGTATTTCTTACACTGTTCTCACTGTTTATATGTAGTAGGCTTTTTTCATCCATTGGATGCTCCTCTCGTTTCTGGTCTCCAGTGCTATTAAAGCTTTTATAAAAATGTTCATGTAGAGCACCCGTAGGACAAGGGAGAACGACCCAGTGATTTTGCCCAGGTTTAATCACTTCACCCAAGCAAAACAGCTAAATGTGAACACTCCTGTATTAGAAAGCACCTGGAATAAGAACGGGAACCTCGGTACCTTTCTGGAATGCACAGCACGTTCCAGGGTTGCAGTCATGCTGGTTCTCACAAATGGTGCCGTTCTCGCCTTTGGAAGCCGCTTCCTTGCACTCGCCCCAAACGCAGAGCTGGTCGCCGCAGCACTCGACGTCCCGCGCGCAGTGCTGGCAAAGGGAAGGGCACGTGACACAGCTGCCCCTCCAGCCCTGCCCGCGGGCCCCAGCGGGCAGCCCCGCGCAGAAGCAGCCTGCTCAGGAAGGCAACTGCGTGTGCCGTGCGGCCAGCAGCACGCCAGGCTCCCGCTGCTCGCAGGCTGGCTCGCGTCTAGCTGCCTGCTAGACAAGGACCTCAAGGGCAGAGCTATGGCACCACTCAATGTGTGCTATGCTCTGTTTTGCAAGCCCTCAATTCCTTTTTTTTTTTTTTTTTTTTTTTTAAGCTTTTGGATGAAAACTGACCAGTAGTCAGACCACCTACAGTAAATGTGCATTCCAGGACAGCCTTTTGTCTTCAAGGGTTGGGGAAGCAGAGAATATTCCTTCTGCTAAGCACAGTAGTTTATAGTCTGATCAGCATGGCTGTTTTTAAAGAACAAAACTTGATCTTAGCAAAATCCTATTCATAATATGAACCGTACCTTAGTTGTAATCAAGTGCCGTGGAAACTCAAATCTCTAGAAAGCTTTGCCAACAACACAAACCTAACGAATCAACCCTAGGAAAGCAGCATGGTGGTGGTGTCTTGTTTTGGTAGTGTGTTTCATTTTTTGATGGGTGGGTGTGTTTTTCTTTTTTTTGGTAATTTGAATATCTTAAGAGATTTCAAGTAGGTCAGTTTTGGGGATTGTTTTTTCCCTGTCTTTATAAAGCCCTGTTTAGACAACCATACAAAATTGGAAGTGTTTCTTCTCCACTGTAGTCTCAGTTTTGCTTACTGCAACTAAGACTACACTAGCACTATAATGACCTACTGCTTATAAAGAGGTTTTATGCTTGTTTGCTATTGTAGAGGTTCCATGTCCAGTCTGAGTTCACTTTGTAACAGGAGTAGAGCTAGGATAATTTTTACCCTATTTATATTCTAAGGTTTTGCTGAAAAGTGCATAGAAAAATGGGGTTGGGACTAGGGGTAGGTTCCAGAAACATTCTAAACTTGCTTTTTAATTGCTCCATGTTAATGTGAAAAGCAATCAATTTAACATCTTGAAAATTTCAAATAATTGACTTAATGACACCCAAAATGGAATTTTGCAGGATTTGAAGCAAACATTCAATCCCTAGTCATTACATCTCCCTTAAGTTACCAAATTAAGGTTTTAAATCACTGCAGGAGCAGTCTGTTGCTTTTAGTTAATAATAATCCCTGGAATTTTGCAGGATTTGAAGCAATCCCTAGTCATTACATCTCCCTGAAGTTACCAAATTAAGGTTTTAAATCACTGCAGGAGCAGTCTGTTGCTTTTAGTTAATAATAATCCTACTGATTAGCTGACTTCACAGCAAGGCTGACTTGCTTCTAGGCTAATCTGCAAATAGCTGGGGCAATAGATTTGTCCATCACCACTTAAGTGAAGCAGGGGGCAGGTTTTTAAAGTATACAAGAAGAGAAACTTTGAAACTTAGTTGTGTTAATAGGCAGGTGGGGGGAGACTGTTTTTCTTTTAGCCTCACAGAGCAAGCTGTGCATCTTCTTTAAGTAGTAATCTGATTTGACATGAGCAACAATAATACAGGTGAGTTTCTAAAGACCACGTAAGGTCACGTATCATTTAGGACTTACTGTGTGCTGGGTTTTACAGGGCTGACATTTGTACTCCAGGGTGGAGAACTGGCAGTATTTTCCTGTGTCACAGTCTTCGTCAATGATACACTCCTAAAGAAAAGGATAAAAGTGTGATTTGCCACAATGCGGCAGAAATCCTTACCTCTCCTTGAAGTGCCAGAAGGTCTTTTGACTATATTTTTTTATTTGGGAATCAAGAAAGAACAACTTTCCTTGGTCTTTCCGTACGACAGTAGTTCTGTAATAGAACAACACTGTTTCTCAGGCACAGTTAGCGATTGTTGCCCTCAGGAGGCAGCAGGGTGAGACTCCATAAGCAGGAGGACAAACAGAAGCTTCTCCCCTGGCCTCCTTTGCAAGAGGCAGACAGACTCTTCTTACCATGGCTCATCGCCTGTAAGCTCACAGCTGCAGAAGCTGAAATACCTACACCCGTTTCAAATCCTCATTTCAGTTTCACCTGAATACTGTGAAATAGGCAGGAATAGATTTCGGCTGATGTCATTCCCCTGGTATCTCTGAGTTCACTTTTGCTAAGCTTTAGCTGGTCCAAGAATGTAACTTGCATTTCCCATGCTTTCAGAATGCATGTAGCTAACTCTGTTTTCACCCCAGAGATCACTTACTGCACGTGACCCATTTGAACACTGACTGAGGATTGGCAAATTGAGAGCCACACACATCACAGGGAGAAAAACCTCTGCTCCCTAAGGCCCAGCACGTCTGCCTTTGCCAGCCGCCAAGCCCCTCCAGGAGGCCGAGGTGCAATGTCCAGAGCCTGGATGCGCTTTGCGGCCTTGACGCTCATGTGCTTGAGCAGAGAGGGACACCCAAGGTCCCCTCCTGAACCTCAGACTCAAGCTTCTCCACCCAGAAATGTCCCAAGTGCCACGGCAGATACAGCTCAATTTCCGTGTGTCCCGTGTGGGGAAAGCACAAACAGGCCAAGCTCTTCCCTACGTGTTTCGGGTTGGTTGGGTTTTTTTGTAGAGGTGCAGTGCTGAGAAAGAACCTCTGAAAGCAAGTGCAGGTGGATATTTCTGTGGAACCTGGAAAGCCTGGTTCACAGGGAAGCTGCTTTCTGTTCCCCTTTACAGCTGCTTCTTCAAAATTAAGTGACTAACTGTTGTCTGAAATGTATTTTCTCCAGGCTAGACACAGTCTAACCAATAGAGGACTAAATTACAGCACGATTCCTGCATGAGTCATTTGTACAGGATTTTGGTTTCTATCATCATAAGGTTGATGCTATGGTTTTGCTATTTGCCAGTATCAAAAAAGTTACACAAAAATTCCAGAATTCTCCGAAGAGACTACTTGACTGCTGCTTGGTGGATATTCATCACTTTCTGGAACGGTTCAACTCCCAGCTTTGCAACCTTTATTTAAAGTTATTATTCAGCTTCTAATTTTGAATTTGTTTCCTCAGGTGCTTTCTCCCCAGCCTCCCGGCTTCTTCCACCCTATTCCAATTGGGTTTTGTGTTTCTGCTGGAGCAGCTGGGCTGAAATGTGGTTTGTGAATGTGGTTGTGCAGTTAACTCAGAAGTTCAAAGGAAGCTCACCCCTCGCCTTTTGGAGGCGTGAAACTACTATCCTGTCTTCACATCTCCTTCAAATTCCAGTTTACAGAAGCCACTTGCACGGTACCAAACAGGGCTGCCCTGCGTGCAGAGCAGGGCTCTGTTTAGGATACCCATCCAGGCCATAAGAGGTGCTTTTCAAACGCTTGGGCTGCTCAGAGCGTAGAGCAGAGGCAAACGCAGCCTGTGGCCTGGTTCCTGCTGCGTCAGTGAAGCAGCACCTCAGTCACACGTCTGTTGTTAAGGGGCTGTTTGTAAGACATGAGTATCCCTGAATCTGGGATCCTCTAAGCTGCCATAATTTGTAGTTTCGTTTTTCTAGTGCAGTAATAATGTGTGTTTTGTTTGTTTACTTTTAAGTTTGTGCTGCTACATAATCAGCTTGGTGGAAATCACAATGTTATGTAGCGTGTTGGAGGTTTTGTGGTTCCCAGTTAGCTCAGTCAACTCCTGTCACGACTCCCTCTGTCTGCACCACGCCGTGTTCAAAATAAACCATACCATTTCATTCCTATTCCATATGCCTTCAGGCAAGCAGCCAGCTTTCATGCAGTCAGTTTTTCCAATTGTTGCTCTCTCCCAAGCAGGAATCTTGCCACAGTCGTTTTAAAGCTCATGGAATAGCTCTAGCTCTAAACCACCTAACATCAAAGCTGTAGCTCCTCAGTCGCTGCTGCTTCTAGCACTAATGCAAACCCCTGCCAAACACCCTTTTTTATTCTTTTACTGAACTATATCCTAGCAGTTTAGAACCCCAGTTTCATGAGAGTTTTCAGTTGCGGAAAAAATTCCTTCATATTTCTTTCCAGACAAGGGAAGAAGACTGTATTCATGCGCTCTCTTAATTCTGTGAAGTTCAGTGCTTCCCCCCTAAACCATCCTCCTTCACTCCAGTATTACAATCCACACGTCAGTGCAGACCCCAGCAGTGCCTACACCTGAATCTGTGTAGCCTGTTGTTCTCCTCAGCTGTGTTACAGTTTCCCAAAAGTCCTGAGATAGAACAGCTGCCCAAAAAGCAGCAAAGCTGAGTATCTTCATGAGCTGCAATGGTGTCACAAAAGAAAAAGTCTTCCTGGTATTTTGCAAGCTAATTTATTTTTTCTGCATATTTTTGTTTTTGTAGAGGCACCAGCGTGCACACCACAGAGAGGGGGCACTGGCTTCCAACAAGGAGCACAAAAGGAGGGAGCAGCATGTGCAATGTACCTGTAAGTACAAACTTAGCACCCTTTGGACTCTTAATTATAATATTGTACCCTGCAGTGAATAATCTGCGACACCTGAAAGCAATTTGGGGACTGGGATCTGTTCCAAAGCCCATTAGGGAAAAAAAATAAAAGAAACTAGACAACTGAAATTTCTGGAAAAGCTTCCCTGTGCTTTGAGTTAAGCTCTTTAAAACTGAACTGCAGCTGAAAGAAACTTGGATATCATGCCAAGGTATCGTTTGCTTTCTTAAGAAACAGCGAGCTTTCACGTTTGGGATTTTAAGAAGTTACTGACTGTAGTGATAGTGGAGCCTGGTAGTGACACAGCCACCAGCCAAACGAAGCGGATGCCCATGGGTGCCCCATGCAGCGGCACCGGAGGGCACAAGTCCCAGTGGTGCAACAGGTTGTGACCAGAGCACTTTCCTCCTCGCTGAATGTTTGCAGCACATGGAAAAGCACAGCAGCAAAGCAGCCCTCTTGCGATGTAAGAGGGCAAACGGTCTTTACGTGTCAGCCCCTGGCATGTCTTTGGCCTTCAAAGCACTCTGGGCTTTGGGCAGATCCTGTTTGAAAGGAGGAGGATGGGGCCATGCCATTCTCTGCCCATAGAGCGCAGTGAGTTTGAAGAGGAGAAGCTCTAAGGGCAGAGTTAATCTCCTCTCCTACAGAAACCCACCTTCCTTTGCAGTATTCATAGAGGTTTTATACTTTGCTATGATAATGTTTTTAACATGCTCCTTTGCTGATGATATAGTATATACTGAACTTATGCTTATTTTGCTTTGTTCTTTTCTTCTCCTTTATTCCTAATCAACTGTATTTTTTCAGAAAACACTAAAAAATGCTCAAATCTATTCTGATACTGCCTAACTTCAAAATGAAACCAGTCTTAAATGAAAAGTTAAGTTTTACTAGTCTCTTCCACTCTTCCTCTTCACCCTCCATCCCACATACTGAAAAACTCTTTCTTCAAAGATAGTTTTAAACAAAACTCTCTTCACTAACTCATATCTTCAGCAAATATTTGTCTGGGACAAGCAAATGCCTGTCTGGAATGAGTTTCCTTTGACTTCCTGGCTTTGCACTTCAGCTTAGAACCCCAGAAAGCCCCAAGGAAAGGGCTGCTGGTGAGTTCATACACATTTTTCAGTGGCAATTAATACATTTATCAAGCCTAAAGTCTACACGTGAAAGGGGGAAGCGCATGGAGCATAAAACACGCCTGTGGCTAAGGGGCAGCGGTAGCAGCTCTTTACCAAGGTCACTGATTGCTCTGGCAGTGAAGCTATAAGGAGAAAAGTAAAAGGAATTCAAATGAAAGGGCCATGTTTTCCTTCCCTATGGAAACCAAAGAGCTTTGTTTACTCTGATCCTCTTTCAGTTTGTGACTACAAGCCTTCCAATACCATCTGACAACTGAAGGAGGCAGGCCTGCTTTTAATCTAGGTAAGGCCTCTAAGCCGTAACAGCGCCCGCTGTCAAAGCAACAGCCCCTCAGAAGTGTTCAGATGACATTCTGCTCATCTGCCCTCCAGGCCTTGCATGCCCAGTAATGATTACAGAGTGGGTCCTCCTGAAAAATCACCCACCCTCCCTCTTTTCCTCAGTAAGCACCGTAACTAAGACTGCAGTCTCTGTGAATGCTCCTGAAAAGTGCATTGGCAGAGATGGACCATCAGGAACACAGTGCAAAATACTTATTTTGGTCTATTTTGCAGTAGTATCAGAAGCAGCACATTAGGAGAAATGTTCAATTTTGAAAGACTATATATATATATATATAAAATATATATATAAAAATGCATACTTCTTGTGGATCTATTAATTTAGAACAGTAATTCTTTGCTGTTTAATATCCAGATGTGTCTAAAACTTTGTGGTCTAAAGGACTGTGGTTTTTATTCCAAGTAACTTGAAAAACAGCAAGAACTACAGGAACACAGTAAACCTGTGCTGCTGAGTTCAAAAGTGCCATTATTTCCAAACCGCTAGTAATCATATAAAGAGGCAGCCCTCATAAAATGATGTGCCCAGAAGCTGAATTTCTATGCAGGCATCTCCTCTCTACAATTGGAAATTGCTACAAGGATTCCATGATTCACTACCAAACTATGTAAATTTTGAAATTTTATAAAAGCAAAACAATCCAAAGTAGCCATACAGACAGAGAAAGGATGTGAAACATCTGTGAGAGAGGAGAACCAGCATAAAACAGGATTTCTATATTTATTAGCTCCCTATTAATCTTACTCACTGAACTGAGGAGTAGCACAGACAGTAAGCTGCCAATCTGTCCTCAACTTAAAATTTATTTCAAACCTTGAATCTTATGCATTTTGTTCTTATGTGATTCATGTTTTCGGTGCCTTAAAGTTTCCATAGCCTTACTTACTGTGCTTAGGTGTCAGCCAAAGATAACACCAGAACAGAAGCACCAAACGTGGGCAAGAATTCATCCACAACAGACTGTGCCTAAAGCAGATATGACTATGTGGGAGATTGCTGTTACCAGAGAGAAAAAGGGCTCTCTCATTTTCCTCAGTGTAGATGGGACAAGACAGGGTTTAAATGGCAGCAACAGAGCCTTTTCAGTGAGGGTAGAAAAGCACTGGAATATGTCATGTCTATCGCAGTGGGATTTTGATACCTTTAATTAAGAGGATCCCATTTTCTGTTGCATTGGTTCTTTTCCTGTAAATGTGAGCTGCTATTTAAGATAAGAAACATGTGATGGAGCCATGTTCCCTGACCTTTAGTTACCGTGTTTTCAGCCAAAACACCTGCCTAGGTTGCCCCATCTCTCAGCAAAAGGCACCTTGCTTCTCTTCACTCTGATAAGGTCTAGCAGCTGTTGACACCTGTTTGCTTGTTCAGGATCACCACGTGTGATATCCAAGTCCATGGAAACTGTGGTCTCCCTTTTCTCCACATGATGGCTATTGCAGCGCTATAGCATTACAAAAACATCATGTATTTGCACACACCTCCTGATTCTCCATGTCTATCTGCAGGTTTCTATGCAGTGTCCTCCCTGAGGAGACAAGCCACCTTGAAGCACACTAAGGTCAGAAAATCAAGGTGTGAGCAGAGCCCTGTGATGCACGTCCCTGCTGATGATGGCATAGCTTCCCCATCATTCCTCGCTGCAGAAGTTTCTTCATGCAGGATCAGAGGCAATGCTCATGTTTGCAAACTGCTGCTGACAGGTCTTTTCATTCACTGAGGCTAACATTCAGGTTTTTTTGGCTGCCATCCAGTGAACTCCAGGTGATCAATAAAATTCTCATCTTATAGATACGCTGTTACTTGCACTGAGACCATCTTATCAGTGAGCTAAATTAAACCTCCTCTTATGTATCACTAAGAAGTACTTATATCTATGGAGTTAGATACGAACACTCAAGGGTATGCATCACATACACGGGCACAACTTCCATACAGGAAGGGTATATGTCTTGCTCTACAAACACAGTGCATACCCTAAAGGTATTCCAGAGACTATAAAAGAGAGTGAAAGACATAGAGGGTAGATCTGCTAGTGAAAAGCAATAGTTTTTCTTGTAGGGTAAGATAAGAAAAGACATAGTAGTCTTGCTGCAGGAATTTAGGCAATTGAGACTAGAAGGGAACCTAGTCCACAAGAGGCTTTTTATTCTAAAATGTAAGGCAATTTTTGAGCACTTTAGAAGTACTCACAGGGATGGCCTGTGGAGGAATACAACACAACAGCAGATGGGTATTCTGCCCATGAACAACTTATGGAGATAGGGTGTGCCTTTTAAAAATGACTGCTGTTCTAAGCCACTTGTGAATTTTGCAGAAAACCTTACATTATAAATGTAGTTTATTTGAGCTACTCTGTTTAGTGTGTGATTTGGATTTGTTAAATCTCTCAAATCATTAGTAAAGAAATGCAACAAACTGTGGACCTTTATCTGCCCCTACATTTAAAATGGCCTAACAGGAGGAGTTAGCTCATGTACTAGACCAGAGCTGATGCATGTAACAAGGGATGTCAACAGTGCAGGTTGGATAGTTAATTGACAAGCAATCTAAAAGTGCAAACTAATGGTTAAGGACAGAAAACCCAGCAGATTTAGCTCTTATGAGATGGACCAGAATTTCAAGCCAAGAATGCACTTAGTCTCTCTACTGATAGTTTAGAGCTTTTGACTACAAATCACCAGGGATTAGAAATTCTGTGAAAAAAATAAAACAAAAAAATTGGACTCAAATATGGGGCTGGAATGACCAAAACAAGTGTCTTTCCTGAGACATTAACAGAGAGCAGAAGGTAACACCAAGATGTTACATGCTCTGATTCCTGCCATTCACTACTCTCCCCCAGTGCTGCTGGTGGATAAATTGCGATTTCCCTCCCATTAATGCTTGCTTCTCAATTTTCAAAGCTTCTTTTCTCTGCAGTATTGATAGGAAACCTCTCCTTGGAGCAGCATGAATCTCCAAGAGTACAGCTCCCAATATATGGCCGTGAACACACTTAGAGAAAACTCATAGATAAGTTGCTCAAAAGAAAATTCAGACATTATTTTATCAGTTCTGGATATACCCAGAGAACTGGATGCTTGGTTACGAAGTGCCACAGCTTAGCCATTTAGATTTTTTTCTCTAGAAAATCTCGCCTTGCACGCTTATGGGGGAAAGAGAACCCCAGGGAAAAATATATACTATTTCTTTTTTCTGTTTACTATTTTAATATTTAGTTGAAGATAAACATTTTACAGGCTGAAAGAAGTTCTAAACAAGCCATTATAATGAAGATATCTATTTTATCTCTACAGATAAATCTTTAAAATTATTTGAGCTTTTATTCTCTAGGCAACTTTGTTAAATAAGCACATCAAGGCCAAGGCTGTAATTACTTCAGAAACAACCCCTGGACAGTCACTTCCAGAACCTGTCAAGTCAGCTTGCTCTGTACAGAAGAGGTTTCACAGGGGTAAAGGAGCCAGAGCTGCAGGGATCTAGCCAGCATTCTCTAGCCATGGAAATAAAGCCCTGGTATCACGGGCCTTATTTCCTAAGGGTCTGAGGCTGTTCAGAAACACTGACTAGTTGCTGGCTGTATCTGCAGAAGGCAGGCACCAAACGTGTGTGTACAGACACTGTGTCCCGTGCAG
The DNA here is from genome assembly GCF_000705375.1 of Tinamus guttatus. Next base: position 108,343 of record NW_010589873.1, read on the forward strand.
AAGCACCTTCCCATGCACCTTGCATGGGAAGCTCCTCTCCTAACTCTCCCACAAAGAAATATAGACCTGTACTCTTTAACTAATGACAAGGCACAGTTGTGCCTCAACAGGCAACATTTGCACCTAATGAGTGTTGTTCCTCTAACTGTGTTCGTCACTTTGAGTTTGCTACTGTAATAACTCTTTTAACTTGTATGCTGTCCAGTGTTCCCAAAAGAAGTAAATTACAGAATATTTGGGCTGTCGGCCCAGGTGCAAGCGGGTGTAAAAAGCTTCATGGATATAAAAACCCACAAAACCAGCCTCTGTTTGGCCTCTTTAGTGATGCAAGGCTGTTGGATCTAAGCCTGGTAACTGTGTTGGTGATGGTCAATCCTCACTGACATCCGAGAACGGGAATGTTAGTCTGAGAATGTAATGGCACCTCCAAATAATGCAGCACCTCTCAAGAACTGGATTTCTGTGCCAGAAATGGCAAGCAGCCCAGTTCTGGAGCCTCAGAGCACTGATAGTCTTCTGGCCAGCACAATACAGTCAACCAAATCAGTTAGTAACAGTAAGCACACTCTAAAGTGAATGCTTGTGCACTGCAAAGCCCAAAAGAAACACTTTCTGAGAGAGGAGAATATAGGGGAAGATTATCCCTAATATTTCTGTAACAGTTTATATTTGTGTTTCTGTAACAGTTTATTTGTATGTGTGTGCTATATATACGTATGTTTATTGTGGAGTTGCAATTATTAATTACTGCCATAGTAAGTTGTACAGAATTCACATTTTGGAGTAGGTGGTTTGCTAGACTGTTTGATAAATTTTCATGCTTAGCACTTAACTGCAGTAAGAGTAGGCAAAGAGCAGGAGTTGTGAGAATCCTTAACTTTCAGAAACTAAGTTTTTAAACTGAGCCTATAAACCGAGCCTGTGAAACAGGTTTGGCTTTCAGCAGTCAAAATGTCCCAGCAAGCACAAAACTAGAGTTGCTGTGGTACCACATGCCTATTTCCTATATTTCCTATATTTTGCAGAGTCAAAATACAAACCGAAGTGCTGCTCTAAAGAGAGCACCAGTCTAAAGGCTACCTTAGTAGCAGCAAAACAGAGATCCTATCGCAAATGGCTGGCCTCTACTACCAACTTCTCCATCAAAAAGCTTTATTAGAAAATGTCAGCATTTGCCTTTTCCAAATGACTCTCAATACTTACTTACAATTATAAACTGCTTATTGTTTTTGCTACACAACACCAAGCAGCAAGATAAAGCACGGGTAAGTAGTGAGAATGTGTATTACAGAACAGCATGTATATTACTTATGTTTAGAGGTCCAGAGTGGTGATCTCCAAAGAGATTTCAAAAGGTTTCCTTTTGCAGCTGCCTGGAGATCACAAGAGCTAAACACATATTGCTTTGTTGCTGCTATGTAAAATACACAGCAAAAGGCAGAACAACTCTTTTAGGATCTAATGTCCTGGGGAAACCTGCTGTCTGGAAAACAACTGCAACCCCACAATGTCACAAAACTTCAAATGTGAAAATTGTGTATAGAAAAATGACCTATGCGGCACTGCATAGTTTTCCCAGTATTTTTTGTCTTAAATTTACAGATGTAAGCAATAGGACCTTCTAATTTGTACAAAATCTTCGTTACGCTTGATTCATAGGTGTCTCATTGGCAGCACGTTTTTTTCTTGCTCTAACCCCACTGTCCAATTCTCAGTCCTAGATCACTACTCCTAGAACAGTTCTTTGCCTTTGTAGTACCCTACGTAATTCATGTTCCTCCTTAGTATTTACAGTTTTCAAGTATTTTTAGACTTCCTTCTGCTAGGCATCTCTGTCAAACTATGCATGTTTGTCTTCTTTCCTTAAATAACAACCAAATATATCTGATGGTTGTTTTTTTCATTTACCATTTCCTCTAACTTGGCAACCTCTAAATAAATCGTCTGTACCCTTGATGTTGAAAGTTCAAAATAAATGGGAGAGGGAAATAGAAGTTAACAAGTAAGGTTTTGTTTCATCAGAAGCTTCAATGAGGGTGTTGATGAAGAACCCTCCCAGGGTTTGAATGATTCGGAGTTAACTTGATCGTCAGTTCTGTCTACACTTTCATCATAATAGGATATGGGCTGCTCCCAGGAAATTTGACAGAAGTTTGTATTCTGCCCTCAAACTCTTCAGCTGCAAGACTAATCATGATGTTGGGTCTAGATGCAACACCAGTTTGGTAAGTGAGGCAACTTTCCCATAAGTAAAATGTAGATAGAACATTTATGAAGCATTTATGATGAGCTTCTAAGAATCGGTGTATGACCTTTGAAGTAAAGCTAACTTAAAAATATTTTCACAGTTGTGATGAATGGATAGATGCTTATGACTAGCAAACAAAATACATTGTGAAACAACACCTGAGTGTTGTGTCCCACTGCTAAAGATTGAAGAGTTAACTTCTGTAAGCTGTTTTCACTCCATAAAAAACAAAAAAAAACTAGAATTGCCTTTATTTCGTTATCAAAAAGCATTTTGGAATATGCTAAATGTAACAGTTTGTATATAAAACCAAACCATAGCTTAGAATTAGTTACAGGTTATTTTGTAAATTGACTTACCCCCTCCTCTCATTGTCTTTGCTAGAAACAAACAAACAAAAAATCCAAGAGCAGGATACACAAGCAACTTTATTGTTGCCACTTGTCATTTTCAAGTTTAATGGCAATATTAAAATAGCAACTGGAAGAATGAAAATTTAGGCAGAGATACTAGCAAAAAGGATGCACTGATTTCAGGTTTTACTCCTACTAAAAACAGGAACTGTCCCTATAGATGTTTCATGCCTTATAAAAAAAAGTTAGAGAACTTTTCCTATGAGAGAAATTAAAGCAAACAAGTTTTTAAAAAAGCCACCATTTGATACATCCAGTTCACCACCTCTTGTCTTGCTAATAAAAGCTCTAAAGCCTGCATTTAAGACAGGATTTTCTAAAGAGACTATTGACAAACAGCAAAGTGCAGGAAATGCATCGTTTTTGCAAAACTCAGGCAAATAATATCCCTATTTTTAATGTTCTGACCACTTACACCTAACAGTTTTGTATGTTTTAAAATACTCAGAAATTTGGCTAAGCCAATTTATTAACTGTATCACTTTCCTCTGAATAATGAACCCCAAGTATTTAATTAGCAAAAGGAAATGCATGTTCACTTACATGATTTCTTTTGTTTTCTCCATCTCTTATAGATGTAATAACCATCTCAGAATAAACTGTTGATCCAGTTTTGTTATCTGTAACCTAGCAAGAGGAATGATAAATCAAACTGTGATACCATGTAAGTCCTTTGTTACTCTCAGTCCTATGTTCTTCAATAGTGTTTCTCCCCTTTGTTGCCACCCCCCATTTTCTTGGCACAAAGATAAAAACATGTCGGGGGAGAGGGGCCTACAGCAACAAGACCTCCTTGTCTATTTAATACGTCATAGTAAGGAAGCTAAATGAGCAAAAGATGATCATTCTTTTTTGCTCCATATAATGACCGTGCCCATGCTCCATTTTTAGCAGGTATTTCTTTTTGAAGCACACATTTTTGGTAGCAGTTTAACAAAATAAATTATTTCCCATTAACCGTTATCGCATATGCTGCTGCACAGTGATCAGGCAAGCAAATCAAGACATCCAAACCCCCAAGTTATCATCACCAAAGGAAGCTAACACTCAGATTCTAGTACTCTTCCCCCAAAGTTGCAGAATTGTTATTACTTTCAAAGAAATGGTTGTGTAAGAACCAGCAGCGTCCTGTTTTCTCATACCTTATCAATTTCTTGGTGAGTCTGAACAGTCTTATTGCCAATTCTGGTTTCTGTGTCGGACTCATTGTGGTAGCTCGGAGGTAAGTTTTCAAAGTTTACTTCAGACAGCTTTTTTGTTCCTTCCTCTTCAGCTTCCATCTGGCAAATTTAAATCAACTGAAAATCAGCAATGATTAGGCAAAACAGAACAAGTAACTTCTCATCCTGCCCCTAGTAATAGCCTGTTTAAATACATGGTGTTATTAGTATAGATCCTCACTGTATGGGAGGATCTCACATAGTCAGCTGTGCAGGGAGTGGCCATGGGAGCTTTTAATGGACTAGAGAAACACTGAAGGGCTAAACCCTTGAGCTCACGTAGGCAGCGAGGAAAATGTTTGCTGAGAAAACAAACCAAATGGTCAGGACAGATTTTCCCATCCAATAGTGCGGAGAGGAAATACTCCGGCAGGACAAAGAGCCGTAGCCAGGGGCCCTTGACCCTCACAGCAGGATCAGGGCACATGCACCCAGATGTGCTCCTCCATCTGGGCAGCCAGAGGGAGGCTTGGCACAGAAGGGATAAGCACAGCAAAGGACAAGCATGACTAAAGGGTCCCAGTCCCGCAAACAGTACAAACTCCGAGGAAGTTTGGTCGCTTTTGTCATTTGCAATCCCTGCAACAGAGCTATGAGGCTGTAAGTTCAGCCAGGCTGAAGAGCAATTTTTTTTTCCCAGAACAAAATTGCTTCCTTTTGGTGTGTCTGCTTGTATTAAATGACAGCTGCAAACTTTTTTACGTTTGAAGCATTAATCTGCTGTCACGCAGCTCCAACACTCCCTGTTTTGTGCCATAAACAGGCCAGGCCTCAATCCAGAATAAACACTGCTATGCAAAGAGTAAAATCAACAGAATTTTTAACTACAACCTTATTTATGACTGAGCTTATTTTTGACATTGCAAAGCACACTTTAAAAGATGTGGGTCTTCCCAATGCGTTTACAGCCTAAATGAAATGCAGGCCAGGGACAGAACAGAGTCATTGTCCAGATGACAAAAGAACTTTAGAAACAAGATAATTAAAATGGACAGCCCTTTGTTTCTCTAGTGGATTAGCAGTAAAATGCTTCGGGTTTTTTTTTTTTCTCCTCCTCACAGACAGAATTAAAAGATTTTTAAGAAGGTTTTATATATATATACACACACACACACCTATGTGTGTGTATATATATATATAGTATATATATATATATATATAATATATACATAAAAGCCCAGAAATGAGAGGAGCTGGGGCCGAAGACCTTTTGCTGGGGACAGGAGCCAACGGCTCAGGATGCAGATTTCGCTCCTTCCAGCTTTGAGGCGGGTCCTGCGACACTTGGCGCAAGTAATTTGAGGCCGAGTCAGTGAATTACACCGCGAGCAAGCTGCTCTCTCCGCGCGTCTTCAGGACTGCCTCACCAACCTAAACCCCTTTTTTGGGGTTTCCCCTGTCTCGGTTCCCAGCCGCGCAGCGATGCTCAGGCACCTCTCGGAGCCCCGGCCCCAGGGCTCCCGCCCGCCCCCCGCCGCAGCTCGCGCTCCGCCCGCAGCGCGGGGGCTCTGCGGCAGCCACGAGCAACAATAGCAGGAACGCGCTGCGTGGGAGCCCCGGAAAGGAGCTCTTCTTGACAAAAAAGAAAAAAAAAGGGGACGGGAAGAAGAAACGAAAACAGCACCAAGAAACACAAAGCCCAAAGGGGAGCACAGCCCGCGCGGCGGGAGCGGCCGCGGGCGCTGACCGACCGCGGCGGTTTA
>NW_010589873.1:114331-128479 GCF_000705375.1 Tinamus guttatus
TCGGACCGCGCCACCGGTCTGTACCTCTGCCGTGAGCATCTTCCCTGGCCTCCACGGTCCCTGTTCCTCCCTGCGCTGTATCACGGGCCGGCCAGCTGCCCGGGCCACCCTCTTGTACCGCGGCTTCAAAATTTAATTTTATTCTGGAGCCTGGGGAGTAAAAAAGTATAACGAGTAAAATATATCTGCCCAAAATAGTTAAGTCTACCAATATCCAATATTCTAAGTAAGTCTACCAGTAGTAAGTCTACCAAGATAAATTTCAAGGTTAGTAGCAGCCTAAGGCAGCTTCAGCCAGCTCTGAATGCCTGTTGATGTGTTGGAGAGGCTGCCTGGGATAGGAAGGTCCCACATCCCCAGAAAGAAACCATCGTTGGTCTCCCAGCCACAGCACCCCCAACTTCTTTGGTGCCACAGAAGTTTTCATTTTGGACATGCCATAAATCTTGGTTTCCTACTACAATAGCTTGATTTTTGTACGTAAACTCCTTGGACTACACAGTGCAGTGAACATAGAGTGCTGAGAGTTGTCTGGAATTAATTAATAGCTTAGCTATGTTCCATTGCAGTCCAGGAATTGAGCACACGAAACAGTCCTGTAGTGGAAGGGACTACATGTTTAGGCCACTTACTGCTCTCTTCCACCTTTATGGCTCATTCAGGTTTGCATTTCGTTCAGTGTCTCAGATCAGCTTAGTAGTATTGCCATTGACAATGTACAGATGCAAGAGGATAATTCAAACCACATCAGTGATATTTAGCATTTTACCTTTCTAAGCTTTGAGGAGTAGCCATTTTTTTGTGGGGAGGTATTAAATGTTTTCTGTTGCTGGGTTATTGTTGCTTGCCTATTGGGAATAGGTAGTGGAGGAGGCAGACGTGGAGATTCTGTTCATGTTCGTGGTGCTGAGGTGTTAGGAAAGGGGCAGAGAGAGGAAGAGTGCTCCTTTTCAGGGGAGGTGTATAGAAATATAAAACTAGTAATTAAGGATCTTGGCTAGAACATCAGATCAGATGCACTGAAAACATTTCAAAATGACCCAAGGTCTTTTCACAAAGGAATTTAGTCATCTAACTCCTGAGGAAATGAAATAGAAACCAGATACTTAAATATCTCTGTAAATCTGGGCCTCAAACCAATTTTCTGAATAACCTAAACAGAGGTTAATTGCCTAAATACTTTAGGGGAGGTGGATCTAAAGAGCTAAATACCTTCTTTTTCAGTGATGATGGCCATGGTGCCAGATCCCGGCTGGCAGGCCAGACCCTCCCATGTTGCCTTGATGACAGTGCTGTAAATAAAGCTGAGATTGGTGGAATATATTGCAGGCTACAGGGCCATGCATTGCTTGACCATGTACCGAAATGCTGCGGCGTATGCTCTGTTCGGTAGGGTTGCTGTGACCACATGGTTTGCTTGAGCTCATTAGCCTTACTGGAAAGCAGGTAGGCATGTATTAGGCCACGGTGCTGTGCTAGCACCTGGATGTGACTCCTGACCTGATCACGTTCCTCCCTGCGTGTAGAGCTGGCTGCTTTTCCCTCAGTGCTCCTTGCTCTGCTCGGTGTAGTTTCCAGTGTATTTCTAAAACAGGAAGAATTGGAATTGGAATTATTGCTTCTGTTTGAAAGCTTGCTTTGAAAGAATAGTATGAATAACTAAGAATAGTATGTTCTTAAGCCAGACTGGTGCACAATGTTGTCATGTTAGTTAAAACAAGGTGCGAACATGCTTTGGACTGTGACGCCTCTTCGTAGTTAAGGTGAAGTCCAAAGAGATGATATTTCTGTTGGACAAAATAATACAGCTAACACAAATCTCCTCCTGAACACATACAGAACTAAGTGAACTAGGACAACATTCTTGAGAGGAAAAAAAAAAAAAAAAAGGCCTGTTTTATCTGCCTGGTAAGTTTTTCAGCTTAACACAAGAGGCGGATGGATATAGAGGAAAGGCAAAGCACATGCAGAAAATGAAAGCCAGCAACTATCTGACTGTTACTGAGATTCTTGCAGGTCTGAGAACAAGGAAAGATGTAGTGAGCTGGGAGAATTCTACCTGGGAGTATAGTTAGGAACAACATATACCAGTGAAAGAATCTGCAATTCCTAGGTCACCCTCCACACAAGATCCCAAGGGTGGATTTGAGTGAAAAACTCTCCTGTCATGGTGAATGCACCCGTATCAAAGGCAGACATCATCTGAATCACTGATTCTGGAGAGCAGAAACCATCCATCTCCTGGTTGAATGAACTTTGAGACAAAGAGCATGTACCTGAAAGCAGTGGGGTAGAAAGCTGGGCATGGTTGATTTGTTTGTTTGTTTGTTTTCCCTCAAACATCATTTAAAAGCAGTACATTATATTCTGCTTCCTGTGGTTTGGACAGCTGTTATTTTGCTTGTTCATTTACCATTTCATTATTAGACTTCTTTTTTCAGTAAATCTGGTACTGTGAACAATCTATCAATTAATTAGAGGCAGGGAAAAAGAATAGCAAGATGTCTAGCTAATCTGAAAGCTACAATATGAGAAGAAAAGGCAGCCTTCTGAGGTACAGGAGTGTAAACAACATCACACAACACTATAACAAAGACAAAATCTATTACCAGCAGGCACAAATCCCGGAAACTGAAAGCCTAAATTCCCTGCTGAAGGAGAAAGGAGAGGAGGAGAGAGGCAGAGAAGAGCAAAGAGAGGGTATAGGAAACGTGGGCACAATTTGCAGTTTCTACCATCTCCATCGCTACGTGTCCTGGCAGTTCCCACGTGGTTGTCCTGAGGAGGCTGTGCCATGTGGAGGCTGTGCCATGTGGCTGGCATCAGACCAGGAGAGCGGCTGGGTCTGACCCTGTGACGGGTGGCCCTGCCGCAGGGCCGCCCCCGGCGCGCTCCAGAGCCACGCGGCAGCACCCACGGGAGGGCAGTGCCACCCTCCCTGCTGCCGCTGCCTCGCCAGGAGGTAGGCAGGGTGGCCACGCTGCCGTCCCACCGCGGCGCTGGGCCCGCTGTGCGTCCCGGCAGGCTGGCAGGAGGGCTGTCCCGTGCGGCGCCAGCTCGTCACCAACAGCGGCTTCCAGAGCCATGGGGGAGCAGCCAGGTGCAAATCAGACACAGTTCAACAGTGTGGAATAACAGGTGGCAAACTGCATGTATGGCCTAGTACGAATATATATGCATTCATACTACGTTCTTGAAAAACATTTACCATATCAGCAATAAGTTTAACTTCCACTCAGAATTGACTGCTTTTTTACTGTGGTACTGCTAAAGAGTTTCCACAGGAGAGAGAATATCCAGGCAGCTAGAGATGCGTTAGCAGTATTTAATGCCTACTCTTTTTTTTGTCATACATTTTATTAAATTGCTTGGACTTACAAAACTCTGAGCTGATGTAAAAATCTTTTCCACTCACATGAGTTTTTCCAGTATGGAAACTTGTCAGTGTCAGGACTGAATAACTGGAAGCGTAAAAAACCACAGAGTTATTTTGCTGGGTCAGCTCAGTGTTTAACTTCCTGGCCATTTTCATACATTAAATATATATCAAAGTTTCATACTCAGTCTGAGGTCTAGGAGCTTTAGGAAAGACTGAAGAAAGGATTATGGATTTCAAAGCAATTAGAGAAGAATTGTTTAATGACCAGAGATTTCTCAGATCCTACTGAAGTAAATAGGATTTAAGAACTCTGAAATAATAATATATGTTTGGGAGAAACTTAACTGCAATAAGAGGCATATCAGCACAGCAATTCAGGAGAAGCTTCCCTGGAGTAACTATTTCTGAAAAATGCCATAATCCAATACTCTTCTGGAATAACCATAAAGCTTTGTTCTACCTTAATTGAACTTGCTTTGAAAATCAATTAAATCACAAAGCAGTAAGAACTTGTTTTAGGGAAAAAAAAATGTAAGAGTAGCACACAGAAAGTTGCTTTTGAAGTTACTGTCCTGAACTTCACACCTTGCCAGAAATTGAATAACTTTTAGATGTAGGTCAACACCTTGCGGGGGCTGTTCATTATTTAATAGGTTTGAAGAAGAGATTTATGGTTGGTTTAATTTTGTTTTGTTAAAGAAGAAAGGGACTTGTTTTAGTTTTATCTTCACACCTGCAGAATTTAGAGTGGAGCTCCACTACTTCAAGTTAGCCTCCTCAAGGATGATCATAGACTTTTCTGAAAGACAGGTTATCGTATGTCAATGACTTGAAATATTGACCTGTGAGCACACTGTAAATCCTCATCACTCTTTTCGGACACAGTAATCATGTGGCAGCTGTAATTTGCTCAGAAAAATGGAATTATGCAGAACGCAAACTTTTTTGGTTCCAATGGCACGCTACTCAGCAAGACAGCAGCTACGTATTTGAAATATATGCTTGCTTTGATCTCATTTTTATTGCTCTGTGGACTGTATTTTCCTTTTGAGGTACTCTGAGTTTCAAACAGTAAAGGCCTGACTAAGCAACAATGTCTATTTTTACAGTGTGCCCAGCACCCTCTCAGCTAGTCATGACCAGAACGGAGGGAGCAGTGAGGAACCTGCCAGGCACTGTTAGGGCTGTGGCAGCAAGAAACCAGATGAAACCTCTAAATTGCATCTGCAGTCCAGGCCACGGAAATACAGCACATGGGATTTGATTTGAGTTACACAAACTGCACAGCCTGGTAAGAGGTCTTTTCTACACATATAACGCTTCCAGTATAGAAAAGTTTTAAACAACAAATGCAAATTATGTGTGTAGGCAAACTGCTGGATTCAAGCGCATACTCCCTGGTGGTTTAAATGCCACACAAGGCCACTGATTCCTTGTAAAATTGGTGGCTGGTGGCAATGAGGTTCTGCAGGTAATGCATAAACCCATGGCAATAGATGTCAATCTATGTTATTCATTGCTGCTCAAATATATCATCCACAGGCTCTTGCATGCCCAATTCACCCAGTCACTTAGGCTGTGCAAACGCTGGCCAGCGGAAGCAAACCTCGGTGTGAATTCTCATTGCCGACGTGCACGTGCGCCGTGCTGGGTGGGACAGCGACGGGAATGTCCCTCAGCAGCGCGCGGCCGCCAGCAGCCGCGTGAGACTGCCACAGAGCTGCAGCTGTCCACGTAAGCAGGAGCGCGATACAGGCTCCAGCTCCTGGTCATTTTTACACTAAGGAAAGTAAGGATTGGAAGTTTTCAGTGATTCGTGGGGAGGGCACCAGAGCGCCTGCTCCATTCCTCGTGGATGGATGGCTGACAGCTTTTGTCAGTCTCACCGAGCAGGAGGCTGGAACCACTGAGGGCCCAGCTGCCTCCAGTTAGCAGGGGGACCCTTCCAGGCCAGCACTGAGCCAGGCTATTCAGTGGGGGGAACCTTCACTCCAAATGCCCCAGCTGCAGCTTTTGAAAGGCTAGAAAATATCAGTCTTTCTGTGGTCTGTCACAAGCAGTGACAATTCAAGCTAGAAGTCAACCTAAAATCAAGCATCGTAGCTCCCTTTCACAGCTTTCAGCAGATTTCTTATGATTTATACCTGTGTGAGAGAAAAATGGTTCAAATATTTTGAATTATGGGATTTTGCCCATCTTTTCCATTGTGAAACTAAAGTATGTTTGAATTAGCATTCCTCCAAGGATGGATATTGCTTTTTTGCTTTTTTTTAAATTCTGTGTGCCACACATTTTTAGTGGTTGTTATGGTGAATTTGTTGTGTATTAAATAATGGAAGAGAACAGAAACCCCACAACACAAGTTGGCCATTCACAGCTAGCTACTTCCCCGAGGCTACAGAAACATATGAATCTGTCATTTGGAATTTAAATTCATGAATTAAAAATGCTCAAATCCATTGGCTCAAACTATGACTATCCTGTTTCCTCAGCTGACCATCTCTTCCAAATGGCTAGTGCAAGTGCAAAGTCACTAACACGCTGATGTTTTAACTTGCATATGATCCCTTTTAATGAATACAAGAAAATTGTATTCTGAATTATTCAGAAGAGAATATATATCATTAAGAAGAATACAGGTTGTCCCTCCAGCTTCCTTTATCTGACTCTGTGAATTATTATGACATGATCCAGTTTTTCTAGGGTGTTTTTTTTCACTTTATCATGGTATTTCCCTGTGTCAGCGGCTTTGCCAGGTGGCCATCAGAACCAAAGCAATGAGGGAAGGGGCTACCTTGTCACCTTCATCCAAGGAAACGGGGACTGGCTCTGTGGAAGAGTTCACTTTCTCATGCAGTTTTCCTTTTCTGATGAAGAATGCTCACCTGCAGCCCACTTTTGCATGTGTATTTAGAGACTCAGCGTGGGCACAGAGAGAGGGCAGAGGGGCAGAGGACCCCACAGGCCCCCTCAGAGGCCACCAGGAGAAGGGAGAGACAGAGGAGAGGAGTCTGACTGCCCTTCCTGCTGCTCCAGAGGGGAGATCGGCCTCTGCTGCAGCACTCTGGCTGCTGGGAAGCATCAGAGAGAGCTCACACTAAAAACAACATTTGGGAGAGGTCTGCAAGCTCTGGCATCGCTGGCTCCAACATCCTTGCAGCAGCAACAAAAAGCACAAGAGCTGGCAACCGTCTCATAAATATTCTGAGATGCGATTTCTGAGATAAGATGAAAGAAGTCAAAACAGCACGCTGTGTTGAATGTGGATTCAGCTGCTATTTTCTAGCCCTTTTTTCCACCATTCTTCTGGCAAGATACTTACTTGGATTCCTGTTGAAGGTCAAAGTTGATAAACCATATGGAATATTATTTTAAAAACATCACTGTATATCCTCTCGTAAATTCACATCACCTGCAATCTGTTAGGAGCATGATGATTAATTAGCTCTAATCAAAAAAAATCTACACAAAAAAAAGTGTTTCCTTTAAATTCAGAGTGTTTTAAAATGTAAAGTAATGGACCTTGATATGTCTGGCAGGTTCTAAAATTAATTTCCATTGTTTATATAATAAAACACAGATCTACTAATAAAACAAAACTGAGGTGGGGTCATTTACAGGGGAAGGTTTTTATAGGTATCTCCATTGATATAAAATCCAGTATCTCCATGTAACTTCAGTACAAAAGATAATTCTAATTTTTATGCAGTAGTTCCTACACTATGTAAGAATTAGAATGGGAGGCAAAGGCAATGACCTAGCTACCAAAACTACAGCAAATATTTTATGCTGCAAGTTATTTCCAAGTACTTTGAAGTGAGTGGACCAGAGTGGTCCAGTGCAGTGAAAAGCAAATAGTCATGCCCCAGGAAGAGGAGCCATCAGTCCTGTACAAAATAAGAGTGCTGACATGAACATCACTGACTATGCCAAGAAAAGAGGAAATGTGCTAGAAGGGTGGCATATGGAAAAGAAAAAATGCTGCATTGCTGTGAGAGCTGTGAAAATAAACAGTGAATGGCACCAAGAAAGCAATCTGGGCAAGACCTCCCAGAACACAAAGGTTGTCTTTGCCCTTAAAGTATTGCTAACGCTGATCATCAGCGACTGCAGACGAGCACTGAAAGGAGCTGCTTTGCAAACAGCAGATGGTGCAACGTGGCAGCCCTGGCGCCAGTGCAGCGCGAGTGCAGGAGGGAGGACTCTCCGTCCTTGCCAGGTGCCACAAATGTTATCAGAGGATGCCTGGCTGCTCAGCAACAGTTGGAAAAGATCACAGGCTGTTAGGAAACATTAATGACAAGTCTCTAGCTCCCGCACACAGTCTGGAAGCTACATAAATGTGACTTGCCAGGAAGCTGCAAGCCTCGAGGACAGCTCTTGTTGCTGATTTTATTCTGTGCAAAGGCAAGAAAAGAAGGAAGAGTTGGAGGATGTTTACACAGTAGTACCCAATTTATGATTTAGAAACTCGCTCTCAGAACAACTAAAAGAAACAAATAGTGATGATGTGACTAGTCTTAAAACACAAAAAACAATAAGGCCATGATGTGTGCAGAAAAGCGACATATTCCTTAGCCGTAGGGGATGACTGGAATTTAAAAAAATGAAGCATGGGAAGAGCAATTGAATAAAACTTATCAAGAACTTCTGAAAAGCATTAATGCTGGCTTTTAGTATAGTCCTATGCAAAAGTGGAAGAAATGCCTGCAACTAGCTCAAAATAAATAAACGGACAAAAGAAGCGACCAGATAGCTGCATTTGTGCAAAGCAGCAAGGACAGGACTCCAGGGACCGAAGAGGCAGGCAGTCACACCGAGACCTACAGCTCCAGTCACATTGTGGGATAACGTGCCAGAGGGACAGGGCGGAACAGGTCACGTCAGCCACCTCGGCACTGCGGCTACGCCAGGAGCTCACGGGGCCGCAGCAGGCGCGAGGCGGGAGCTGCTGCTGCCGAGGCCTCGTCCGCGCGGCGGGCCAGCCCAGGCAGAGAGCATCGTTCACTGCTCAGTGCTTCTGATAACTCCCCTCACCTGTGAAGCCCTCAGATGCCTGAGCAATGTGGAAATCTGCTCTTATACAGTTCTCCTTCCCTTGCCGTTTCCCTCCTTCCTGCTCCCAGCCTGCTAGAGCAGGTAGCGAACACCAATTTTGCTCTCTCCTGGATAAGTCTGGGGGGTTGAGATTGGGCTTTGAGGTCGTATTTTTCTGCTGTATTTCAATTTTGATTATATTTATTTTAACCAATTGTGTTGCTGTTTCTATTTCATTTAGGTACTATCACTCTCTTCAGTTCTCAGATTTTTTCATAATAGAAATAATTCACTTTCCCCTCCACAGTCCCTGTGTTTCAAAGTATTTAAATGATTTTTTTTACTAATCAATTTATATGCTGTATTTTTCAATTGATCTTAGTGAACTGTCTGCTACGCTTGCTAATAACCTGCTTCTGCTTTTGAGTGAAAAGCAAAGAACATATGTAATTGTTTTGAAATTCTGGCATACCTTTCTACCTTGTAAGGGCTGCTGGACAATGAGAAATTCTGCCAGTCTCACTTCAGAACTGCAGTTCCCTCGTGAAGGAAAGCAGTCAGCTCCCTCTGTGTGTGTGAATGTGCTGAGAGGTCAATAAAGCAGAGGCACCAGGAAATAGTCCCCATTTTCTCCCTATCAGGACAAAAGGTCCAGCAACCATGCAAAGAACCTTGCTCTGCTGATGACAGTAATTTTTATATTTTGCCCATAATTTATGGCAACTGCCTTGTGATTTGTGAGCTAAGTTTTCCCTTGTTCTCTGGACTCACACAGCCTAAGGTAAGCAGCCCTGTGACCCTGAAGATTACACCATTACTTAGCAGGAATAAAAGCTTTATACTGCAGCTCCTGCTATTTGCAAGACTGTGACTGCATCCTTTTTTATCTCTCTGATTCACTGCTCCCAAGTCTTCAGTCAGTCAAAGATTTTCACAATGTTATTCAGCTGTCAATTCAAAACCCAATCTCTGAGCATGCTTTATGTCTCATCATAAACGATATATACGCGATTTCAAACTGTCAGGGTACCCTACTTTCTGAAGTATCGCAGGGCTTGTTAAAGACTGATATATTCTTAAGTATTAAAAAAAAATCTAGTAATAAAACAGGGTAACAACTAATAAATCTCTGTTTACTTTTTGGGAAAAAAGACACTGTATTTTTAGTATTTTTTAATATAAAATACAAAGTTTTGCTGGGAGAAAGCTGGAGGTTTTATGCACTGGGCAAGCAGGGGAAGCACAAGGCTGTAAATAATGGGAGTGTTAAGTGTTAGTGACAGTCTGAACGAGCCTGCCAGGGGCTGGAGCACCTCCTGCCTTGCCGTGGCAGAGCCCTGGACGTGCCCCTGCGCGCTGCAGCCTCCCACCCTCGCCTGTGCTCCCGAGTCACGGACGTGCCGAGGGGCAGGCGAGACAGGAAGGATCCAGTATTGCCATTATTCAGGACACAAGACTGGTTAAGGATATGCCTGTAGTCTCTAGGTTTTAATTTACTGCTGTATGGGCTCCAGCCTGCCAAAGCCCTGTGTTTACAGTGCAATTGCAAACATCTGCACACGACTTCCGTGTCAGCCTTTGAAGGAACAGGATTGTCCCGTAAGTTACCTACTTTTGCTGCTAGGTTATTTAATTAATTCTCTCTCACTCTTTTTTTTTTTTTTTTTTTTTTAAGTAATTATGATGCTATACCTTTTTGCCAGCTCTTGCGTAGAGATGTTTCCGGTAACTGGTCTGTCACTCCTGCATGTGTTTGTGCAGAGGCCTCCTTCATCCCCCTTGGCTGCTCCATTTCCAGCCTGTTCCTGGAAGGAAAAGCCATGCCATTAATCCTGAAGCCCTAGCACAGCACACCTACATGCTCCACTCATCGGTTTGCATGAGCCTGGTGGCCTCTGCTTAGGCCAGGCTATTCTGGAGAGGAAGTAACAGGTAAGAAACACGTGCACTCTTGAGGTTGGTTTCAGTCACTGCTTCTCTTGAGTCTTTCTGAATGTGTTTCAGGGCTCAGGTTGGCACGGAGAGATGTATATGAAGCTAGGGGAGGATTAGAGAAGGGGCGAGTGGAAGGCCTGGGCTGAGCACAGATCAATTCAGCACATGAGGCTCATTCCTGGCCCTGCGCTGGGTCAGCGCTGAGTGCGACTGAGCCCATGGGGTTGGTGTCTCTGGGGTTACTCAACTGGTGGGACTGGCTTTTAAATGACAGTCAAAACAGGGTTTTCCTGCAGGCTCTGCTCTCATTTGATTAAAATAATTTATCGCCTCTGCCAATGGGAAAAATGTGGCAGCATGAAGATGTGTTTGTGTGATAAGAAGCTGTGAACATGAGAATTGCTGCTGAACAACACAAACCATAACACTGCTACTGTTTTTATAAAGATAAAAAAAGGGTCACTCTTGCAGCATGAAACATGGCAAAGCTGGCATTCCCACTGGGCTGAATCTCTGATGTCGGGAAGCTCTCTGGATTTATGCTTGCATAATGGACCATGAAGTGGAAGTTTATATCAGGAAAACTACAAACTACGGATAAATTGCTGGTTTTCTTGCAATTTTTTTTACTCATAGTGTACTTAAGTGATTGGGATGGGGTCTTAAGTTGTTTTTCCCATATGCTATATACTCAAGCTTAATGCACATCTCTTATTTGCCATTTGAAATGCTTCAGAATAAGCGATGCAGAATAAGGATGGAGAAAAAGCAAAGCATTTCAGATTATTTGAGCTAGCAGAGCCTAATACCAAAGGAAAGCTAGGTGTGGCAGCGAAATACGGCAGCAGAGGGCAAGGAGGTAACTTGTTCTGGGGGATCGTCTCCGCGTACTTTTCCCAGGCGCCAGCTGAGTTATTTCTCAAATGCCAGCCAAGAGCTACATGCAGCTGAAAAAAACCCCCAGTAATCCATGCAACAGAGAAGGGGTGAGAGACCCAGGGAGCAGCGTGGCCCTGCTGAGAGCACCGCGGGGGTTCCCGCGCTCTGGCCGCGCGCAGAGGGGGACGAGCAGTTAGTGCTGCTTGCAGGGTGAGTCGAAGCCACGCTCACACCACGACCACTTTGCTGCCCGTGGCTGCGGGAAGCACCAAGCCGCAAGGTCTGCGGTTATTTTGGGCATGGCACATCAGGAAGGCAGGAGACAGAGCAGGAGAGAGCACAGCTGAAGCTCCGGGTTTCAGAACCGCTTTTGCTTTCCTTAACTGAAAAGCAGTAGCCTGGGATGTTCTTGCAAACGGAAGGTAAGTCTAGCAGAGACCCAAAGCTCCCCAAACCTGTGCAACAAATCACTAGGGCAGAACCAGGAGAAATTTTCGGTTCTGAAGTTAAAACCTAAACATAAACTAGAGCCTCACAAATCTCAGCATCTCTGCAGGTACTTATTCTCTGTGAACCCTGTTGCATAGGAAGCACTGACCAGACTCATAGATGCTGAAAAGAGAGCTGGCTGCAGGAAGGGATCCTGCATACATCAGCCCTGTCTGAACCCGTGTAGCAGAAAGTAAGGCACAGATGCTGAAAATAGAGATGGCTGCAGGAAGGGATCCTGCACACAGGCACATTAGCCCTGGCTGAACCCGTGTAGCAGAAAGTAAGGCATGGATGATTTAAACTGGAGGAAAGTGTTGCTCTTCTAAGAACTAAGAGTACCAGACAGGAAAAGCCACCTTTGAGATTAATCACAAAGTCACCTGATCTCTGTAGTCTGTATTAAGGAGTCCCCAGAAACCATGCAGGGCAAATTCAGAAAGAAAACAACATTAATGCAACTGCAGCTGGTGACTACTTAATACCCTGGATGCCCCTCTTTTATATCCCTCAAGTATATAATCACATACAGCTAAGAAATTAAAGCGCCTGATTTCCAGACAAACTTTAAATATTCTTTAAAAAATATCTGAATGAGCATAATTGATCCCAAATGCTTAAGGACATTTGAAAAATGAGTCTGCGCCTGAAGCCTGTTTAGGGAGTGCCAAGTTGTTAAAGGCTGTTGAAGCCTTTCCTTTAGCTAAGAAGCAGCAGGATCTGTGCTGAGTTTAGGCTCTGAAACTCTTCTGCACGTGCAGGGGTGTGTGCACGAGCAAAGGCAGGTGTGCATCTGTCGATCCTACCTGCAAAAACGAACGGGATCCATTGCTCTTTCAAAGAGAAAAATTCCCCAGCTGACAGAAGCATCACAGTGCTACTCTGAGTAATAATTATGACAGGTTTCCTGTCATAAGCCTTATCCAAAGGCTGAGAATTTGAAATGGGGATGTGAGCGGTACCCCTGCCAGCCAGGCCAGTGGCCTGGAGCATCCTATGGAAATATCCCCATCTAGTGGGTGTCCCTGGGCTGCGGACACTGCCTGTCACTCCAGTCCATGGCAGTAGCATATTTGCCTGTTTTCCAGAAGGAAAACAGCAAAAGTAACAGCCTTCTATTATCTGTAAAATTACTTCAGATTTTACAGCAGTGGACACTGCATGCAATGTTTAGTGTGGTCTTTTAAGAGGTGTTATAAAAATAAATATGATATTTAATTTGATCTTTCAAGGACAAGCTGTTCTTTTCTCACCAAAGTGCATATTGCACCCACTCTGCCTGAGCAAGCTAGAGGACCTCTGATGGTTTCTCTATGGAATGAGTCCTAATGAGTTTTTAAAAAGAAAATTGAAAAGCTTTCAGGCTTGGCAGGCCCTCCTCATAGTTAAAGTTCCTGCTTATCTCCAGCTTTATTTTGCATAAAGGAGAGGAGCTCAATGGGATTTGAAGGGTGATATATTTGTAAAGTATTAATTATCTTCTTCAAGGTAAAACATTCAAGGACAATGTGAAAAAACAGTATTATCCTCTCTTGAAACAGTAAAAAAACACTGTGTGTGTACTCTCTCTCCAGTCTTTTTGCGGGTTGCTCTTAGCTGATGAGAAAAAGAAGGGTTTTTTTGCTCCTAGATCTAAAATTTGTAGAAGTTTTGACACTAGCCAGGCTTTGGCGAGGAATATTTTGGGAAAGAAGACAGCATAGCAAAGCCCAACAGTACATTCAGTCCTAAAGAAAGTACAGTTCTCACGTAATGGTCACCCAATTAATGCCTTTTTTTTTTTTTTTACTTCTCTTTCTCAGAAAGGATTAGCGGTTGAAATAGTGTAATAGTTATTTAAGGACGATTGAATAATATGATGGCATTTAACTAACCAGATGCCTCTGGCTGGGATTGGCAAGCCAGGGTCAGATTCTCCAGCTCTCTACCAGGGTTAGGACTTCCTACCTGAGCCAGCTGGTGTCTGAAATCCTTGCTGAGGCACATGCTGAAGTTTTAACTCTGTGGTGAGAAGGATTTCAGAGAGGAGCTGTGCGGCACCTTGGCTGCCCAGGATTGTGAAACACCCTCTTCTGCCCAGTCACTCATTTTAATGCTTATCCTATTATCAACACACATGGAACACGCATATTTTATACACACACACATAAATATATACGTATGTGTATATATATCCCTAAGAATAGATAAAATCCTGTTTGTATGAAGACATTTATAGATATGCATTACTTGCTGCTTCTGGCTCGTCACGCACATGGGTGGTGTTTCTTCTTAGCAAAGATTCCCTCAAAATATTTTACATGATGATTTGCAAGGTGTTGTTTTAAAACAGGTTTGAAGGCAGTGGTTATGAAACGAGATGAGTGTCACGAGCTCAAGACAGGCACGGTGGAGACAGGTGCCATGCCTGTTTCTCCATGCAGCCGTGC
>NW_010589873.1:128515-149514 GCF_000705375.1 Tinamus guttatus
CGGGGCCCCTCTTGTGCCAAAGTCTAGAGTTTATTTGCCTGTGGGTGCAGCAGTGGTTCTGCTGAGGCAGAAGCTGATGCGAACACATCTCACTCCCTCTCAGCCTTTGCTTTTTGACCTGCCAGTGTGACCCATCTCATTCATAGTGACTCTTGCAAAGGGCACTGAGTAATCCTGGGGTTTGGCGCCATCTGAATACCCAGCGCCAGGAGACCCAAGGTAATCACTGCTGACTCAGGCCAGCTCAACCCGCCTCAGCCTTCCCCATCGGCCGCCGCCGTTGCAGGCGCCTCCTCAACCTCCCGTCCCGTGCCCTATCGCTGTCCAGGACACTGGCTACGTGTCACAGCCCCGGCACTGGCACAACACTGCGCAGGGCACGCGGCGTGCGGGCGGGCACCCTTCCGTATTCCCGAGATGCAAGGAATAGGTCAGCAGGGTCAACATCTTTTGCCAAAGTTGCGGTGTGTTGGTTGCCTCACCAGCAAGAGACAAGTGACTCTTGCAAAGGGCACTGAGTAATCCTGGGGTTTGGCGCCATCTGAATACCCAGCGCCAGGAGACCCAAGGTAATCACTGCTGACTCAGGCCAGCTCAACCCGCCTCAGCCTTCCCCATCGGCAGCACTGCGCAGGGCACACGGCGTGTGGGCGGGCACCCTTCTGTATTCCCGAGATGCAAGGAATAGCTCAGCAGGGTCGTCATCTTTTGCCAAAGTTGCGGGGTGTTGGTTGCCTCACCAGCAAGAGACAGCCAGTGGGCAGGACCATGAACCATGAGGTTACTCGCCAGTATTTCCTGGCGAGCACTAAGCAGTAAGAAATCTAGAAATCAGTTTCTCAGAGCATCCAGCTGGTGGTGCCAAATAGTAACTACAAAGGACACTTTTTCTGTTTTCCAAATGCTTGGAGTAGAAATTGTTGGACTAAAGGCATCTTTACATCTGTTTCTTGGGCAGCCTCCTCTTACCAGCACCCTCCTCTCTTTCAGGGGAGCCAGTGGGACCTCGTCCAGCTGCTGCCTGACGGGGCCATATCCCCCTTCTCTGATTCACCCACAGGCCCACTCTGCGCAGGACGTAAAGACACAGCAGACACATGCACACGACAAGCAGGGGAGGATCGGGCCCAGGACTTTTTGCCCAGCAGTGATACTTTTGCTGCTTCATAAATCACAGCCAACCTTAAGAGCACACACACCTGTTTCCTCGGGTGCTGGCTATCTCTGTACCTGGCATGCACATAATTTATTTGGTCTGACATCCCTTCTAGGGTCCTTAATACGTTCATGGTGGCTGCTGACGAGTCAGCTTGTGACCTTCTTTTCTGTGAAATTCAGTCCTTACAAGTATTTAGCTTGGAAGAAGATACCTGTTTTCAAAATTAAGAAAGGGGGGGCCGGGAGGGGGAAAGGGAAGGGAGCACCGTGTTGTGTTTCATCGGCCTAACAGTGACCTACAAAATGTGCTGGTGAGCACAGAAAATGCATGCACTAATGAGGGCCGCTCCAGCTTGTTTCCACTGCTTCTGATATTCGATTAGGGAGTTAAGGCAGGGGAGAGGGAGCACAAACCTGCCGCCTGGCTTTTCCCTGGCTCCCGGAGGCTGCGGGCAGTGCCGGTTTTCCCAGGACAGGCTCCTTGCCGGCCGGCACCGTCCGCGTGCTCGGCCGCGTTTGCTGCTGAGCACAGATCGTGCGTGCTGGTGAGCCCCTCCAGGTCGTTCCTTCCCGACAAAACCAGCCGGGCAGAGGGCTCCGTCCTTCCTCGTGCCTCCTCACCAGACTGCGCGGCATCGGGAGTGTCACAATTTCTGGTGCTTTTCTCTACCTTCAGCGTTCACACAATTGCACAACAAATTTCTCTTTTCTCCATAATAAAGACGAAAATGGCTCATACAGTGAACTCTTGCGGTTGCAGAAAAACACCTAACCTGCTTAGCTGCATGTCAGTTCAGAAGGTAAAAAGCAAATTAAACGCAGGCTTATTGTGAAAAAAAAATCAGATTAGGAGCCTGAGCCATGATTTTAACATACTGGGGTTTGGTGATATTCATACATGGTTGTTTTCTGGTTATTAGCAGATAAGCAACATGACTGGCTTTCTGGGCAGCTCTGGATTAGGAATTTTATTGAGTATTTAGTCACACCCACTGACTGACAGCTTGGGCACATGGGAGTTTCAAAGCATCCACAAATGCAACGAATAATTTAGACTGTTGAAACAAAATCTATTTTTATGGGCTGGTCAAATGATCTCTTGGTTATGAGTTTTTCCATAGCAGGGATATCTGAGCTTACCTAGGAGGACAGCATTTAGCTCATGGAAACCCCCTGCAACAAACACTGTGTTGGAAAATACAGCATTTATAAAAGAATTCTGAGATAAAATTTGTTACTACATATAAAATAGTAAAAAAAAAAAAAAAGGAAATAATAAACATTCAGACTTTTATATATATATACATATATATATATTAACAGACTCTTGTTTGGCTTGAAAGTAACAACCTTTCTGTCACTCTTTTAAACTAATATACTAGCATTCAGATTTCCTGTCCTAATCTAGCCCTGTATTCTCCATACTTAACACTAATGCTAGATACTAAATAGTATCTTCTATTTTGACTCTTCAGTCACATAGTATAGGAAGAAATATAACCAATTAGAACCTTGATTTTCTTGGCTAAACTAAATCATGGAAACCCGCTTAAAATACTGGAAAAGGACAATTTGATATTGTGATTCTGCAAGTATTTAAGTACATACACGACCCTGAAGAACCGGGCCAACATGTTAAATGTAAAAAAGAATTTAGAAATGTGATGTCTATTATTCTATAATGACTTATTTTCCTCCTTAGGCACTGCTACTGTATTTCTGCACTCTGAAGCTTTTCAAGACCTAAAGATTAATGCAATTAATCGCATACTAATACTTAAAATTGCTTTCAAGTGAAAGTTTTTTCAAAACCTTCCATTTTGAGGCAGACATCCTGTAATGATGGAGAGACTTTTACTTGTTTGTCAGGAGTGAAATCACTACCTGAGTTCAGATGACATTTTTCACTGTGAAGTTGCTGTGGAGGCTCTTCTCTGTTAGCAGGGACAAGGTGTGGTGGAACAGTTTGCATTTCATAACCTTAGTTTTACAGGCACCATATCACTGCAGCCTATAAAAGAGAGCTGACCCGTCATAAAGCTGTCAGAAATGAACCATAAAGGATGGTAGGAAATGATAAATTCTAAAGAAGCATTCATGCCAAGCATTTCTGTTACTACAGAAGGTATTCCTCACATGTGGCTTACAGAAAAAAAGCAATTTAATTTATAAATAAAGGACAGATTCTGCATCAAATTAGATTCTTGCTAACATATGATTTTGATTGTTCTTTTATACATGTAGCACTTGTATTGTTCAGTATTTGGGCTGTTTTTTTCCTCAAACTAAACTGCCACCACTCCACACAGAATATAAAAGGCCAGACCCATAGCCAAAATTCTGGAGGTGTCAAAGGCAGGGTAATGTGGCTCAGCTGAAAGCTATAAATGCTTGTTGCTTAGCTTTTAAGTTAAAAAGTAGTATCCTTTCTTTTGCTTTCTTCTTTCTGCTTTCTCTCAGCTGTTGTTAGAGGTAAGGTCTTGGGGCATTTACACTGAGTATCCAGTGGAATTGAAAAGGAGAAAGCAGAGAAAAAGTATTGATGTAGTTATCCTTTGCCTGGTGGTTATGGGAATAAAATTAAAAATAAACAAAAACCCAATGGTTTGGAAATAGAGGCAGAAAAGCACTAAGTGAGGTTGCAGCTTGTGGCACGGATGCAAGGAGGTAGCAGGGTTGTTTGTGTCTCAAGCAAATGCTGCTGCCTTGGTCCCTGCTGGATGCATTTGCTTTGCAGGCTGGTTAAACCCCTTTGAAGCTGATAGAAGTAACTAGTGGGTGAGCTTAAGCTGGGGTCTAAGCCTCCTAGTGCTTCATGCTCCTCAGGGCAAGGTGGTATCGGAGGCTGCTCTCTCTTTGTTCTTCTTTCTGATATCCTCTCAAGAGGTGCAATGAAAGGGGGAATTTGTTGAATGCTCTGAGTCTGACCCTGATCCTCTGGCATCCCAGTTAACTGCTCACATGATGAGGTTATTTGTAAATGTTAAATCTTTGCAGGGTTATGACCTGAAGGAGCATTAGATGCAGCAACTTCTGAGGCTTGCCCTAGATCTGGTGATCAGCGTGTAGGAGCTGGGCTGCAGGGATTGAGGGGCTGCTGGTGCTCACCAAGGATGGGGCTCTCCACAAAGTGTGTCTCGGTGTCCCCGGAGTGCAGGGTGCTCTCGTGCGTGCTCGGGGTTACTCGCTGTGCCTACCCCAGCTCTGCTGGCTCGCAGTGGCTCCAGTAGCCTTCTTTTTATTTATGTGTACATAAGCCAAATGCTCAGCAGCATAAATATTTCCTCTGTGTGGCTATACACACAGAGATATATTTACTTATATAATATGTGAGGCTATGCTGCAGAGAAACGTGATGCTTTAGCAGTGCGTGCTGGGGCTCGCTGTGAGGCTGAGCCCTCTCCCAGTTGCCATTACTCTTTAAAGCACTTCAGGAGCTCATAGGTATCAGGGTTTTGTCAAAAATCAAAGTGGGAAATATTGCAACCCTCTTCCCAGGGTGACAGAGAAATGTTCCCCGTCTTCCCCCTTCCTGTTTTTGACCGTAGCTCTGTGCCTGCCCTGCCTCCCCCTGCGGAGACGCTCGCTTCCTCTCGCCTCAGGGGAGCGGGGCAGGGGAAAAGATGGAGAGAGACCTGTGGCTTTTCCCTGAGCAGCTGGCAGGAGGCCTGGGCTGGCCTTCCAAGGGAGAGGGCTTCCCTTTGTGCCTCTGAGCTCTTGCTGAAACCTCACCCAGGTGACTGGAGAATGGGGTGAAATGATTTTTGCGGCAAGCCCTTTTTTCCCCCGAGTGCAAGAATGCTGCTAAGGAGCAGCAAGGCTGGCACCCCAGTTAGTGGGCAGGGGGTTGGGCTGGGAGCCTTTAGCTACTCAGTGAAGGTATTTCTTCCTTCCTCCGTGCGGTCTGCAGTTTATCCCAGGATTGCAGCAATGTGTTGTCTTGCTTCCCATGAGGATAATCTTGTTGCACTGTGGTGCATGGTTACTCCATCCAAGGAGCTGTGCACCTACCACAAGCACTCAGTGCTTTTGCTTTTTGCTGTTGTGCGAGAAGTCTTATCGCTCGTGTTTTGAGGAGAGGAAGCTGAGGGCCTGCAAAGTAGTTACGCCATGTGGAAAACTTGTTGCAGCCAAAATACAGGGTCCCTTGCCAGAACCAAATGTCTCACTTCAGACTATTTCCTCTCTCATTATCTGACATCACCATGAACAAATTGATATTAAACAGTATAAAATCATCATCATTACACAATACCTTTCATCTCAGGATTTCAAAGTACTTTACAATCATTAATCTGTACTTCTTAACCCAGTAATCACATGAGTAAGGCGTTCCTTGCATAGGGGAAAGATTTCTAAATGCTTTTGCATCCTGTTGCAGATGAGAAGAAGCAGGAATACCCAGTGAGGAACTGGGATTAAAACTGAGTAGATTTGCCCTTATCATAAACACCTTTCTTCCTTTCAAATGAAGCTGAAGAGTCAAAAGTCCTAATAAATACTGAGTTATTGGTGTTTTTAATGTATGCTATAAGCCTAATGCTTCTTGTTTAAATTTACTGTCTCCAGCAGACCTGCTGACACAGGTTTTGCTGTTGCTTCTCAAGGAAGCAAGGAAATTTCTGTCATGTTACATGTGTGACCACAGTTGTTTTAAATAAAAATGCTTTATGAAAGGCTTTTTCCACAAGCTAAATCTAGTTCCCTGTATATTACCACCTCTAGCATATTGCTCAGCAATATTTTAGATGAGGAAAAAAAAATGCTTACCCAAATGAACAGGCTTCTCTCATATGAATAATTGTGGTGACCAATCCACTCACTGAGTCCCTCTGTATGGAGAAAACATGAAAACTATTATCAACAGCACAAGAATATGATTAACCCAGAAAAATCTTCCAGGACAGGAACTGCAAGTTACTGTGAGATTAAGTTTTTCATACAAGACATAACATTGCTGTGACTTTTCCAAGTCCAGCATATTATCTGTCATGCTTCATATTCTAAATTCAATATTTTTAGGGTCACATTTCTTTGTTTTGGGGTCAATGGGCTTAGCTGCTGTACAGACTGGGACTGACTGTCCAAGCATCAAGGACGTGATAACTCCATGAATGAAATGGTAATTTAGATACTTTGATCTAACTCGGCTGTGGAAACCCACTGGATCATGTTTGGTCCCTTGCAATTGCATGGCTGCAGTGAGGACTTCACAGTCTTTCTCTGCTAGGCCTTAGCTTAGAGCTTGTTTCTCACGACCAGAAAGCTGACTGCTTGATACTATTTTTCTTTAGAAAGACGAGGGTTTTTTGGGAGGGAGGAGAGAACTGGCACTAAAGCCTTCTAAATATAACTGCATACTGAAGTTACTGGTTTTATTTTTTCTTTATATGGAATTACTTTTTGGCTACTGTATCCTTTCAGATGAAGAATGCTTGTGTTATTTTTGAATCTTCTCATCTGAGAACAGTATTTCAGGCATTTTATTTTTTTTACCATTTGCGGAAGCGCACGAGACTTTGATCCCGTCGCCACCTTCGGCATTTTGATACGTGCCCACACCTTTATTTACTGCAGCCTGGATTTCTGCCGTCGCTGCCAAGCCTCCTGGGCAGGCGCTGCTACTGCAAGGTGCTGCTGGAGCCAAAGCCTTGGCAGGAGAGCCCTGCGGTCTCGCTGTGACCCGAGTCGCTCTGTTCTGCTACTGACTGTTTGCACTGTGTGGCACGTGCCTCCTTCTACGTTTTCAATTCCTACTTTTAATAGGCACAAAGATGTGTTTGTAACTTTCATTGTATGCTGGTGGCTCAAAGAATGCAGCTGGGTTGGTTAAAGATACTTTTTTGACCCAGTAGTATTGATTTCTCCCAGATGGTAGGGTGCCATGGCCTAAAAATAGGTAATGCACCAATGTTCAAAAAGGGAAAAGGTATGAATCATGAGGAGTAATACGTAGCGCAGTTGCCCTGTGACTGCTAGAGGCAAAATCAGACAAAGGCCGAGGTGGATTGCGATAGGAAAATAAATAACTCTTAATGATGTAATTAAGGCCAGTTGACATAACTTTGTGTATAACTATAGGCAATATAGCTTGACAAAGGACATGTTTATTAGCCACATTTACAAATATACATACTTGTGCTCAAATAATGTGAGTCAAGGGGGGAGCTAGGGACATTTGACATTCTGACTTAAAAGAAAGAGGAAAAAAATACTAAGTAGATAGTTCAATCACAGTTCAATGAAAGAGTGGTTATAAAAGATTAGTGAGCTTGAATTATTTCTAAGTTATCCACGAGGATTTGTTCTTTTTCTGGTGAAATTCCTTGTGTTAATTGGAGCTGACGTTGTGAAATGCTGATGCCTCCGAATCACTTGCAAAATCTGACCTGAATCACTTGATGAGGCATCACGGCTTGAACAATGCGAGCTCGAGTTCAGGCAATCGGTGCTTATGGAAGAAGAGACTCACAAAGGTGAAGCCATTTCTTTAATCCAAGAGCTAGCACTGATCCCTGGCTTCACGTATGTGCCCAGTAAATGTCACTGGATGCTGCTGCTTGATTACAGAGAGGACACAGCTTGGAGTTGGAAGGGAGATACCTTCAAACCACAGTGTGCAGCTTTGCAGCAGGTGGTTTTTTTTTTTTTTTTCTGAGGGAGGTTAATTCTTGGTGCAATCTTTTGTATGCAGAAACTTCTCAGATGTTTGAAGCATTTAAATAAAGATGGAGTTACTTCTAAAATGTACAGCAATGCAACAAGAAAGTCCACATTTGAAAATAATGGGTGAGATTCTTGGTATGTGTCAGAAAGCCAGGTTACATGATGATAAAGTTCCTGCAGGCCTTAATCTATGCATCTTTTGAATCATAATTTCCTACTCATTATTAGTAACATCTGCTATCAAGGGTATATTCAACATGTGTCAAAACAGTAGAAGACGTGGCTCCATTCCTCTGGTATTTCCTACTTCCACGTACACGTACAACAGCTCACATAGAAGTTTATCAGGACCAGCAGAAGTAGTGAATGACTTTAAAATGAAGCAATACTTCCTGAGTGGCTTAATGCTCAATTTCTGTGCGACTTTTTTAAAGACATGAGGTAAGCGGAGTGGTTTACCCTGTGCCGTGTGGCATTGCTGCTGGATGAGGTGTCTCCGTCGAGGGGGCAGCGGGCCCGGCTGGCTGGACGTAACGGCGCAAACTCCTCGGGTTCGGTCAGCAGGGCAGCTGGCCTCGTGGCTGCGGGTTGTACCCTGAGCTCCTCAGACACTTCTTGCTCCCGTGTTTAACTGTTTTGATTTATATATGAACAGAAAGTTATGGCAAATCATGTAACTGGGTTTATAGACTCTTTATCCTCTTCCACACATGTCCTTGCTGCCCGTGCCCTCTCGCCCTGCTGGATCACTTCCCGAGGGAGCGTCACAGCACATGGCTGGCACCTCGCAATGTGCTAGCACCGCATCTCTCCAGCTTGGAGGACTGAGTCCCTTCTGGGGAACCAAAGCGCTCTCAGGGGGAAGGGAGCGTCACAGCACGTGGCTGGCACCTCACAATGTCCCACTTGGAGGACTGGGTCCCCTCTGGGGAACCAAAGCGCTCTCAGGGGGAAAGTTGGGGAGGGACCTTTAATCCAACTTGCTGCTTTGGGAAGGCTCTTCTCCCTGCCGAGTAAATCGGCTGTGCCGTATATATCTCACTTCATCCTTGCCAGGCTAATGGCTGCGCTTGCATAGTACATTTCTGTTCAAAAAAAGGTGCATTGTTACACTGATTAATTATACTTTGGCTGACTTGCCTATATTTTCAAATCCTTATTTCCTAATAACTTGAAAGGCAATGGAGTTTGCCAAGGTCTCAGTTTAATTATTTCACCTATGTTTAGCTAGAGACTTTTCTTCTTAATCCAATTTCCTTTTTCTCTTTTTTTTCCCCCTTTCTGCGTTCCTCCCCCGCTCCCTGCTGTTGCAGAGTAAAGCCCCAGGCGTTCCGACCTTGGCAGTTATCCAAAGCTATTTTAAATCAAAGGTTCTTCCAGCTATAGGGCAGGGGTCACATGTCCTTCCCCTGGGTCAGGAAGGGAGCCTGCCATGGCACTGCAGGCCTGTCTTTCCCTCCCTGGTCAGTGTGTGTGTACTGCACAGCAGCAGGGGCTCTTCTGCAAGGGATGTCATACGGGACCAGCCAGAAGAGCACCAGATCACAAAAAGAGGGATGGCGAAGGTATAGTGCACGTATGAATCTCCCCCATGTCCATAAGACCTTTTCTTGATTGGCAGTGAAGACTTAGCAAAGTGTATCTAATTTTTGCAGTGCTGACAGATAACTTGGTTATCGCCACAGCACCACGTGCTACCTGGCAGAGAAATGTGGAGCCGGAGATGCCATACAGATACAGGAGAAATCACAGCACCAGGTGGCCTAGAGAGGTGCAAAGCTGTTTTAAGCACTAGCTTATTCTTCTATTAACTTTCCATACTGAATCCGCGTTCTGCCTGCAGCAACGTAGAAGGGTAGATAGATACTTGGAGCAAAATTCAGGGTAGAAGCAGGTATTAACACATTTGAAACTGGCGTGTTTTCAGCCACCAGTGTAGCATTTTGGTTATTTCTTCTTTATCCTCCCCTCCCTGAGATTTCTCCGCTCGCTTTCCTGGCGCCTCTGCAGCTGCTGCTCCGCCGCTGGCTGCGCGAGCGGACGGAGGGCCGGGGCGGCAGCGCGGGAATGCGGCTCCGCCCGGTGTAAGAGTTTGGATATTCTGTCAGGAAAGAGTTAAATAGCAAATGAGGATGATTTTATGGATTGTGAGTATCCTTCTGTTAATGGACTGTGATCTCATAAAAGATTATTTATGAAATTAATCTGATTATTTCTTATTTCAGACTATAAAATTCAAATTAAAATCTGAAATGATTATCTATGAATGATTTTTCCTTCCTGCTTTAGATATGGGAAGTACCTGAAGCAGGACCAGAAAAGAAGGTGTTATCTAAAAGATACTTATTTTAAATATGCAGGGCAAAATCCCTATTACTTCCTTCTCTTTGCACTTGAGGCAGGTGGCTGCTAGGCAGAAATGCAGGTGAAGCTGAGGCTGGGTGTGCAAAGCTCTCCCTGTGTTCCCAGCCTGGCCCTTGGCTCGCTCTGTGGTGGTGGACAAGCTATTTCCTTGAGCCTCAACATCCCCAGCTGCAAAAGAGCCTAATGTGCCCGGAGTCCTCAGAAGGAAAAGCTGCCCTTGGCAATGCAGAATACTATTCTTTTTCCTAGGGAAAGTGTTGCGGGTTTGAGATTTAATTTCAGATTGTGTTCCTGGGGAAATTATAAAGGTGCAGAAATATTTTGTTGCTCTGTTGGTACACACAGTTTAGTCCCACACGCTCACGGGTTGAAAACGGCAGAAATACAGTTCTTCTACCACTGGACTAAAAGAATACTGCTGCTGTGGAGTGTGAAATAAATTCTGTGGTTGTTTCCATAATGAATTGTGCAGATAAATCTCTATCCTTGCAGGTAATGCTTTTAAGAATTTTTATAGATGACACTCTTGATAGGAACGCTGGGATTGCTTGTGCGCTGTATTCCAGTCGTCCATCTATTTTTTTCAGCAAATGAATATGCGGGTTGACATTCATGGATGGATATTTAAATAACACTTATTTTTGGGTGCACAGAAAATACTATGGGATATTGTTGGTATTCAAGAGTTGCCAAATTTATAGTGCATTAGCAAGAAAAGAAAGTCAAAAATGGCAATGATATCCAGTCCTGTCTTTGACTGTGTTTCCCAGGCAGTTTCTTTTGCAAGCTAAGCAAGATCAAGTGTTTCTTCACAGCCATGCCCACTCCAGGCCCAAGGAAGAGCAGCAAGAGGGTTATCCATGTTACAAATCTCTGCCATAAGCCTGTTTGTTTGCTTTTGAAATACAATCCTGTGGTGCAGCAGTTACCGCGGTGGGAAACATTTCACAGCGAGTGAATGAATGAACAGACAGCAGAGCTCTCCAAGAACAGCTCTCCTCTCCTGGCTGCAAGCGACCAACAACCAGGTGAACCACAACTAACCTGCTCCCCGTAGGTAAAATAGGATCAGTATAACCGTTGGTCCACAAAGTTTGAGCTTGTCTGTAGCTTTCTTACCCGTTTTGAACCCTCTGCTTCCAAGGAGGTTGGGAAGTGCCTGGGCTGATTGGCTGAGTCATTTTCTGGTGATTAAGTGGTACGTCTGAACAGGAAACATGTTGCAAAAGGCTTAAGGGGGTTTATAAATAGCAAATGTCCTCAGAGAAAATCATTACTCAGAAAGCAAACTCCATTGATACGTGGCTATGTACGGTGTCTGCTGTACAAGGCTAGTAGTTTTTAGTGGAGAAATGGGTTTCTTTCAAACTGAAGAGCAGGCTGGTTCGACTGCTTGATTCTTTCTTTGCATATTTACCTTAGAATGTGCAGGACTGTAAGCACTGATAAACTCGAAAACCAAACTGCCTTGAGAGCTGTCCTCTTGCTTTCAAGGCTTATATTTTGGACTCCAGAAATACTTCATTTAAACTTTGCCCTGCTAAGTGGAGTAGATGCTGATTTACTGCTCTCTACCTGTTGCTCACTCCTATGGCACAGTATCCATATGCCCAACGCTGCCCATGAAGAGGGAGCCAGGAACAGGGAGACAGACAAGGAATTCCTGGCTTAATGCTGCTTCTGCTGGTGTTAATGGGTGCCCATAGACAATTTTTCCTAGTGCTTCTCTAGTTTTTCTAGGACTGTAACTTGTCTTCACTTTGCTCTTCTGCAAAGACAGAGTAATAGCTAATCCGCCTTTGCAGAACAGTATTTTAACACAATGCTGCATCCAAAGCATAATAGGATAATACC
The DNA here is from genome assembly GCF_000705375.1 of Tinamus guttatus. Next base: position 140,558 of record NW_010589873.1, read on the forward strand.
CGATTCCCTTGAAGTCAATGCCTCTGTCCACAAAACCAGAAAGGGCATTTTTTTCTCCTTTTGGGTTAATACCAATCCTGGAATCCTTTCCTGGCCATCATATGGTGCAATTTACTGACAAACTGATCATTTGTCGGAAAAGAGCAGCTCTGTCATTGTTTAAAGAGGAGCTATCCTGTCAACACAGGAAAAAAATATATTGCGAGCCAGTAATGGAATGAAAATCAAACTTTCCTAATTTACAGCCGGATTCAAAGCTAACCCAAGCCAGCGGGAGTCTTTCCACTGACTTCATTAAACTTTGCATAGTTGTGTGCAGAGGAGCGCTGGGGATAGGACAGCGCCGGCTCCGGGAGCGGCTCCCGGCCCTGCTCTGCGCTGACCTTCCCGGGCAGCCCCCCCGCGCGGCACCCGCCACAGCCCGTGCAGAACCCGGCGGGGAAAGCGCTCCAGGAAAGTCCACATTGAAAAATAGAAGAGGTTAATATAAGCACCAGCAAAAGGCAGCAAAGTTATGGATGTTCTTGCCTCCCAGCAAGGACCCACACATTCATAATAATGAAATGCAGACAGTTTAATTTAAGATGCTTATTGATGCTTTGTAGCCTGACATTGGGCAAAGCAGAAGGCGGGAGCGGACAAGCTTCCAAAATCTGGCCACACTTTGCAATAATAATAAAGTGCAGATAGACTTTCCCTCCATTAGTGCACGTGCGTGTTGGCTGACAGTCCTACTACTGTACGCTGAAAAAAATTCCAGTTCTATCGCTGTCTGGTGTAAAAGATAAGAACTCATGAGGTTGGGCTCATGAAGGAAACCATTTTGTCAGTTCAAATAATTAAATACAAAAGCTAATTTGAAACCCAGAGCTTTTCTTTGAGTAAGAAAAATTTCTAAAGTTCGACAGCAAGCAGTTCTCAGCCTGTTAGGTGGCAGCTGCCTTTTATTGAGGTTTGATACGAACTATCCATGCATATCTAAAGTTTTGTTTATTGCCTGCTGACAAATATTTGGCTCTGTGGGCAAAAGTGAAAAGGCCAGACGCTGGTCTCTAGATGGCCAGGAAGTATAGCACCAGTGTAAACAGAAAACATTTGAGCCCTGGGAAGTTATTTCAAAGGGTGGTGTTTTTTTATTATTTTTTTTTTGTGAAAGGGGAAAGTGCCTTTTAGTCTTTAACTTCGACACTGTTAAACAACATGCTGATCAATGGGTGATGCCAGATGCGTATCTTGGAGAGCAGCGTTAATTGCCGCTCGTGTGGGAATCGCAAGGATGCGCTACAGCTGGAAGAAGCACTTGGCACTGCAGGAAGTGCTTCCCTGTCTGCAAGGCGGAGCGGCTAAGGAAGACACCTCAGCAGGGCCGAGTTTCACAGGTCAGCCTTGTACATGAATTTTAAGCAAGTGAGGAAGGGCTTTGGAAAGAAACGGCTGTCCCGTGACCCGCATGGAGCAACGGCACAGCCAGCTCCAGTTCTGAGCTCCTGCTCAGCAGGATTTCTCCTGGGAATGCGGCAGTTGCTGGATGTCTCTATTTCAGCTGCCATGAAAACACACTTGTGCCCAGGCTTCGTTTTCTCCCTCAAGTGCTCCTGTTGCCATTCCTAGGAGTTCAAAGTGGCTTTTGCTCTTCTCCTTCCCAGTTGCAATTGGATAGTTCAGGCTCCGGGTAGGCATGGGCAGGAAGGGTGGAAATATGCCAGGTGCCCTGTTGACAAAATTGCAGATGAACAGGATTTTTTTTCCCCTTGATTAAATGATGCCTTTTTTTTCATGCTGACACTGAGACTGGAAAGCTGTTGGCAGACAGCACGACTCTGGAAAGGTCTCTCTGAGCTGCTCTTGTTTGCTGAAACTTGCTAACGTGACCTGTTCATTTATGGAGTTCATAAAACATACAGGTTATCAAGAGCAATGTTTGTGCGAGGGTCCAGTCTGATCACAGGAGCTGCGAAAAACAAATGGGTGCCAGGAGCCGCTCCGAGGTGTCTCTGCATTCCCGTGGGAGCTGGGGGTGGGTTGGGAAGCAAGAATTTAATGGTTGCCATTTTTCAGCACGTGATGCCAGGGCCTGTGCACCTCTGTCGTCCTTGCCAGGGTTTTATGAAAAGCTGGCAACACTGGGAAGGGGCCAGTTTTAACTGGGAAAAGAGAATTTGGCTAAACCTGAGCACCCTAATTATCACATGAGGTTGAAGAGGTAAATGTCTCCAGGATTTGTTTGAGAAACCAGGGATGAAAGGGTGGAAACAGGAATAGGCCGCTTTTTGCCTGCGATCAGATAAGAAAGAGGAATTGTCAGTGCTGCTGTGGCTGGATGCAGAGTAGAAAAAATGAAGTTGCAGTGAGTAGTTAAAAAGCAATTAAACTTCTAAGAATACGTTCCCAAACTGCAGTTTGCCAGCACTTACTGTATCTTTTATTCAGAAACAAGAGAAGTCCAATCTCTTGAGGATAATATTCCTAAGGTTTAGGTAGTGATTAAAGACATGTAACTCAACTATATGAAGAGAAGTTTAGGAGATTTTTGCCTTTCTTTTTTTTTTTTTTTTGGCATCTGTACCATGGGTATCTCATAAATGCCACTAATATCTGCAGCAGCAGTTGTGTTGCTGTAACGCTCTTTGGACTCCAGTGAGGACTGATGGATCCTTCCTTTTAACTGGGTTAAAACAAAAGTTTGGTGGCCTCTGTTTCTTCCTTTCTTTCAAGCTGAGTGTGGTTAGAGGAAAGGTTGGTTCTTGGTTTAAACGAGCCTCAGGATGACTCAGTGAAGGGTGGGAAGCTGGTGAAGCTTCCTTGTACCAATGTGCATGATAATAAACAATAGTTGAAAAGTGCATAGTTTATTGAGCCATAACCACTTCCCTCTTGAGTAATAACAACTGCATATTTTTAAACAAAGTTTAGATATATAAATATTTGTGACACATCAATCACTGAAATGCAAACCTACAGGCAAAACAAATTTTTATATGCATCAACACTTTCTTGCTGAACTAGCAATGACCATAAGATGCACAATTCCTATGGAACGGATGGGTCCTCTGTAATTTCACTCATGTTGGCAGTACCCTTTGGAAATCCATGTCAATGTTACTTTGAAGACAGAGTAAATATAAGCTAAATGAGTGATATTACCTGCCACTTCCTACAGAATGCAGAAAATGGGACCAAAAGGAACTTCATGAAGTCACAATTATGCACTGGTCAGAGCCCTAATTACAGCATGGCAGTAAAATCCTCATTGCTTCTGTTAACTTACCAAGACCATGCATTTGCTTTTTGATTGCAATGTAACAGGCAAGTGCCTCATGGCTGAAACTCATGGTTTTAGATAAATACTGACTGTAAATGGCATTAAAGAGGAATAACTTTGTTTCCTGGCAGCATTATTTTTCTGAACTGGCAGCTAAAAGTGCCATAGTTTAATCCTAAGTAAACATGTCTGAGCGCTCATCTGTCTGAGAAACAGGAACTTTCCTAAAATAACGCTGGATGAAATAACTCTGATTTCAAGGGTTTTCCATGGGGTCTTCACTGTTTCAAACTCTGCTCTTCCAGGTAGCATTGACAACACTCTGGGAAGATTTTCTTCAGTTACACCCACAAAACACAAATAATGTACTTAATTAAATAAGGACTCTTCTAAGATTTAATATGCCAACATCAAAGCACCTTGAATATGATCTTTGTCTCTGAGAGGAGGTTTCCCACAGATGAGGAGTAGTCTTGGGTACTTTCTAGCAGCAAGTGCAGAATGACTAGCATGTGCCAAGCAAAAGATTCCCTCAAGTCACCAATACTCTTGCTCCAGTGACCATTTCCATGGGGGTGTGAGCCAAATAAGCAGAGTTTCTGTGTAGTTTTCTTGTTTGTTCTCAAAATGTCTCCCAAATTTCTATCAGATGGCAACATTTTCAGCGGACCCACTCTGAAGCCATGATGCTGGCTTTTGTGCAGTGACACCCTTGGAGCAAAAGGTAGCACCCTGACTTGTGTTTTCATGTGGTCTTAGCAGGCGCGTCGTCATTTTGCGCTGCAAAGCCTCAACCTGAATCAACTAGGAGCAAAGGCAGAGAGTGTTTCGAGGGAAGGTGTAAGCACAGCCATGCAGGAAGGAAATCTTATCAGCTGTGTGGAGCTTGGCTGAACACAGAGTTGTTTGTCAGCACAATCCACAGCGGTGCAGCTGCAGGGACGGGCTGGGAAAATGAGGCGGATCCGGAGCTTATTGGACTCCATGCAAAACAACACCTGATTACTTGATCCCTTCTCCCTCTGAAGTCAGTGGGATGTTGCTGTTTATTTCAGAAGGAGCAGAAATTAGGCCTGTGCTTTTAGTGCTCTGCTGCATGTGTTTGAGTAGTGATTTCTGGAAGTCAAAGCAGAATCAAAATTCTAAGTATACAAGCCCAAACATCAGAAATGAAAACTTGAGATATCTGTAGAGTAAAGCCCTGAGGGTGCTGAGGATTTGGATTGATAAAATGAAGATTTCTAATAATTATCACGTTTCTTAGGGATCATATCCAAATAAACCCCTTTACAAGACTAGGTCTTTGAAGAATTGAGTCAAAGACTGGCAAGAACAGAAAAAGGGAAAAGAAAATGCAGCTCTTTGTAGTAATGATTTATTCTGCCTTCCATAATGTGCCCTCTTATTATATATCTGTCAAATACTCTCTATATTCAAATACCATTTTAGAAAATGTTATATGGCTCAAGAGAAATTTCAAACATCTTAAGGTTCTTGTTGCTGCTTTTCAGAACTTATAGGAGAAATGTTTCCGTGATTTGAAATTACAGCCTCAACGAAAACTGCTCTTATCCCTTATAAAGTACTTCAAGATAAATGATGCTGCCATGTAGTTCCGTTCTGGGGATGGATGGAGGGTGACAATCCTGTGCCTCACTAGAGTGAGCGTTATCTTGAAGGGTGCACATTTCATCTGCCTTCAGTGAGGAAAGTTTGCGATTCAGGAACTGAATATTTTGAAGAGACTGTGCTGGACAATGGGCACTCTCTGGGCAGAGCTGTGGTTATCAAAGTGTCTTAGAAAACAAATTGGTTCAATTGAGGAACATGGGGATCTTCCAGTGCTTGGATTTGGTGTATAATTAGAAACTTCACCTTGGTAAAATCCATGTTAGCTTCAGAGAGAATTAACAGGCAAAGAAACATAACCCAAAAAGTGAAATTTTCTAGATTTGTGCTTGTATGTTTTATCAGTCAAATTCTATTCATTTTTAAACAAAATAGCAGAGAAAATATTCATCATATGCAGAAAAAAAGACTAAATCCTCAAACCTAAACAACAGAAAAATACATCTGGGTTGAAGAAGGAAGGGCTAGTGTTACCAGTCAGGTGTACTCTGGAGGAGAAGGGCTGGGAAGTTAGCCAGGTGTGTTTTGTTGTTTCTTATCTTTTTGGTCTGCTTTTCTAATTAAGAAACAAAGATCCTGTGGAATGGCTTAAATATTCATTATTTGCCAGTGAACCAAGTGTTTCAAACTCTATAAACATGTACAAATGTGTTAATGTATTTAGAAACTTGAATAGAAATGTTGCTTAGAAGGTGTCTCACAGCAAAATAATTCTATCATATGTTAAGAGTATTATCTGTTACATTCAGGATAGGGTAGGAAGGGCTATTTCCTGCACATGTGGTAAGAAAATCCAGCTATTCCAGGCTCTTGGAAAGTTATATGCTCCCACATACAGAAACGAGCTTCCCCTCCTTAGATCTTTTTTCTTTTCCTCTACCTATAAAGCAAAATCCTTTAAAAGAGCGACTACTAGCTTATTTGTCCATTAAAATAGATATATGCATATATAGAAGAGATAAAAATTGTGTTTAACCACCAATTTTCCCCAAAGACACATGTAATTACAAATTAAGAGCCGGAAAATACCTATGCTACTAGTGTGACCTTTACTGTGACATAATAGACTATTGGGTTTTTGTGTGTTATCTTTGTAAGCCCATGTGAGTTAAGTCTCATTACCTTCTGCACAGACCAGAGACCAAATCACAGGGGGTAGGTATGGCTTGCTCTAAGTCGTACAGGGGGTGATCTCATGGGACCCGAGCTGGGATGAAAACAACCAGCCACTTTTTGTACATGGGAGTTTTCTAACTTTGAAGAAATCTACAGTTAATCAGAAAAGATCACATAGGTTGTTTAAATACCACAAGAAAGGCCTTTATTGTGTCGGATATGTAAATACCCTTCCATCTGCAAGCATTTGAATAGATCTTCTTGCACATGTCAGGGAAGGGAGCGCTGAATCTAAGCAGGCCTGGTGAGGGGATGAACATCCCGAGGCAGGGCTGGCCGGCACGGCTTTGCCGTGGCCGATAAGGCTGGATTGTTTTTCACAAGGGCTATTCTTACACCTTTTTCCTATCCTAGCAGAGGGGGAGAACAAAAAAAAATGTGCAAAGCAGCTGCACTGTTAAAAATACCATGTTGGGAGCTCGGTGCTGCTGATGGGGGAGGCCCACAGCCCCGGGGGTCTGCACGAGGCGGGTGACAAATCCCTGCTTCTTCCTTTGTCAGATCTGTAAGTGTGACCTACACGGTCATCTCCTGCCATTTTCAGTGTGAACTAAGATATCTAAGAACAATCAATAAACACAGTGGTCCCAGCTTTCTGGGGAGAAATCTTGCTCTCGCATAGCTCTCAATGCTGGGCTGAAGCTAGGAAGACTTCGTTCATATTGTATTGATGTTAATCCCTTCAAACACATGCCCCTTTGCTCCCTACAGAGGACTTTTGCCGAGAGTTTGCTGAGGGAGTTTTCTCCTTGCTTGCTCATGCCTTTCTCAAGGCTGCTAATACGGATAAACTTTTAGGTAAGAGGAAAATGGTATGCACCCTTATTCTCACAATCTAGTGTTTATTGCTTTGAGAAAGAAGTTCCTGGGTTTCCTGGAGTTAAACAAGCAGATAAACACATTGCAATTCAGAAGTTAATGATTGAGTAAATCTTTGGTTCAGTCAAGCAAGACACAAGAAACTCAAAGATAAATTTCAACCCAGTATTTACTCCCATCCCCCCAGAAACGCTCACTTGGAAGTCAACAAATTATTTCAGGGAGCTGTGTAAATGTGTGGCTCACTGCAGCTTGCATAACCCTCAGCTGCACGTGGATAAAGAAGGCCACACTGATGCTAGCTTTTTCTTCACGTTATTCCCAGGAGCTTTAAATTTGTCTCAGAGCAAGCCAGGAAGGTCAAGTAGCTCTTATCAGAGGAGACCAGTGTCCCTGTCCCGTGCTTTGCCACAGCCTCCAAGGACATCCGAGGCAGGCATATGCTTTGTTTTTTTTTTCATAAAACCTCACTTTTGCAGTGAGATGTGGCAATTGCTCAATGTCAAGTGTGCATTGTGTAGGTGCTGCCGGTTACATACCTTGAACTTTCTCTCCTGTGGTTTTATGCGTACTCACTGGCCTAATCTTCTCCTGCAATCTGATGAGCGACAGCCTTTAAGCTCGTTCAAGTGCAGAGGCTGAACAAAAAGAAGGAGAAACACTGTGTTTTAGTTCCCCATTTTACAGGGAAACACAAGCAGCACATCCACCACTTCCCCAGCCACTACGGATCAGGCTGCAGGTGTGTGAGGATGCTTGTTGAGAGGGAGGAAGGGGTGGGAAAAGATAGGTTTGAGAGGGGAAAATGTGGTGGTGGAGCTGTGTGGAAAGTAAGTCCTTTTTGAGAGGGAGAGTTGGGTGGAAAAAAGCTCATTTTTGAGAGGGAGAAGTGTGCGGAAAGCACCCCTCTTTAAAAGGAATAGTTATGTGACGAAAAAAGCTCCTTTTTGAGGGTATTAATTGTAGAGAGAGGGAAAAAAGAATTTTTTTTGAGGGGAAGAGATCTGTGGAGAAAACTATCCTTGACCATCCTTGAAGAGGGAGAAATGCATGGGGAAAAAAACTAATTTTAAGGAAAAATTGTGTGTAAAGAGCTCTTTTTTGAGAGGGACAAGTGTGTGGTAAACACTTGTTTTTTGAGAGGAATTTTTGGTTTTGAGAGGAAAACTTGTTTTCACATGGAATGTGTGGAAAACCTTCTCTTTGAGAGGAGGACTTGTGCGACAAAAAAATCATTATTGAGATTTTTTGAGAGAGGTGTGGAAAGCTTGCCTTTGAGGGAAAGAAACATGTGGAAAACTCTTTTTTAGAGTAAAAAGAATTGAAAAACTTGTCTTTGTGAGGTAAAAAATTGTGGAAAACTTGTCTTGGGGAGAACTGTGTGGTAAAAACTCATTTTTGGGAGGGAATATCATGTGGATAAAATCATCTTTGTGAGATAGAAAGTTGTGGGAAACTTTGCCTTTGAAGGAGATGATTGCATGGTAGAAACCTGCTCTGGAGTGGGAGACATGTGGAAAAACTCATCTTTAGTGGGGAGAAACATGTGGAAAACAACTAATTTTTGGATGAAAGAATGTATGGAGAAAATGCATTTTTGTGAGGTAGAAACTTGTGGTAAAACTGTTTTCTGTTTTTGTTTGTTTGTTTGGGTTTTTTGATAGGGAGGCCTGGGAAAGATTTTTTTTTTTTTTTTTTTTAACCGAGATGCCTGTGTGGATCTTCGCCTCATCATTGTGAGGTGGGGATATGTGGAAAAACTGCTCTTTTGGTAGGCAGATGTGTTGAAAAACTCATTTTTGTGAGGTAAAAAATTGTGGGGGGAAAAAAGTTTAAAGTTTTTTGGTAGGAAGACGTGTGGAAAAGCTCATTTCTGTGAGATAGGAATGTGAGGAAAAGCTTATCTTTTGATAGGGAGACCCATATGGGGAAAAAAAAAATCTTCGTGAGGCAGAAATATGCGGAAAGACTATTTTTTCGGTAGGGAGACCTGTAGTGAAACCCCTCTCATGTCTGACAGGTGGAAGCTGGCGGGAAGGCTCCATTGGCGCCCGTTTCTCCACACGCGCCA
>NW_010589873.1:153828-165865 GCF_000705375.1 Tinamus guttatus
GACTTTATTCCACAAGATAGTGGGTGGGTGGTTTTGGTTTCCTCTTACTCATTGCAGCAGCTTCCTTTTGCACAGGATCATCTCTCAAACATGCTTGTTATCAGGCTGTTTATTACGAATTTTCTTTGCGCTATGTCACCTTGCGCTGAGCTGGGGAATAATGTTTAAGTAGCAATTTGAACTTGCTAGGAGAAGATTCAGGGCTTGTGTTGCAGGGAGTCCTGGGGATTGACTTCATGGTATTAAGTGCATAGTCAAGCTGATTGGTATTTTTATCCTCTTGTCCTCCTCTCTTCACCTCAGCAGTGGGTCTGGCACAGTGTGTACTCTTGAGCCTCCCTTCCTTTTCTTCCAGTGAGAGAGATTTCCCAAGCTTGAAGAGCACCTCCACGTGTGTGTCCTTGCCTCGTTGAGGGGATGGCTTTCTGAGCGATGGAGCTTCCTTCCCCAGGCCTAATTTCCATCCAAATTGCTCTGGAGAAACTGCCAACGAAATGTGATGCTGGTGTTTGGGTAATTTATGTGGATGAGCTCTCTTTTGTATCCAAACTGCTAGCCTGCTGCTCAATACTTGGATTTCCCCTTTTCCTGAGCGCTGAGAATTTCCATGGTTGTCACTTACGCTTCATTTTTTTTTTATCTCTTCAGAAAATTAGGAGTTTATTTAGGTTATGCACAGCTGTAGGACAGCAGGGTATTGAAATCTGGAGCTGCGCTTCAGTTCGCTTTTTTCTTCACAAAACGGACGCAGAGCACGGGTGTTTTCTGTGCCTTGGTAACAGCCTCTGCTTCTCCGGGCACCGTTTATGTTCATCAGTGTGGCTGGATGAGCATCAGAAATGTGCACGTGTTTGGGGCTTGAAAACCCGCTCCATGAACACCAACTGTTAGGATCTGATTCGAAGCTGAATTAACTGGACGTAACTGAATATTTCATGCTGTAATTGCCCTCTGAAATGGTGCCGTGGTGCTGAGCCAACATCAGGTGTTCTAGCAAATGCCTTAGAAAGAATGAACTTCACGTGCTGAACCAAATACGTCCTGGTAGCAAACCTGTTTGTTGGGACAAAAGCCACCCTATTTCTATTGTTCTGATGGGATGTGTATGTGAGGGGGAGAGGGATTAAGGGTGGCTAGTTTTGTTTTCTGGAAATGAGTAGCATATATTTTTAAGAGCATAAAGCGGATATTACTCAGTTTGTGACCTGCTTCCTAGTAAAAGTGTCTTGAAGTGAGGATTGGTCTAAATCTGTTTCCTGCACTCCTGCCGTGCAGTATTATGTGATGCTGTCTTGTCCCAGCGGCATGCGGTGTGCCACCAAATATAAATAACTGTGCGTGTTGTGCCACCAAGTATAAATAACCGTGCATGTCAGGGGTAATTTGAGACAAGGTGCCAAATATTTCATGAGGCGCTGTCTCTTGTCCTGGCTACCTGGCACCTCTTTGGGAGCAGGTGCTGGAGCTGAGGCTGCAGCGGAGGGGTAGTGAGTAAGGCGATACGCGCCGGGCTGTGCGGCAGGGCTGCGCGAGCGACGCTGCGGGGCAGGCACATCTTACTTGTGACTTTGAAGCTTCAGTAAGGGACGGGAAAATATGTTAATTTGCACCACGCCAACCGGCTTTGTGCACGTTTCCTACCCCTCTTTCTTAAAGGGGGATGGAAAACCCTCAATTATCAAGATATCAGAGGGCGAGGGTGTATCCTTCTGGACTTAACTTGCTCCTGCAAAAATACTAAGAGCAGGCTTATTTTTTATTTTCTTTCTCTTTCTTTACACCAGGAGTCACGTTTTTTTCTTGTATAGATTCATGTAGAGGGGCTTCAGTAATACTTCTGATGGCTTTTCACAATAAATGCAGAAGCTTGGTAACATCTTAAGGCCTTCTTTATGCTTGCATTTAAATACATAAATACTGAAGGGGTGTATAGCCACTTCTTTAGCTACTGTTGGACTTAATGAGTGGACTGATGCTATTAGTAACGTGCTCTTCAAACTGAGTTATGGAGTTGGAATATCTGTCTCCCACTTACAGTGCATTTATGATGCATTAATACAAAGTAAAAGGGATTATACGGCTATTTAAGGGCAAGGTGCAATGCTAACATGTTGTTCACAACACTTTCGCCTTATAAAGGTAGGTCCAAAGTGCAACCTGACCTTCAATAAAATATACAAATGACCTGACACTTGTTTTTTGACTCAGCTTCTTCTAAAGGAGCATTTATATGATCCCTTCAAATGACCAAATAAAGTAGGTAGTTTCATCATGCAACGTCAATATGAAACTCTTGCCCTTTGAGGTGAGATTTTGTTTTGTTTGGTTTTTGCATGGCAAGTAAAACATTCAAAGGGCCGTAACTGTATAGAACTTAATAGGATGCATCTTCGCCAAAGGATTTGGGCTCCTTTGAAATCTCAGCCTGATATAACCACAAGTATCTGCTTCTGGAAAATAGCTGTGTGCTTAAGTGCTGCTTTTAGTTCACCGTTCTCTAAGGTAAATAAAGGAATGGCATATAATGTGAAGCAGGCCTGTATTTGCATCCAGGATTTCATTTAGAAGTAAATATTGGTGCAAGATATCACAGAGTTTTCACTCAAGTAATTTAGTACTCAGAGAGCCTGCAAAATACTGCTATGCAGTTTTCGGGGTCTCTCCAGAAGGAGCATGCAGACAAACAAAGAATTGCAAAGCTTTCCTCTCTGCCTGGCTGACCAGCTGCCCTGCAGCCGATACAGTGACCTGCATGCAAAGCTTATTGAAAATGTATGGGGGAAAGGGAACGGCCGGTACTTCTGCACTGCAGGGGACAAAGGAACTTTCTTCTCTGCTTTATCTGTCTTTCCTCCTAGAGAGCAAAGGGCGCTGTCAGGTTATGATCGCCGCTTCTGAAGAGTTCATGGCAGTCTTAGCTGTATTTATTTTTAATGACTCTGTTTCTCTAATGAGAAGATTACCTCTTGTCATGCTAAGAAGCGGCTCATGTTTTCAATCCAAATTTCTTTTTTTCCATGTGGGTTTTGCCCGTGTCTAATACTTTGTTATGGTATTATGCCGGAAGTAGGGCAAAAATTATTATTTGTAATTTTGGAGGAGGTGGTTAAGCCAAGTGATGTTTTCTTTCTATTCATAATGATTCCATATCAATTTTACTGATTTTTCTGTTTTTATGGAGGACAATCTCCAGAAGAGAGAGGAGCTTTGCTGATCTTCACCAGGGTTAGGGATTTCAAAATGAAAACTAATGGATAGTTCTGGGCCTGGCCAGCAGAGACTGACAATGACAACATGCACATGCAAATAGTTGTTTCATGTTTGGGGATTCTTATTTATATTTTATCTATATATATTTTATAAATATTATAAATATTTTTATAAAAATATAGTATTTTTATAAATAATATTTACACTTTTTAAATATTTTATTTATTTTTTAATTTTTTGCTTAGTGCTCTGTGAGGGGTCAGATGCTGCCCTGCTTGCAGCGGCGCCGTCTTCCCCGAGCTGCAATTTCAGATGGCTGGGTTTGTTTTACAGCAGTGGCGTGGGGTAATGAGAACCCGACCAGTGCTAAGGAGGGCTGGAAACAGCTGGGCTTTCTGCTTGCATGGCGTGTTTAACACTTCACTCAAACTGTTTTGACCTGGCGTTGCTGGCCAGTATCCCTTATATTTTTATAACTGCAGCAGGCTCTGCAAGAAGGTGACTTAAGTGGCAGTGAGATGCGGGCCAAATTTAAGCTGCTTATTGTGGTTTCTGCCTTTACCATTTTGTCCCCTGCTTTTTTTCTCTCCTCTAAACCTATGCTGGATTATATCCCTATTGCTTTTGCTTAAAATTTAAAACTTCATCGTTGAAATTCGCAGCTTTGTGCTGGATCCTCTGGCAGGCTCCAGGGGAAAACAGGGATTAAACAAGAATATAGTGAAATCTGCCTGGAAGTTCTATAGTGAAATCTGCCTGGAAGTTCTTGCATTAATTGTGCTTGTACTCATTGCGCACAGTGCGACTTTCTGGTTAGGGAGCTGTTAAGTGTGTTGGGCTTATTGTACCTCTTAGCACATAAAGTGTCTGTGCCTATAAGGTTACCAGGGCTGCCCCAGGCTCCGTGCGTGTGTGAAACATCTTCTGCAAAAGTTGGTTTGTAGTTAGTTGATCCCATGGATTTTAGGATCCAACGAGTCCCTGCTGCGTTTTTTTTTTTTTTTTTATTTCCCTCTGACTAGCATGCAGAAGGGAGCCTCGATGTGTGAATGTTTTGCTTTACAAATGCACTCCTGTTTCTTCCCCTCAGAAATGTTTCTTTTGAGGCTCCGACCCTCCTCGGTGGCCCCAGAGGGCTGGGAGAACAGGGCCCGAGCTCCTGCCCCAGCAATGAGATTGCCTGAGCAATCCTGCCCCAGGTATCTGGCCAGATTGCAGCACCTGGGCTCTCCTAAAGCAAGAACACTTTGACCCAAGATGTTTTCATAAATCTCTTTCCTTTTTAAAACATTGTTTTCTCCAACAAAGCTGGCTCTAAACAGAACCTTTCTGTACCAAACACTCTGCAAACCTAGAGCTGGTTAATCCTTTCTCCCTGAAAATTTCAGCCTTGCTGAGAGTCAGGGCACTACAGGAGCCTTTGTTCTGTCCCTGGGTAGCTGTAGGGAGTCGAGGAAATCTGATGTCTTTAATCAGCTCTGGAGCTGTGAGCGTTAGACTTGAAGGAGCAATGAATAATTGCTGCATCCATCATTTTGGGATCCCAGACAGATGTAGCCTTTCTGTGTAACTTGGTGTTAATACATGGGAGTGAAATGGTTTTATTGACCTTGAATACATGGGAACGAAACTTTTGTCTTAAAACATTCTGCATTTCAGGTGTCTAACATGCCTGTTATGGTTCTGCACTTGCGCATGCCCAACTCCTGAAGCTTCTGTTAATCTTGACTTTCAGGCACGTGTTGATGTTGGCCAAAGCTGCCTACAGATTGCATTTTTCCTTTCAAAAATTTGGGGTCTTCTATACATTATAGCAAATATTGGCACTAGGTAACTGTGAGGAAAGTATCTTTTGAGTGAGTTATTCACGTTCCCCTTTGTTGCCTTAGGGACTCGCATTCCTAGCATGCAAACCCGCTAACATGCAATGAAGTATAGGTAAGTGGAAAAGTTAATTTTCCAGCTGAAGGAGTGACTAACAAAGTCAGATGATAACATCTCTTTTGTAGGTAAGCATGTCTCCTCGCGTTCGTTAGGTGATAGAAGGCAAGTGGCCAACGTTGCATTAAGGCTTTAACGAGAGAAGATGCATCCTCCTCTTCTGACCTTCAGGCCTGTTGATGGTGCAGACATGATGGACATAAATCTGAGCCTTTTGGAACGAGGCTTTCCTATGTGGGTGACTCATTGCCCTTAATAAGGGCTTGTTCAGTCTGCATGCTTCGTAGTGTGCTCTTTCTGTGCTTGAGATGATGAATCAGAATTTAATTCTATCTGACCATATCCTAGCTCGCCTTGTGAAAACAACGACACCAGTTTGCTGTCTTTTCTGTTATTGCCTAATTCTCCTCTGCTTCCAGAGGTTTGTTTGAAGGGGCTATTTCTTGATGATTTATTCCCACTGTTGGATTTTTTTCTGATGAATTTTCCCTAAATAATATTTTGAGATAAATTCATTGTCTGCTGAGAGGGTTTTGCTGTAGCAGAAATGGATGTTTTTGTAACTCTATTGGAATCTTTGTTTGGAGTTTCTATTTGTACTTTGTTTTTCTTTAGTCTTGGGGAAGGCAAAGCTGAAAGAGGGTAGAAATCATCGTGCACATTTTCTTTCAAAAATGTCTCTGTTTTCAAAAGCAATGTCTTTTCTAATCTCTTCTGGCAATTATGGGTTCGACTTGCAAGGACAAAAAGAAGAAAACAAAAAAGATAAAGCAAACTCTATAGCTTTTATTCTATCAAGAGCATGAAGGTTTCCTTGCACAGAATTTGGCGTTTAGTTCAAGTTTGCATGGGTGTCCCTGGTTCTTGGGGCTGTCACTGCGGAGCTGCCCTGGTGGCTCCTGCTGCCATCCTTGGACACGTCCCGGTTTGCCTGGGACAGGGTCTCTCCCGGGGCACCGTCACCCCGGGCAGCTCATCCCTGTGCATTGCCCGTTGCTGGAAGGAGGAGCGACAAAACGGTGTTTCCGTGATTGCCGACTAAGCCGTATTCCTGCTTCGTGCGGGTGCTCTTCTGGGCTGATAGAAAAACAAATCGCTGACTTCTTGTATTCACTACATTGTAACTGTTTTGCTCTATGAGCTTGATATTGTGGCACTGAAGGCAGAGATGGACAGGATTTTCACGGAGCTTAAAGTACTTTCATACAGTACTTTGATAATTTTCATCATGTACTAATATAATTTAACTTGAATTACAGACATGCTGTCTTGCTGGCTCATGTTAAATTCCTTTTGTTTTTTCTTTTTTCCCTTTGCTGTCATAGTCCTAACCCAGAACATCAGATCAACTTTCTACTGTTGTTCATATTGTGTTTCAGTTCTTCTAGAGCAGAAATTGAAAAATGCCATTTCTTGCAACCAATCTTTTTTTGCATTTAATTGCCTATCTGGAAGACTCTCGAGGCAGGGTGCGGCTCCCGGCTTTCCTGCAATTTGGTCGATTTAAATTCTAAATTCTGTAAAAACTACATTCATCTTAGTTAATTATGTTGTCTGTGCTTCTTAAATCCCTGTGCCCTTGCTGTGCCTCCCAGAGAAGGCTTGCATGTGTGGAAATGAGCATACATGGAGTTACAGAATCGCAGAATGGTTGAGGTTGGAAGAGATTTCAATTTATGCCCACTATCCCTTGTGCTGTCACTGGCCACCACCAAGAAGAGTTTGGCCTCATCCTCTTTACATTTTCCCCTCGGATGTTTATACATATTGATATAGGACCTGTACTAAGCATTCAGATTTATTGCCTGATGCCTGAATTCATGAACAGTTCCTGGAAAGAATGGTCTCCCCTGGTGGGTGCTCTTTGATCTGCCCATCCCTCGTGTCATCTTCAGTGGTGCAGAGCATGGACCCTGGATTAGCCTGCGTAGGGTAAATTCCCACTGTGGGTGGCTTTATTTTGTGCCTCCTGTGCAGGTGTCTGAACAAGCGTCCTTGCAGCGCGCGCTTCATTGCGGGACGGCCCCAGATGCGGCAGGTCACATCATCCCAGCAGCATGTGCTGGAAGAGCTTTGTCAAACTGGGGCAGAACGAGCTGAGAGCAGCGTGGCCGTTCACCTTGCAGGCCAGGGGCAGAGAATGCCTCGGCAGGAACTGTTTTGAATTCTTTGCTTGGCCTCAAAAGTTATGTTGCAGGAGCTCTGTGGAAGTCAGCTTTCTATTTGAAAAAACGAACAAACAAACAAAAAAAACCATGAAACTCTTCTAGCTGTTCATAAAGAGACTGTTTGGGAGGCTTTGTTCAGAAGCCGTTTTTGTTCACTCATGCTTCATCTTAGGACTGTGCATCTTGAGAAATGTGTTTTCATTCTCTCACCTATTTGAAAACAAGTATTTTAAGCAGATCTGCTGTTGTGTATGAACTACCTTTATAAGCAAAGCAAGGGAGAGCTCTAGTTATTACCAGAATCTTCCCCTCCCTTTTTTTTTCTTATTATGTCAGTTCTAGGAAAACATGCAAAGAAACCAAACCACCCAAAAGCTATGTTTCTTCTAGATAGAAATATTTATATTTAAAATGGTCAATGTGAGTAGAAATGAAGTTGAAAACCCCAGAAAGCCCTGTAATGCAGCCAGTTTCACTTGCAGCTTTTAGCCATCTGATAGAAAGGAGGCAGCAGAAATACTGTAGTTTTTAGTGATGAGGGAAATTTGAAGTAAACAATTGCTGCAGGTGCTGTAGAATTCATCCTTTTGTTTCTTTTTGTTGTTAACCTGAAGCCAACAGTATGTATTTTGTATCTAGCGTGCCTGACTAAAGCCTTAATAAAAGAACTTACTCTCAGGAAACATGGCAGAGTGAGGGAGGTAGTGAAAATGGCATCAGGATTAGTGGTGTTGAAATGTGAGGAATTTGATTCTTTTCCAATCTCCTTGAGGGTCATGTTCTCAAATATTAGAAATGGAGCACTAAGGGAGGACTTAAAAGTGCTGTGAGTTTGAGTTGAAATTAATAGCTCTTTCTCTCCCCAGCGGGAAAACTAAACCAAAATAAGAAGTTTTTTGAACTTTTGAGCACGCTACTCTAAAACACTGTCAATGAGCACTTGACTTGCTACTCTTGTCAAAAGTTACTTGTTTTCATTTAGTGACTCCCATATTTCAAATTTGTCACTTGCTTTAGCCTACTAAAAGGCTCTGTGCTAGCTGAAGTGAACCAGTTTGGTGCATCAGTTTAAGTAGCAACCATTGGTAGAGACATTTTGTTCACTGTCTTCAAAAATGTCTCTAGTAAGAGAGTTTTTCCCTGAAGGATTTTCCTCAGAGTCTTGTAACTAATGGAAGTAGGAAGTGGCTAAAGGGTAGTGCTCAAGGTTCAGGTATGGCTCTGCTCTCCCAGCTCCTCTTCTCCTCCCTTCCTTGCTGCCTGGAAACTGCTGAGGCTATAAAGTTATCTCCTGTCTGCACAGAAAATAAATTGCATTTAGGGGCTTGTGATCAGGCTCTATTATCAGTTATGGCAGAGTTGACTTTTAGAGATATTTGTGTTATATGAACATGATAACAGCCTTGCGGTCTGCTAATGAAAACAGTGGTGAGGATTGTTTTAGAGCCATTAAGTCATTCACAATCTTTTGTTGTGGTGAGGTAATATGGATACGAGGCGACGGGGCCCAGGACAATCTAATCTCGCTGCCGTTCCGTCGCTGCAGGGTCCGAAGTGGAATATTTCATTGACACCTCCTCCCTCGGAAAGAAGCTGGTCAGCACTGGTTTGAGGCCAGAGGGGAAAAAAAAAAAAAAAGGCTATTCTGTTAAAAATCTCTTGGGCAAGTATTTCAATCATATGATGACATAAAATAAAAAAGTGATAAACATTTAAGTGCCCTCAGATCCCAGAGTTCCTATAGGTTGCACTGTTCAAGCCGCGTTGTGGCGTCTTACATGGTGCTCTCTCTATCTTTAGTTGGCTCCCTCTCATAACAGAGCTTGTGTGTAAATCTGAAAACCAGACTTACATTTTAGCTTGATCGCAAGCTGTCTGCCTGCCTGGCAGTCCCCTCCCTTTCCTGCTCCCCTGGGACCTTCTGAATTCCTCGGCCCATTTCGGGCTAACCCAGAAATAGCCGTGAAGGGCTGTGTTTTGGGGAGCTCGGGGGGCAGCTGGGATGGACGCGCTCCCTGAGTCCCCTGGCCGGTGTTGGGGGCTCAGCACATCCTCCTCGAGCACTTCCAGCTGGGAAGGGGCCGGGGATGGGCAGTGCCTGTGGAGTCGGTGGGAGCTCAGGGCACTTGGTTTCTTGAAAAATCAGACCTTTGGTAAGTCAGGGCATGCAGCATGTTTGTGCCTTTTCTTCATGAAGCCCTTCAGCAAAGGGCACAGAGCGTACTAAAAATGAAGAATTCAGAGGGGAAAACAAAAATTTCCTGACTTATTCTTGGCACAACATATTTAATCATGACATTTGGTCTAAGAAAATGTACAGACTCTTAAGTGCTGCCAATTTATTTTGCCCACAAACCAACAACAGAATGATGATGTGCACACAAAGGTTATTTATTTTGAACGTAGACAGGGAATGTGACTCTTCCAAATGCTTCCTTATTTCTCCCCTCGGGATCTTTTTTAACACATTGCATAATATTTTTCTGTATTAGAGGATTGTGAGATAGATATGGTAGGTCTCTTCTCCACTTAAATATACTGGTTATGTTTTCTCTTTTCTTCTTTGAAGGAAGTGCAAGCAGCGAAGGAATAGTTTTTGAACAGTATTAAGTTAAAAAGTATTACTTCAAAGGCTCTTCAAACAATTTTTTCTAAAACTATCAGCCAACAGATGACATTCCAAGTAAAATAACTAATTATGTGGGAGGTTAGACAAGCATTGATTTAGTTCTTGATTGCTTGGACTGGTAGCTAATTCTTTAATAGCAAGAAGATGAATATATGATTTAAATCTCTGGACTTGAGTCCAGATAGACCCTTTTCTGAGGGCAAGTTTCTACATAACCTGTAATAATTCTCTTGAAAAAATGCAAAATCCACTTGGATATTTTCTTTGGACCTTGGCTGACTCTTTCAGACACTCCCCATTAAAGAGCAAGGTTAAGCAGGATAAGGGAGTGCCCCAATGAAACTATTTCAGTTCTTGCAAACTGATGTTAATTTGGAATAGCTTTGCTCCCGCCAAACATTGGGTATTTATCTGGAATATCAGATGCAATTTGACGGTGATTGTATTACTAAGAGAAGACAGTGGGGCTTTGTGGGCCAAGCCCCACTACCTTGTGTCTGTAGCGCCTGACAAGGTAAGACTCCAAACACATAACTGTAGCATTTAGCGTGTGGAGATAAAATCCTTCCCGTGAACCAGAGCACCTAACCCTTTTTTGTTTTGGCAAATGGTTTAGGAAAGGGGGAGCTCTCTGTGGTTACTTGTTTTCTGTTGTTTCAGTTCTGGAGGAGCTTGTGATAATGTTCCTGCTTATCCTGTTTTCTGCGTTTGCTCATGGCAAGAGGCCTGACTGCTTGGCCAATTCTAAATTGCTTTGGCTAAACCCTGCTCCTAGCTTGTGTAACAGGAGAAATTACCCTAAAATAGTGTTGACTTTTGGCTGCATGTTTCTAAGGATCCTTGAGACCAAAGCATTACTGGAGACGTACTGGCTGTGACTTCAGTTCTGGTTAGGAAAAGCGTCTGTGTATGTGTGTGTGTATATATATATATATGTGTGTGTGTGTATATGTATGTGTGTGTGTATATATATATATATATATTTTTTTTTTTTTTTGGTCTTAAATCTATTACCTAGCAGCTGTCACTGTACAAGAGCTAAGGAATTTTACAGGTTCTGTGGGAAGCTGGTGGTACTTGAAGCAGTCAAATTGGATTTTCAAAGGATTTTCAAAGCAGCCTTTGTGAGGTGCATGTTGTGGCAACAACATTGATTCATTTATTGATTTTTAGCATCGTGAATGCTGCTATTAACTTTATCTTGCACCTCGTTGTGCTGTGTTTTCATGTTCATATTGGCTATACTTGCAGTTTGTGCATTTAATTTCATTAGGCAGAACCTGCTTTAACGTGACCTGTATTTTTGTGTTTTCTAGGAGTAACATGCTTGGAAGTGCTTGGTAGCGTTGGTCACCTGTACCGCAGCGCAAGAGCTCCAGCTTAGTCCTTCTTGCACACTTCTCTCAAAACATGGGGGAAAACGATGATGAAAAATATAGCCAAGCTGGCCAGACATTTGAAAACTTTGTACAGGCATCAACATGCAAAGGTACCCTTCAGGCCTTTAATATTCTCACTCGCCAACTTGAATTAGATCCTTTGGACAATAGAAACTTTTACACAAAACTGAAATCAAGAGTGACGACATGGAAGGCCAAAGCTTTGTGGAACAAACTTGATAAAAGAGCAAGTCACAAAGAGTATAAACGTGGAAAATCTTGTATGAACACTAAGGTAAGTGGAAAAGTTCAGTTTTGGATTTGATAGCTTAGAACTTTTTAAACTTGTTTTTCTGCAGAAGCAAGTTTTCTAGTATTGAATATAATATGCCCATCCATGGAAGCCTCCCCTTATTTTTTTTTTTTTTTTTGAAACTGTCTGATATCAATATCAACCCGTGTCTGATATCTGATATCAACCCATCTTGACAGACATTATAATATTTTTGTTGCTGCAGGTTTTGTGGAAACACAGATCAAATGGGTACCAAAATCAAGCAGTCTGCTTTACAAAATGTTTCAATAATGGCTAAAAGAATTTGCTCTATCTTTTGAGACATTGGATGTGAATCCTTTAATTCGAGGCTCCCAAGCAGTGTTTGCTTTATTGAAGAGAATTTTGGAGTGCCCAGGTCGTGCCTCGTTCAGCA
>NW_010589873.1:168761-184228 GCF_000705375.1 Tinamus guttatus
TTTTGTTTTTTTTTTTTCCTTCATGCCTTCGGGAATTTCAGGATTTTTGGCTTGCGGGATGACAGTAGCTTCCCATCCGTGCTTTGGCGGGGCTGCGCCATTCCCGCGTGTCCCGCGCTTGGCGGCTTCGCAGGGCCTGGCAGCGGGGGCCTTATGAGGGTGTCCCGAGGGCACCTCGCCGCTGCTCAGCACCCTGCGCCGCTCTTGTTCCCGCGGGGGCTGCGGTGCCCTGGAGGGGAGGGAAATGCTGCGATCGGCCCTGTCCTCTCCCGGCGCAGCGGCAGCCCTCACTGCTCTTATTCCGTGTGCTTTTCCATTTGGGGAAACAGGTGTTTTTGTCAGAAACATCAATTTGGGTAGCTTTTGCTTTGATATACTTCTGATGGGACGTGAAATGCCCCATTTGAAGGATGCTGTGCAAGGAATGCACACGGACAATGTGTCCATCGAAACTGACTGCCTTAAGCAAACAGCAGAGTTTCTGTTTGTGTTTTCCTTCTACCGTTGCTGAAGTTGTGTTGTGAACAAACATTTGCTAGCTAGGATCTGC
Organism: Tinamus guttatus; assembly: GCF_000705375.1. The sequence goes on from NW_010589873.1 coordinate 169,312, forward strand.
AATCAAGACTCCAAGCACATATTCCCTCTTAATACCTTTGAAATTGGGTTAATTATGCGTTAAAGGCATTACTTCGTGCATCAGCTATGGAGAAAATGTCAGAAATTCTTACAGGTTTGCACATTTACGTGCAATTTCTGGCCAAAATAGCCTAACCTGTGCTTGCCATATCCTTGGATACTGACCTTTAAACCCATCTCTCTGTTGCAAAGTGTTACTGAGAGATGATGAGAATTGATGCTGCAGCCTGACACTATTGCAGGTTTCTAGTTCTTTAAACCTTTGCCTCATGCCCGGAATGCTCGGCAGGGTGTAAGCTGCGTTTTGGGACAAACCTCAGAGCGCCCCATGTGTTTCTGCTCGCTAACCCTCCCTGATGTCACGCAGTTCCTCTGGCAGGTGCCTGTGCATTGCTCTCCATCTTCCCGAGCTGGGAGACCCGTGGGATGCCTGGATGGGTCTGGGCAGTGGCAGAGGGAAGGATGGATGAACCCCAAGTTATTTCAGCTGCTGGAGGAGCAGAGCTTCACCCGCATGTGCAGCTTCACATCCCTGTGCGGCTTCCCCCACGCGCAGAGGCAGCCCAGCGCCTCGCAGCGGGGCAGGAGCTGCCCTTCTGACTTGACTGCCACAGGGCCCTTGCTGGAATGAGCAAACTGGGGAAATCAGGGCCGGGCTGCGGTACAGAGGAGTGCTGACTACCGCCCTGGGGCAGGGAGGTCGGAGCACGCGGCAAGGGGCAGCAGCGGCGCGTCCCGCCGAGCCAAGGGCAGGTTACGCGTCGGCGCGTTTGCCGAGGAGGCAAAGGCCCTTCCCTGCTGTCCTTCCTTTGGTATTTGTGTGATCTGTGTTTCCGGCGAGGCAGGAGGTCGGGCTGGGCTGCTGGGCGGCGCCGTGCTGGCAGCCCGTGTGTGTGGGGCAGCCCTGTGCTCGCTGGCACCGCCGCCTCCGCGTGCCGGCCCTTTCCGCTCCCTCAGGTGTGTTGGGAAGCGCCTCCTGTGCCTCCCGAGCCCTTCCGGCTGCCTCTGCAGCTCCTGCAGCATCTCCTCAGCGCATGTGGCTGCCTGGATTTTTCCTTGCCCTTTTGTATCTCAAAAAGCCTCCTCCTCTCGGTAAGGAGGACAACTGTGCACCGTCCCTGTCCTATACCAAAAGGTTTTAGCAATGAGACCTGGAGGCTCCAAAATCTGGTTTTTGTAGTGTGGTCTGCTGCATCCAGGCTGGATTGCTGGACTGCCAGAATTGCCTTTGGCTCAGCTATTGTAGCCATATGCTGCTGTATAGTCATGCTGCTTAGGGGATTTAGAAATGACAAGATTAAATGACTCGGGCCTTGAAAAAGAAAAATCTGGCTTATGATTCAGACGTGATGACTAGTCCTGCATGAGCTCATTTACCCACTCCTGGTTTGTAAAAGCCAAATCTGAATTAACTGTTGGTTAATGATTTGCCTGATATAAAAATAGTTTTTCAAATATGCTGTGAAATGTCAGAATAACTTCACTCAAAATAAATAACATCACTTAAAGCTTACTTTGAAGAAGCTTCTAAGTTGAAGATTAGCTGGTTTATGACTTCTTGCAATTGTTTTTTTTGTTTAAAAATGTTACGTTGAGTGTAATCTTTCTGCTCCGGAGCCAGCGGAGGCCGGGACGGCAGCGCGATGTCTTCAACGCGTGCCGCCAGCTTCCGCGTGCGGCGAAGCCGTGTTGGGGTCCAGCCTGTCTGTGTGCGTTGGATGCCATGAGACATCCCTTCCTCCGAGCCCGCGGATGGGCCCGGGCCTCGGCCGGTCGCTGTGGCAGGACCCCGACCCGCGTTGCAGTTCCCACCTCGGCCGCTGACTCCCGCCCTGGGGCAGGGAGGTCGGAGCACATGGCAAGGGGCAGCAGCAGCCCGTCCCGCCGAGCCGAGGGCAGGTTACGTGTTGGCGTGTTTGCCAAGGAGGCAAGGGCCCTTACCTGCTGTCCTTCCTTTGGCATTTGTGTGTTCTGTGTTTCCGGCGAGGGTGGAGGCCAGATTCGGCAGCTCCCAGCCCCATTGCAGTCTTTTAGGAAGAAAAATAGCAGCGTTCCCCTTTTTGCGTGTTACTGGTGCTACTGGTGATTAGGTGGTGGTTGCGCTAGGTCTGACTGCTTTTGGTAAAGTTTTGTCTCTTAATATTAACATTGTCTGAAGCATCATGCAGGATTTTGCTTCTCAGAGGCTTGAATCTTAGTGCTTTAAGCACCGAGAACCGTATTGGCTGTCAGTGGATTCAGGGTACGTTTGACTGCACTTTTGTAAGCAGCGAATGTGACCGAATCTCTGTGGTAAAACCTGAGATTGCAAATGTCAGATAAGCTGCATGTCGGTAGGTCATGAATGTCCTGCTGAGCGGCCTCGTTTCCGCCAGAAACATTTTCATTGCAAGGGAAGGGATTGGAGTGAAAAGCAGCTTCTGTGAGCTGTCTGCTGTGGGTGCTTATGCAGCTGTTTCTCTTTGGAGCCTTTCCAGGGAAACAGCCACTACTGATCCACAAAATGTGTTGTTTCATCACATTTTGTGGCTATCTCGCATTGCATCACATGTAGCTCTGTCATCAATAAGCGCTTGCCTGTATCTGTGGAGGACATAACCCCGTGAGGCTACCCACCTTCATCCTCGCTGGGTCTCTGTGACCTTTGGTGTCACCCTTGGTGGCCTCTGCCGTGGCCATGGCAAGTCCCAAATCCTTGATGCCGCGTTTGGCTGCAGGAGGGTGCCCGAGCAAATGGAGGCGGCGCCTTTGCCATGGAAAGGCAGCCTGGCCTGGTGTCGGCAGCGCCCGTGGCGGAGGAGCTGAGCGGCACAGGCAGGCGGGGACACCCTTTGCACTCATTTCCAGGGGCAAAACCTGTAGGCTTTGACTGCAGAATGGTGGTTTGGGTGCATTTGCACACAAGGTAAAGGAGGTTTGGCAAATGGCTTGAGATGTCTGGTGTGCATTTCCCGGCAGAGCAGGCACGGTGCAGTGTCCTCCGGAGCAGGTGTCTGTGTCTGGTCAGCTGCTGCTGTGCCAGTCCCTAAGGTTCATCTCCTCTTTCCACCTCTGAAACAACTGAAAGACGGAAATGAGGAAATTTTGACCTTCTGGCGTGACATTCTTTTCCAGAACCTTGTTGGGAGCGAGTCAACATTGAACAATGTTTTGCTTTCCAGGATTCACTTAGTGACTGTGCACTGTGGGCAAGAGAAGAGCGAGGGGTTTCAGCTCCGACAGCCGCGGTGTCGTACGCTGAGGCACCCCGGGGCTGGCCTGTCCTTGGCTGTGCGAGGCAGTGCGATCTGGTGGATTCTCCCCTCATCCACTGGTGGGGCATGGAAATGCCAAGAGCCCTGCCTTTGTCACGGGGAACAAGGAGATTCCTCCATTTAGTTATTAAACGAGTGACACTTTTGTGACCACGTAGGTCGTGCCAGCGTGTGCGCTCTGCACACACGTACGGTGCGGGGTTTCCCAGAATGGGACACGGAGGCCTGCAGGCTGCCAAGGGCACCGTGGGACTAGCAGGACGAGTGCCCCCGGCCGCCTGCCGCATCCCCTCTGCTGTGTATAACGCTTGATGCCGTCGTGACGCTTCCCCAGGCTTCCTTGCCCAAGGAACCTGCCTCCTGCACGCGGCCCTTCCTGTCCGAGCAGGAGTCCATGGGGACGGTGCGGGAGCTCCTCCTCAGCCCAGCTCAGCAGCTGTTGCTTTGATTAACTCATGGACCCTGCAAAGTCAGGTTAGCCTTTGCCTTTTTGGGTAAAGCTTTGGCAGCGCTGCGGTGGCTGAGCTGTGAATGGCGAGGGGGGTGGCAGGAAGTGCTGGGATTTGCCTGGCGCCGCTTGCGAGCCTGGGGGCACCGATCCTTCCAGGCCTGCTCATGCCCTGTCCTGCTCTGTGTTACACTGCAAGAAATGAACCCCAAGGGCAGCCCCTGGCGAGCCAAACGTGTGGGGTAACAAGAGGTGAGAGTTATTCAGGCTCTTCCTAGAACACCAGCGAGAGTTTCTCTGTACTCCAGCGAGCGCAGAGCTGGGGAGGGAGGGCAGTGGGGTGCCGGGGGTGCCCTCCCCTTCCTTCCTTAATAAATGTAGGGACCGAGGCACGGGCAGAATCACTCTTGCAACGGCTTCGTGCCAGTTTTGACCCCAGGAGTTTCAAAAGGGATGAGGACGTGCCAAGAGCAAGCTCTGCATCGAAGGGAATTGTCTTTAATAAATCAAAGAACAAACGGTTCCCAGACATAGATAAATATGTTTATGGAAGGTAACCATGGATGATAGCAAATATACAGCCATTTTTCACTGGGTCTCTAGGCAATTGGGAAGATATTTTGTCAATGGTGATAGGAGCTGGGGGAGGACTGAATCCTCCTTAAAATGTTAGCCTAGTGTGTTGCAAGTGCCTCCTGGTGCTCTGCAATGTTTTCTGGGTAGGTTTTATTACTTGGCAAGATCCCCTATGACTAAATCTCAAAAGGCTTCTTTTTAAAAAATGTTGCATTTATTTATGTGTAATACAGTTTGAGTTTGCTCGTGCAAAGAAAAAAAAAAAAAAAAAGGCCATGTATGGCCTTTATTTGTAAAAGGTTTCTAACCACTTGCCAAACACTACTGGGTGGAAAGCTGTGTAGCTGCGGAGACAGCCTCTTCCTTGTCCGAACACGCAGTTCCCATGTTAATCATAACAAGTATGTGCAGAAAAGAGCTGACCCAGGCCCTGCCAGTAATCCTGCTCTGCAGCTGGGACAGCATCGGAGCTCCACTTTCTTCCTGTGTGGAACTACTTCCACCGGTGTTTTCCTAGTATTTAGCATGCAGTGAGGAGTGTTCTCCTGAAACTATGAATCATCTCCTTTTAGGAGGAAAAGTGGAGGATAAGGCTAAAGTAACAAGCTAGCTTTAAATTATTAAATATCTTTAGTCAACAAAACATTTAAAACAACATCACCTCACAGGAACTTTTCTTTCAGTGATTATGTCACTGCTTTATTTGAACACATTACTAAGTTGGAAACAGTTTGCAGTTTTGTGACTGAGTTGGACAGAACTCAGTTTTTCCTTGCTTTTTAGCCTGTGAAAACTTACAGCTTTATACCAGTCAGTGATCTAGGCTATTATATTCAGGATATGCCCTAGTTTAAAGAAGAGAGTCACTAGTAATATAGGAGTAATAGCTTATCGTAGATTTGTCTAACAAGCCTAGCAAATGTGCACCAGTTTCCTCTTTCAAACAAACAAACAAAAAAAGATTCCACTAAGATCACTTATTTCATTTCCCTTTCCTGTTATGCTTGTTGTAACCCTACTAAGCAGTTTTGAAAAGCCAAATGTAGTCAAATTGGAACCATCCAGGTAGGGAGGCTAAAAAAAGTGCTTGGGCTTTTGCTGTTTCTCTTTTCACATCTTGTTTTTAGGAGATACATTTATGTCTGTGTGAAACATAGGTTATCCTCTGTTACAAAATACCTGACCACCACACAGCAAACAAAATTCAGACATCTATGAATTTGTTTATTGGATTTGTAATGTTTAACCTGTCAGTAGCGTAAGTCCAGCAGCATATCAAGTTATACTGCTAGAAGTATGTGGGAATCACTTCCGAGCTCCATGTAAAAGTCTCTCTCTCCTTTGGTAGTGTTTAATTATCGGAGGCGGCCCGTGTGGTTTGCGGACTGCCATAGAGCTTGCCCTGCTCGGAGCCAAAGTGGTGGTGGTGGAGAAGCGGGACACCTTCTCGCGGAACAACGTGTTGCATCTCTGGCCCTTTACGATCCATGACCTCAGGGGACTGGGAGCAAAGAAGTTTTATGGGAAGTTCTGTGCGGGATCTATTGATCACATCAGTAAGTATGCGGGGGGCATGGGCACCGCTCCGCCAACGGGAGCGGAGTCGTTGGGAGATTAATGGAGACTGCCTTGCCCTGGCAGGAAGATTTTTTGCCTTGCTCAAAGTACAAAAAAAAAGTGGACTCCTTCATTTAAGCCAAATAACGATTGGGCAAATACCACAGTCTTACAGAGCAGCAAGTGGTGTTTAGGAACACGCTTTTTCTTACCTTTTTTTGTTAATCTGGGCTTGTGTTTTTTTTTTAAAAAAAAAAGTTATCCTTTTAATCAGAAATATGCAAAAGTGTGGTAATATGCAAGGAAATGATTTTCATACCCTGGAAGAATTCTCTATCCTAAATGACCAACATGTTGGGCATGCAGTTTGTTTAAATATTGTTAAAAGGGAAAGCTCCAGAAGTGTATTCTAAGAATATTGTTGAAGTAAATTTTATCCCCTAGGAGATTATGTGCAGCAAAATCCTGGGTTGGTTGCTTCGTTTTCATTCCTCACCCTACAGGGAATAGCACTACCTGTTTTTGTTTACATTCGATATCAGCTGGTATCAACTATGCTTGCTTGTGTATTAAATATGTCTTTGTTACTATCCACAGGTATTCGACAGCTTCAACTTATCCTCTTCAAAGTTGCACTAATGCTAGGAGTTGAAATCCATGTGAACCTAGAATTTGTAAAAGTTGTGGAACCTCCTGAAGATCAAGAAAACCAAAGTACTGTTTATCGTAATGTGAAAAAGAGCTTAAACAGGAAAAAAAAAAAAGTCTTAAATGCCTCTCTCTACGCACACAGAGTAACTTGTTTTTATAGCAGGTCTTCTATGAAACCATTCTAGTAGTCGAATTATGTTCAAAAAAAGAGACCCACTGGCCCTTCCCAATTCAAGCCTGCTGTATGATAGGCATGATAAGTATCATTGTGACAGTGCTCTGATAATACTTAAGAAAAAATACGTACTTTTCAGGCTGGCCTGAGAAGTGAGGTTTTGCACTATGCCTTCTGGCATGTGTGTGAGGCGCTCCAGGGAGTCTGGTGTGGCTTTTTGGTATCTTCTTGCAAAAACATTTTTTTTATTGGCAATATAAATATTGAGGATAGATTTAAGTGTTCTGTTCCTTGTTTTGCCTTTGTACTTGGTAAAACTCCCTCTGGCACATGGAGTCTTATTAGCTCTCTTTTGCAAGATTCTTATAAAATAGATAAAGGTTTCATTTCTGTTTTTTTTTCAGGATTAGATTTGGGGAATAGTAGTAATAAAATAGTCTGAGATTTTACTTTAAAATAGTATGTAATTTCTTGTTAAGGATTCATTTAGTAACAGTAGAATAATATATTATCATAAGTAGCTAAAGGATAAAAATAGTTTCTAAATATGAGCAATACAAGCACTTTCAGATTATCTGTCCTTTGTTAATGCAAAAAGTAAATTTAGCCTTATAGGCACATTTCTTTTTAATTTTTATTTAGAAGATGGACTTTAAAAGTATTGACAGTGGAATACTGTTTTTTCCTTTCATAAAACCCACCCTTTCCTTGCTATAAATGCATGCACTGTCCTGTTAAGGTCATTCTGGGGCTATTTCTATAAGAAAGAAGTGCTTAAGTTTATTCTTGTGATATGGGTCTTAGAGGAAAGGTAGTGCCTTCAGTGATCCAAAGGAAGGCTTCGCTTTTTTTTTTCTTTTTTTTTTTTTTTTGTTGTTGGCCTATGAGCTTAGCGCCTCACTAATGCCATCCGCCTGCCTGCCGCTTTGACTCTAGCCTCTCCCCATATGAGGTAGAATTCAGCTCAGTTTGAATGAAAAATTGACCATTTACACTAATACCCTTTCTTCAAAGTCTGGTTGCACTACTTCATTGTGTTTCTGAAGAGTAAATAAGCAAATAATCATCTTTGTGTTTTTAGAGATCGGCTGGAGGGCAGAATTTCTGCCAGTGGATCACCCTCTGTCAGAGTTTGAATTTGATGTTATTATCGGTGCAGATGGCCGCAGGAATACACTAGAAGGTAGGTGGATGTGTACTCTTAGCCTTAATGATGGTTTTTTAGGCCAATTTGGAAGGCCTGAAAGTGAGGGGAGAATAAAAATGCAAAAAGCTGCCTTTTACTCTAGAAATGTAGGTGAGAATTATTTCTTATGTGGTGTCTCCCACTTTTGTTGTTGAAAAGCTGATTCTCAGCACTGTATCTATTTATACTGCTTCCAAAAGGCATTGTGGTACCATTAGGCTTGCTTCAAGGTTAAATAACAACACGAGGACTTGACTTGATGGGGAACTACATGTTCATTGCTGCTGTGCCATGAGTGTGGGCTGTACGTCTGAAAAGGGGACTTCCAGGTACCTAATGAAGTATTGCTCTTGAACGGTGATCGTTACTTTCAGAAGAAGTTACTTAAGTAACAATTCCAAAAGATACTAAGGGAAAAAAAATCCTGCTTCTTTGATGGGAGTTGTCATGGAGATGTCTGGCAACCCAAGCCTCTTGGTGAGCACAGCGCTGGCTGCACCACTCCTGTGTCACAGGAACAAGCTGCCACTTAATTGTATATTCTCCCTCAAGCTTTATTTCTATCCATGTTATTTTCTTTTCACTAAATACCCAATTTCCCCTTTTATTAGCTTTGTCGTTTGTGTCTGCTTATTCTTCTGTCTGCTGAAAAACACTTGGTATTATTATATACTTGGTATTAATTTCTTATAATGCTCTCTTTAGAAAATATTCCTCAGACTACTTAAGTCTAGGCATCTATTAAAGCAAAATTAGTCATTCCTTGGCTGCAAACTCTGCTGGGAGGGTTGTTGTCATATCAGGGTCTAGGGAGTTTTGGTGGACTGAGGACTGTTTACACACAGAAGCTGGTGTTGTCATTGTCAAATTTATCCCAGTGAAATAGTGAAGCTGAGGCTCACCTGACTAGCCAGAGCATTTCAAGAAACAGAGAAAAATTCATAATTTATTTGATTTACAGAAATCCTTGCATTCTCTGAAAAGTCATCTGCAGTTTGGTTTAAAAAAAAGAAAAAAACAACACCTCTAAGGACCATGTGTGTGTCTTCCCTTTTCACCGAAGTGTAAGGGGAATACAGAGATGGGAACACCATTAACGTGTGATCGCTGGACAGGGCGTAGCATGCTGTTTTGTAGGGGGGGCAAACAAGGCAGCTAGGAGGGCCCAAGCAAACAAGTGGTTTAGCATGCCAGGCTGCATCAGTCTCATGTTGCAAGTATAAGAGTTAACCTGCAGAACATTTTTTCAGAGCCTCAAAGTCTCTGAAAACCATTATAAGCTGAGAGTGTGTGCATCTAGTATTAATGTGTAACTTTGTATTCTTCATTTTTTTCTGCTGCTTTTGACTGTTGCCTTTTGCATATTTTTTTTCAGAAATCTTTTATCATCAATGTACCAAAATTCTCTAATTTGTTAAGCAGTGTGGTTTAGAAAGTGTGCCTCCATTGGCTTTCATCTGCACTATTTCTTGTCTTTTTCCTCCAGTCATCACTTGTCCCTTAGTTGCTGCTTAAGTTCAGATAGTTCCCCTCCAGAGATCCGTCTCCTGTGTTTTTAATTCTTGCTGTACTTTGCTTACCAGGTTTTAGAAGGAAGGAGTTTCGTGGAAAGCTGGCTATAGCTATCACTGCCAATTTTATAAACAGAAATACGACCGCAGAGGCCAAGGTAGAAGAAATCAGTGGTGTTGCTTTCATCTTCAATCAGAAGTTCTTCCAGGACCTAAAAGAGGAAACAGGTAGGTGGATCTCACTTTTTCCACAACCAAATCAGAGACCAACTCTTTATCTGCCAGGCCACCCTGCCATTCCTACTAACCTCAACTTAAATCATTTTTTTCAAGTACTAAAATGCTACTGATTTCAGAATCTTGCAGAGGGAGATGTGTGTGGTACAGTAGAAGTTTCTTTTAGACTGCACATTGCCACATCATAGCTTGTTTTAATGTTTACATCTTTCTGAAATGTAAAAATGCCTGATATATCCAACAACTTTAGAAGGACATTTTCCGTGCCCAGATATTTCCCTTATGACATGGTTTGTTTTGCTTGTGTCTGTTCACATATTAGATGGCTTAAACCATATAAAAAAGGCTTTGTCCTCCTGGGAGGAGTTTATTCTTGCTTTTTGATGCATGAGTCTGATAAAACTGAAAAGAAATGGACAGGAATTTGCCACACGTATTAAAATATAAATGGTGAATTAAATCTATGAAAAGGGATTTCAATTGCATCCATTGTCAGTACAAGCAATTCTGTTCATTTACAGGAGATGTTTTATTACAAGTAGCAGAATTCCTGGTTAGACCCAATGTTGGAGCTTTATCAACCTGAAAAACATATTTTTCCACTGGCTCCTCTTTCCTGCTTGTAGGAAGATTGCTAATGCTGCAGTCTAAGTGACTGTTCCTTAGTGGGACGCTAAATAGCTTTAAATTATCTAGTGACAACTTCTGTGGGGTAGGACTGCTCTCCTGTTTTGTTTTTGTCTTGTAGCATTTTGTCCATTGACCTCATCTTACCTAGGAAAAGTGAATATATCTCATATAGCCCAAGACAGGGAAACACTTGTGGGAATCAATCTGGTACTGTAAGTAAATGACACCAAAAGTGTTCTGTGCATCATAAGAAATGTATTATCTCTTTTTTTAGGAATTGACCTGGAGAACATTGTTTACTACAAAGATAGCACTCACTATTTTGTGATGACAGCAAAAAAGCAGAGCCTTTTGGACAAAGGAGTGATTATTAATGTAGGTAAAAATGCTGGACAAAAACTTATTTTATTTGCTTGGCACCAAGTAAATGTGCGCATCTGCATAAAAGTCTAGTTCCATGGTACAGAAGGTGTTTACAGACTTGCTGCATGGCTTTGTTAAAGCTCGGATCACTTGGATCTTACTCTGACTTCTCTGCAACGCCTCCAGACAGCACAAAGTTCCTGAGGGGAGCTGAAAATGATACTTCCGAAACTCGTCAGTTCTGAAACTGGCTGAAAAGTGATTTTGTCTCACTCGGGAATTGCACGCTGTTGTCATCACACCACAAAATAAAAGCCTCATTTTTTGAAAGGTTGATCTAACACATTTAGGTCCAGTTTCATCAGGCAAATAAGGAAGTATTAAAATCTCCCCCAGGGTAAAATTCGGAATTCTCCAAAGTGGTTGAAACATGATAGAAGAATGTTGTAAACATGATGGCATAAATTTTTAAAAGTACTCAGGAATGTTTGAGACCCTTTAAAAGACATTCATTTCTTTTTCATCTTTAATATGTGGGCTTTGTGTCTTTTCATTTCTAGAAAGTATTCTGGCACTGTTTAAATTTCTCTCCCTGGAGACCTAGAAAAGATCTTTTCTTTTAACTTGAAAGTGCCAAAATAGCCGGGTACAACTTCCCAAGGGAAGTGCTCGTGGTGAGCTCTTGGAAAGCTCCTCGGCTTGGTGTGCCGGCCCTGATGCCGAGGCCTCTTGGGGTGCCCTGGGGAGGAGATGGGCAGCAGTGGGCACAGACCCTCTGCCACTGCGGGGACATCCCCTCACGGGCTTGAGTCTCGGTGCGCAGGGCGACCCGTCTAAAGACAGCTGTGCTAATAGCAGCTCTTGTGGCCTCATCCCTGCGATCATCTGTGATTAAGCCTTAAATAGAAACTGCTGTATTAATAATCTTGGGTCTTAAGTTGGGTGACCCATCCAGGAAAGGTACTTCACCACACTGGCTAAAAAAGGCAACCCAAAGCAGAGCACCAGAAGAGCTTCCGTGGTCCAAGTTTTGCTGCAGAGGCGCCGAGTCCAATCGTGGGGCTGAGCCTCACGTGTGCTGCGGTGGGCGCGTGCCCGTGGTTCTGCTCCCAGGTGTTTGCAGGAGTGCGGTGTGCTGCAGCGATAACGATGATATCTCTTGATGGGAGGGAAGTCAAGTGATGAAAATAACATGGAGCCAGGCTGTTATCATCTTCTGTTGCAAGCCAGGCTGTTAGTTTAATGTCCATGCAGATCGTTCCGGTTTGGGGTGGCACAATAACTGTGTTTACGTGTCAGCAGCTTTCCTGGGGAGACAGCAGATCTCCCTTGGGTCTTGGTGCCGTGGGATGTTTGCTGTGTTGCTGCTACGCTGCTGCCGTGCAGGACTCACCCTGCACGTTCCTCTCCTTGCAGGACTGTGTCGACACTGAGTTGCTCCTGTGCGGGGAAAACGTGAACCAGAGCAATTTGCTGTCCTATGCCAGAGAAGCTGCTGACTTTGCAACGAATTACCAGCTGCCTTCCTTGGATTTTGCAATTAATCACTATGGGCAACCAGATGTAGCAATGTTTGATTTTACTTCCATGTATGCATCTGAAAATGCGGCGCTGGTGAGAGAGAGGCACCGACACCAGCTCCTGGTGGCACTTGTTGGAGATAGTTTGCTTGAGGTATATCTAGGAAAATCTTTCAAATAGCTCCTTTTTAATCCAGCCATTCTATCTACCCGCCAAAACCAAACTTGGTCTTCACTTACATATCCTGAAACAATGGCACCTTCATTAAAATAGATTGTTTTATGCCCTAGTTGATGTCAGAAATTAATGCTTAGCTGGCAGGCACCGGCTGAGTTCTGTTTTGCTTTATGCAGGTTGTGTTTCTGCCTGAAAACTGAGCTGTGTGTCCTCAGCCTGGGTGCCTGGCATAGCTCTCTTGACTTCAATCGGAAACAAAAGCTTTGTCCAGACTTTCATTCCAGTCCTTCTGCCTTAATATGTTCTCTTTGTGGAAAGTGTGTGTTACAGCTAGTATACTTTTTTATTTGTGTTGACAGCCTAAAGTGTTTGAAAGGACCAGTCCAAATCAAAATTAACAGATGAAAATAGTCATCTCTCCCCCCACCTACACACAGAGGTTTTTACGCTCTCAGCTGATTTCCCAGTACTTTACTTGAAACCTAGATACATTTTTAATGTAGAAATTTAAAAAACGAAACTAAAAAAAAGTCACTACATTTTTTTTCTTCATTACATAAGACTTGGAGAAAGCACTCTAAACATTGCAAGAGTTAGCAATGTTGTATTTGAACTTTTTCTGGGCAACTTTTCCAAGTTGCTGTGGAATCTTCAACTCCAAATGCGCATTGCAAATCACTTTTGTAATAAGTTCTGAAGAAATAACAAGTAATTAAAATGTAAATACTACTTACAGCCATTCTGGCCAATGGGCACTGGCTGCGCGAGAGGCTTCCTTGCTGCTTTCGACACCGCGTGGATGGTGAGGAGCTGGGCTCAGGGAAAACCCCCGCTAGAAATCCTTGCTGAACGGTGAGTGCTGCTTGGTTTTCCCCTTTGTTTTCAGTGTTTTCAGAATTGCACTGCTGGTAGGAGATGCTGCAAGATGTCAATAACAAAAATACTCTGCTCCTTTGCGATACTGGTGTGTTGAAGTTAAGTAAGTATCCTTTCCTGTAGGATACCGAGCAACTTCTGACAATGATGACCTGCAGCCCATTGCTCTCTCTGCTCTGGTGCTGTGACATGGAGATCCAGCCACGTGCACAGCCTGGGTTTAAATCACTGCTAGTAGTGCTAGCTGTGAGCCTCAGAAAAACACCAAGATACCTTGTGTCTAAAGAGTGACCCTCTGATCTTTTCAGCACTTACATTTATTTTAAAAAAATAGAGATTTTCACTGAAAAGTGTAAACAAATATTTTAATATCTGACTAGCTGATATCTGTGATTTTAGCACTGTATTTCAGCTTATAAGCCCCGGCATGGTAAGTGTGTGCAAAGATGATTTGCCGCCCTGCTGAATTGCAGGTTTCCGTGTGCTGTGTGTCTCTGGTCAGAGCACGGCCAGCAGCTCTGGCGAGGCAGCAGTCGGGTGGCCGGGCCCGCTGACTTTGCCTTGACACTTGCCCTGCTCCGTGCCGGCCGCTCGGCTGCTGTAGGGGCCAGCAGGAGCAGTCATGGTTGCGGTAACGTGAGTAAGAGCACTGCTAAATACAGTGCTCTGAGGAGCCTTAAGATAGGAGCTTGTGGGATGACTCAAACGTAGCACAGACCCAAGTGGAAAATTGAACAGCATCATAAAAAAGGCCATAGTGGTTATGGGAACTGCAGATTGACGGGGTTTAGTGCTGTTATGTGGTAAAGGAGTACTCCTTGGGTGGAGGTTAAAGCAAAACCAGATGATTTTGCATGATGTAATCTCCTTTTTTTTTTTTTTTTTTTCCTTCTTGCTCACTTCCTGCCTCAGGAAAATGTGGGCATCACTGTTAAATGTCTTTGTTATCCATTTTCTATCTGGTATCTTCCTATTGCTGAGTGAGATGCAATATGCGGATGCAATGTGCGTTAATGCATAATACTTGTCCTGGTAGAATCAAGATAAAAGTGACAGGCAAAAATTAAATAATCATTTTCTAAACAATATTTCGTAATTGATATCTCTTGCCTCTTTTTTTTCTCTGCTAGGGAGAGCATTTATCGACTCTTGCCGCAAACTACCCCTGAGAACATTACCAAGAACTTTGAGCAGTATACCATCGACCCAGGAACAAGATACCCGAACTTGAACTCAAGCTGTGTTCGACCTCACCAGGTCAGTACTTAAGAGGCTTGCTTAGGAAAGGATGGTACCTGTTGTTGTTGTTCTGTTTGCTGTTGTCCAGGAGAAACACGACCACAGATAGAAATAGCACATGAACAAAGTCTTCAGGAGCCTCATTGGTTTAGATCCAATTGTTGATAAAGTCAGTCTAGAAAGACTTTTATTTTTCTGCAATTGATTTTAATGTTTTGGTGCAAATTGCTCTTTCTTGTAGGTGAGACACTTATATGTTACTAATGAGTTACAACAATGCCCTCTTGAAAGAGTAAGCTCCATTAGAAGATCGGTGAATCTGTCCAGACGAGGTATGTGATGTCTCATGTCTGCTGCCACTTAATATTGGGAGCTTTTTGAGCACACAAAACCTGACTGAAGTGTTTGCTCTCTACGTGACTGCAGAGTCCGATACGCGACCTAACAAGCTTTTGACGTGGTGTCAGAAGCAGACGGAAGGGTACCGCAACGTGAA
>NW_010589873.1:184246-197193 GCF_000705375.1 Tinamus guttatus
GGCCTGGCGCTGTGCGCTATCATCCATCGCTTCAGGCCTGACCTCATGTAGGTGGCGGGGGCAGACTCTGGGGTGCAGGGTGCCTTCTGCTTTTGCAAGGGGGTGCACCCTGTTGCCAGCGTAGGTGGACCCTGCGGCAGGAGGAGGGTGCTAGGGGAAGGGGCAGCCTTGCATGAGACATGTGCGGGACCGTGCAGTGCCCTCTTATGCCGATGGGTTGTGGGGGCCTGTTGGGTGAGCTCTGTGGAGGGGAGGCCCCTCTGACGGTCTCCACACTGCCGTGGATGCAGTTCCTGTCTTCCCACATGGACCAGCCACCCCCAGGATTGGGAATCATGGAGGAATTGCTGTCACGCTTGCCTTGCTGTGGATAAGTGAAAGGAGTATTTGAGTTTTTTTAATGGGGTATGATAGGTTGGAAAAACACAAGGCTGACACCCAAGACACTTGTTTGTGCAGCACTGCCTGAGGAAGGAATAAGATACTTTTTGCTTCAAGTTAGTTTTTAAAAAATGGAAATTATGGATGGTTTGGTGACTGTAAGAACAGCGCAAGGAGAAAGCAAAGCAATCCCTGCTGTGTGTGGAAAGCATTTCTCTTAGGCACAGCTCTTTTTAGAAAGCTGAGAGAGATTTATGTTCCTGAGTTAACAGACCTCCTGCAGTTTTCCTAGTATTGTGCTTGTATTTTTGGCTTCATGTATTGGATGGGACAGGTGGAGGACGCAGCCGGTTGAAGCCTCGCTGGTCCCAGTGTGTTGAGTAGAACTGAGCACAGGCTGGGGCCGTGGGAAGCACCACCTCCGGGTTCCCCCTTCTCAAATGTCCCCTCGGGATCTGGGAATATCACTACTGAAGGGAGCCTGGCACTTCAATGGCAGGTAGTGGTGAGGGGAGTAAATTCTTTGGGGTTCATGAGCTAATGCTTCTTTTGAGAAGGGAACTGCCCTGTCCAGAGCTTAGTTATTTGTTTAGGTGTTTATTTTAATGACACATTTTGGAAGTTGTTCAAAGCAGTGAAATTGTAGAGCAAGTCCCATAGAAAATAGATGAGATAATGTGGTTGCTGATGTGTGTGATGTGTGTGTTTAGTGTGCAGTTAAATCCAGCCATGGGCAGACAGGAGCACCTTGTTTAGAGGACATATGTAACAGTGTAGAGAGGCCATAGTGCATGTGCATAGCACTCTTGATTCCTAAAGGTGCTCTTGGCAGCTCCGATGGTTTTTCAGAGCAAACCCCACTGATGCCAGCTCCTTGTCCCCATAGCGACTTCGACGCCCTGAAGGAGGAGGACGTCGTCCAAAACAACCAGCTGGCGTTCGACGTGGCCGAGCGGGAGTTCGGCATCCCCCCGGTCACCACGGGGGAGGAGGTGGGCTCCGCCGCCGAGCCCGACAAGCTCAGCATGGTCCTCTACCTCTCCAAGTTCTACGAGCTGTTCAGAGGGGCACCGCTGCGGGCCGTGGGTAAGCCGAGCCCGGGCACCTCCGGGGCTGTGGGGAAACGTGGTTTGAGACCAGGGTTTTCTTGGAGGGAGGAAAAAAAAAAAATCTGTACATATATGCTAAGCAGTCTCCTCTTCGGAACAGATGCTGGGGACAAGCAAAATGGAGAGAGTAATGACCTTTGTTCAGCAAAATCATCAAACCTGATCTTCAATAATTACATCAATTTAACCTTACCAAGAAAACGAGTACCAAAGGTAAGTTGTGAGGGAAGGGTTGTCCTATAAACCTCCCTCTTTTTAAAAGGCAAAAAGAAGCCTTCAGGCTTAAAAGGAAATATTTTATATATTCAAATCTTAAAAGTCCCATAGAAAGATATTCGTGAGCATATTAAAAAAGAGTAAAGCAAATAAATCAAGACTCCCCCCTAAACAAAGCGTTATAGGCACCCGCTTTTGTAAAACTAAATCTGAAACATTGTCGCTCTCTAATCAGTGAAACATTGATAATACTCCCAATTAAGCATTCCTCATAAATGAAAAATCCATAATCCCAGTGAGAATTTGGGTTTAGTTGGGTAGCATTTGCATTCATTCTCCATGTCAATCCTTCTTAACGTAAATAAATGTAAGGGCGAGTGTTTCATTTAGTTTGTTTATAAGTTATATTTTTTAACTTGAAACAATCCAGAGCTTGGCTCCAATACTCATATTTTCTTTTTATCTTTGCTTTTTGAAAACTTTCCAGCAGGTGTTTTGAGGAGATTTTGCACAATGCTAGACATTGTTTTAGAGATTTTCAGGAAGATGTGGGAAAGGAATTCTTCTAAGCATGGTTATTGATGTCTTTAAGAAAAATAGTAGTGTAGTTTTATATTTCTTGAGATACACCTTTAGCCAAGATATTATATATCCGTTCAAATAGTTACTTGAGCTCTGGAAGGGTTATTATTGGGGGCGGGGGGAGGAGGGCGGGAGATGTGGTGGCTTTTTATTGTTTATTTATTCAACTAAAGCTGACATTTTGACAGTTAGTGGATGTTCTCAGCACTCTGGTTATTGATAGTCAGTTTTGAGGGGGAACCTTCAAGCCCTCCGTGGATGTAGAAACCCTGCGGCTGCCTATTCACTAACTTGGTCCTCTTCAGGACTTTGCTTTCACAGTGATGCCTCCCTTCATTTTGACTTCATTCTAAGTGGGGGGTGTGTGTAAGAACTGGCTCAAGGTCAGCAGCACCAATCCAGCTGCTGCAGCTCTACAGCACCGTGTACTTGGCCACCAAATTGTTCATTTCTGTGTTCTCTGAAAAACAACTTAATCCAAAGCTGTTTAATGTCTGAGTTTCTTGTGCTGCCTGAAACTGCAGAGCAACCATGATGATTCTGCAGTCGTCTCCCCCCCACTTTTTTTTTATTTAAACAGACCTCCTTCGTACTTAACTTTATTACTTCCTTATGCAGTATTTGCCAATGCAAACACTTGCGAAAGTACACATTTCCCACTCCTTTTTAACTTTAGTGTCCTTGGGAGTATATAAAATTGGGAGTATGTCTACGTACTACAGTTTTCACTGTTTTAATATATTGCTTTTTAAATTTCTCTCTTATTTTCTAAGTTTTTGAGTGAGTGTGTGTGTGTATATATATATGTATATAAAATATATATATAAAATGTGTACTTTAGTTATTTGTGGATCATATACAACTTATACAACTTCTTTTTTTTTTTTTAGTCCCCTGAAAAACTACTCTAGAATGTCCAGGTCTTTTTCACTGACTTATGTCTTGAATAATTTCCTTTCATAAACACATTTTCAAATCCTGTGGAGTCAGTTGCTCAGTAACCTCAGAGGTCTTTGTTAGGAAATAACTTCTCCTTGCCACCTATATTTGTGCAAACCAAAGGGACAGGTTTCCCTGCTAACCAAGCAGTGAGAAACCAAGTAGGCAAAGTAAACATTGCTTTTTCTTGTGGTGACTTTCTTAGATTTTTTTTTTTTTTGTGGTTCCAATGTTGTTGTTTTCCCTGAGTTATTCACAGAAGTAAAGAGACTGCTGGACTGTTAGTAGTGAGGAGAGCTTTGCATTGCCAAGTCGTGCGGTGCTCTGACACAAGGGCCTGCCCTCTTGCTTGGCGCTTCGCTGGGCAATTGCACGGCTTTGCCTTTCCCTTCTCTGTAAGCCAGGTAATTAAAGCCCTCTGTGTGAGGGCTTTATTCACTCCATCAACCTCTGCTTTTATGTGGTACAGGGTATTATACGGAATATGTTGTACTGTTATGTTGTTTGTTCATGCTCAGGAGCTTCATGATTACAAGTAATGTTGAGCTGGGTTAGGGAGAGCTGCTGCTGCTTGAAAGGCCACGCACCAAAGCACACCAAGTGATCAGCATATCAGCATCTGATCCATTTGGGATTTGCCCAGAAGTTGTTTGGGATTGCTTCCATTCACTGCGTAATGTTTTATAATAAACAGTGAACATGTAAAAAGGAAGCCTGTATTCTTTGATCTCTCTTTATCCTATTTTTTGTGTTAAACTGGCTGTGCAATCACTGAGTTGCAGCATGAGCAAGTGCAAATGACTGGGATGTAGTTTGCTGTTCAGAAATATAACCTACCATGACACATATCAGGCCAAAAAGCTCTCCAAGTCATAACTACATATTTCATATAGTATATATGTCATTTTTTCCTAAATTGTGCCAGCTCTTTAAAACTGAATGTAGTAAGAAATGATACAAAATTTTAAGTATTGACTGTTTTGAAACTTTGTGCAGACTGAGCGCTGTATGATATCTCCTTCAATAAAATAATTAAGTACATGTATTGCTTGAACACGAAACACAGAATTTATGTGCTTAAGTACTATGTAAATCCACAGTCAGGGGGATGAACATGATCAGGGAAACAAACCTGTGAGGAAGATAACTGCTCCAAAGTGGATCCATCTCCATGACGGATGGGTGTGCAGATACCTAGGCAGAAAGAAATGGGGAGGCAAGAGCGTGAGAGTGACTATTAATTGATTGATTGTTGTCGTTGTTGGGATTTTTGTTGTTGTTGAGGTTGATTGTTGTTGTTAGGTAGGGCCAGGAGGGAGCCCCTCGGCCCATGGACCTTCTGCTCACGTTGCTCAGTGCTCGGCCAGGCCACGTTCACCTGCTTGTGAGAGTCACCGGTGTGGAGGGATGCAGCTGGGTGCAGGGAGCAGCCATGGCAGTAATCCACGTGCTTTGCTTTCAGGTCGAAAGGAAAGCAGAAGAAAATGAGACTAACAAAAGACGTCGGAAAGGGCTTTTCGGTGCCTTCGAGGAGGTGGGTACCTGGCGGTGCTGGCGCAGCCCTGGCTCCCAGCTGAGCATCCAGGCCTGGCCTCATGGGATGGTGGGGGGAGGTGGGAGTACAAATATCTACCGTCTTAAAATCCTGATTTTTACCATGATGTATACTGAAAAATAACTAAATTGCCTTCAGGCAGTTGGTGGGCAAGAGGCTGTTACCCAAGTTGCTCTGGTTTTGGGGCTTTTTTCTGACCCAATAACATCTGATGCATTGTGAGTTGGTTTGTTTGTTCCTTTTCCCAACTCAGTCATTTAAAGAAGTTTTTGTTTAAAGAGTTTTGAGAAGATTTGCATTGCTGCTTGCTTCCTGCTCCTTCTCTCTGAGTTACTGGTGATAAACTGGGGAGTCACCAAGTACCAGTTTGTATTCCCTTTCTCACTGTGCTCTGGGAACAAAGCGAATTTAGTGACTCTTGTACACTGAACTGTCTTATTTTAAACAGGAAATTGTAGACTTCCTTTCCTTTTTTGCTGGTAAGGATGTTATTATCTCTCTGTCTGTGTCTTCATCAGTGTCATGTACAAGCATGAGAAAAACAGTCTTCTGGTTCCTTACAGGCTTCAGGTATTTCAAGCCAAGGGTCAAATTCTGGGAAAGAACCAAGTGATGGTAGAGAAGGCGCCAACCAGAATAAAGTGAAATCAATGGCAACACAGCTCTTGGCAAAGTTTGAAGAAAATGCTCCAAGTACAATTTTTCGGAGACAGGTGGGTTATAAAAGAACATATCATGTTTGAAACTAGAACTGCAGTCCCACCCTGTGATCATGAAGATTTCAGAGGGGAAAAATGGATTCGTAATGTGTCTGAAATAGTGTTTTTTTTTTTTCTTCTTCCTGTACTTTACACAAATGAAATGTATTCCTCTCAGTGCCTAGGGAACAAATGTGACCAGCCAGGATATAGATTGCCCATTGCTTATTTATATACTGTATATTAGTAAAGCATAGCAAAATAGTAGTCTCTGGAACACTCTGGTAGGTCTCTCTGTAGGTTTCTTGCCTGTTTCTTGCCTGTGCAGAAGTACTTCCACCCGCCCTCCTGCCCCCATACTGTAAAGGGCACTAAGGTGGTAAGGTCTGTAGTAACCTGTCTTTGTAAGCAACTCTAGTTTCTGTCTTCTGAGAAGGATCTTGGAAGTCCTGTTTACTGTCGTCTTGTTCTTTTTTCTTTTCTCCCTCCTCCACTCTGTCTTTGAAACTTGAAAAATGCTTTACAAGGAGCTAGTAGGTAGTCCAGCCCCACTATCTTCTCCTGGCCTTGCTGCTAATCCTCGCTTTGCTAAAGCTAAGGATCCGAGTCTTCTTCCACCGCAACCGAAAAGGCAGGTAGGAATTCATCAGGGTTGTTCTTGATAACCTGATTTCTGTTTCTCTAACTGCTGGAAACTCCATGTTGTTGCTTAACTACAAAATACATAAAATTATATGTAATTTGCATACCTAACAGCTCTATTTAGCATTAGTGAAAATTACACTGAAGCTTGAGGTCATTTGTGCTTCCCTGACTAGATGAGAAGATCATCTGCAAGAATTAGTAACTGCATGTAACATGCACTAAAAACACATGGCTTTGGATTTTGGTGTCATTGTGCCCAGATTTCAGACTGTATGGACATTGTTGTGTATCTACATCTTGTATCCAAGAAAATCACTGCAGTACATGAAAAGAGCCCAAGCATGTACTCAGCACTTTGAGCTGTTGTAGTGATAAAGGAAAGGGAGTTTTCAACCCAAGAAAACTGACAAAGATGCATAAGATAAAGCCTTGAGCAATCAAAAGCTGGGATTGATGCCCAGACTTTCTATATCTTTAAACGGAATTTGTAGAGAAAATCCCTGCTGGAAGCTATTTCCAGTGTCACATACACAGGGCAAAATTTTCTAATATCTTAGAAATATTAAGAGAGAAATTAAGAGTGATATTGGTATTCACTTTATATTTTAATTTCAAAAGGAAGTGAATACCGTATAGTGATATATTAAGTATAATCTGTAGCAAAATGAGATCTGAATTAAATGTGGAGATCTGCAGACTGGCTGAAAAAAAATTCATAATCTGGTGATGAGCTATTGAAGGAAGATGTGTATTACATTGTATCAGCAGCACACCATATGTTGATTGACAGAATATTTTTAAATTTTAGAAATTTGGAAAATTAAGGTCTTTACTCAAGATGGTCAATTGCAATGAATTAAAAGACTTTGGACTTTCCAGCTGGTCTTTTTATTTTAAAAACTGAATTTAACAAAGCTGAAATGAGCCTGTTGTTTCTTGTACTTCAAATGTCACTTTATATGCTAGTGCAAATTCAGAGCCTTACTCCAAATTACTCAGTAGGTGCTTTACATCTGAAGTACATTTACATCTGAAGCTTGACTCAGGGAAGAGTAGCTACTGTTGATGTTTTTACAGTTTGATTCCTTACTTTAAGGCAGACTGTGGCAATGTAATTTACTAAAAGCCCTAGAAAGGGAGATGATGTCATGTCCTTTTTCCCTGGCGAGATTTTGCATCTTTTTCATAAAAACAGAGAGTAACGTGTAGAAGGATGGCAAGACCCGCAGTAGTGGTGCAGCACTAACACATTTCAGTGCATGGACACGGGCATGGGATGCAGGGCAGGCAGCGTAATGCAGAGAGTGCCGCAAGGTTTCGTTGCTCACTGTGTGCATGGCTGTGCTACGCCTTAACTAGCACCCTTAAAAGCTGCGTGCTGCATGAGAGTGCCAAAGGCAGGCTTCTTCACTTCATGTTTCCCAGTTTCAGGTGGTAGCTAGGCCTGAAGGCGAGGTCAGGGAACCCAAACAGTCTTGCAGTGGTCCTGAGCAAACAGCCAGGAGAGCAAAGACTGTAGGAAAAGCAGAAATCCAGCGCAGTCTTTCAGAAAACTCTGAAACTCTCACGTCTGCCAGTTCTGCTGCATTTGTACTTTCTGGAGTGCTTGAGCGTCTTCAGCACCTGGAGGAAAAAATGAAACAGGTGACAAGCAATTTCTTTTTCTTTCTGTCTGTTAAGTGCATTTATTAGTCGGTATGCTGTGTTTTCCCTGGACATGCTGGCTTTTTCTCTCCTGATTTTAGGTTATATTGATACAAGTATGTCTTTCTACATTCTTGTTGTGTTCTGACAATATATGTGACTTAACTAAACTCTCCTCTCTTTTTCTTTTCTTGCTTTTCCTTTCCTGCCTGTCACTGCAGAAAAGGGCTCAGACCATAGCAAATAGGGAATTCCATAAAAAGAACATTAAAGAGAAGGCAGCACATCTTGCTTCAATGTTTGGATGCATGGAGTTCCCAAAGGTGAATATTAAGTTTTGCAGCTCCAGAAATGTTAGTTAGACTATATGTGTGTATGTGTGTGTGTGTATATATATATATGCATGTGTGGTTATTTATATAACATATATATAAATAAATATGTATATATAATACTTTGAAGGGGTGGGGTGAGGCATTTCTGTATTTAAATTTCTTTTCATCCTGAGTGGATCTGATAAGTGGTTCAGATTCCAGTGCAACTGGTAGCATTTTGTTTAAATACCATTGCAAAATTGGATTGAGGTCTTGCACAATCATCAAGATAGTCAGAATCAACATAAGAGAAATGTGGTATGGAAAATCAGGTCTTGTGCTTACACATCTGCTGGGAGCTCTCAGAATTTCCCATGAATTGGGGAGCAGTAGCTCCCCATCAAGTACAATTCAGTGGTTAGAGTTTTGCTCTGTTCTCCCCAGGAAGTAGTTTTGATGAGAGAACCAAGTATGATGGTTGCTTGCTGCCACTGTTTTGCCGGGCTTCTCACTCTGCCGGAATACACAGCAGAATTGGGCAGATGCTATCTTCCTGACTTTTTTTTCCATGCATAAGTTTAAAAATATCTTCCTAACCTCTGCTAATGTCCTTCTCTCTTGGATACTCTTCTCTGTTTCTGCTCTACACAGAATAAGCTATCTAGTAAAGGCCTATGCCACACTCAGCCCCCAGCTCCCCCTTGCCTTCCTCCTCCTCACGACTCATCTGCTGCCTCTTCTCCATCACCTGTCGGTTCAGCTCCCCGCGCTGCTCCTTCCAAACAGGTACTCTTAGTCACGGGTTACTCCTGTAAAACCCAAATTTGTGCTAATGCTTCTTGAGGGATGGCTTACTGCTGCCTTCACACAGAGGGGTTGTTGCATAGTCTGTCTTTTGCCTAAGAGTGAAAGCTTGCTCTTTTCCCTGCCCTGTTACTTCTGCATGTTTGTAAGAGGAAAATAATCGTTAAAATAATTTAGGTAGACAGCTGAAGAGCAGAGCAAGTATCTTTCAGAAGCTGAGCAAAAATCCTGTTAATTTTGCATGACTGCTACTTTTTAAATGCTTTGTTTTTAGATAATACCCTGGACAGGCCTTGGAGGATGAGGTGCTTAACACTGTGTAGCAAACTGGATCATATGGGGTTGGTTGGTTGGGCTTGAGCAGTATTTGTCTTGGTTTTCCTAGGAGTATCAGCCTAGCCTGAAGGGAGCCTGAAGAGCAGCTGGATGATGGTGATTATTTTAAAAAGAGGAGACATGTTATGGTTGTATGAGTAGGGGGAAAAAAATGTTCTTCATTGAAAAATATAAGAAAAATATCAGATCTTTTTAGACTTTTCAGCCCCGTGGCAGGGAGTTGGGCATGCAGCCTCAGCAGTAGCCGTGCGGGTAGGTGCAGAGCTGCCCTGGAGCACTCAAGGCATCCTGGGGTCTGGCATGGATGGTGGGAAAGCCTCCCATCCCGTCTCGTTCCCTGGGAAGACACCAGCTCCAAAGCCCTTGGAGGGCACCGCGAGCCTGGCAGGCGCTGCGATAACCCCCAGTCCCCTGCAATTTCATCTGAATTCACCTATCACTTTTTGTCACTCAGGAGGTATTGCCTGTGCCAGGCTTTAGGTTTACAAAATGGTTTAGAAAATATTACTGCCTGTTGTTCACTCACATGAGAGTTTTGTCTCTTCTTTTTACCACTTCACACTTTTCAGTGTGTGGAAGTTGTCGCATACTCTGTAATACACTTACTATAACAATACAGCACTATGTAAATAATGTTTAATAATATCTCAGGTGCACCCTTTCAACTACTGTGTATGCTAATTTAACAGTATTTTTTTTAACCTCTCTGTGTTCAACTTGTTCTTATGTGCAGGTTATTGCCTGTGTTCCTGTTATTTTAAGGGTGGGTTTATAGGACTCAGAATTAGCATTTGTGGTCTTTCTTCTGGCAGGTATCATTATGCAAGTCTAGGCTTTGTAACAAAAGCAGAGTTTTGGGATGGGTGAGCCAGCAGAAGGACATCCTACATGTGCAGCTCCATGCATCCTTATTACTCAGATCCTCTAAAAGGAGATCCAGTTAGTCCTCAAGTCTTCTGCTTTCCACCTGCTCTGCTGGTCAGGAGCAACAGTTGTTGTGTTGGTAGTTGTCCATTAGGAAATGAGAGTAGCCAGAAAGCTTTTGGCAGCTAGGTTAAGTTGAAATTCCTTTTGCTTTCACATGGAATGTGCATTTACATTTGTTACAAGAACGCTTCCCTTTAATAATATTGTAAGCGTATATGTAAGCATGCAGTTTTCTTGTTTTGACTGCTTGATGTTGACACAGATTGCTCTAATGGGTGGAGAACAGAAATCAAGCAAGCCTGATTGCTGGGGCGAATTGCAAGGTGTAGTTCAAGCTCAGTGATACTTTTCCTGAGCTTCAGATACTTGCACTTTAAGCACCAGTTGCTTAAGTGATTGCTTCAGCGTGTGACTAGTTCAAGGTAAACTTCCTGCTTCAACTGACTTGCAACATTCTCCTGAACTTAGGAGCTTATGGGGCAATAAGCAGTATGCAGCCTAACGTTGCTCAGCATATTCCCAGGTGCAGAATTTAGGGAGGAGAAATCGGTCTTCTGTAACCTTAAATAATACGAGGGGACTCGGTTTTCTTTTAGGAGCAACTAATCTCACTCTGCTATTGGATTCTAATATAAATGTACAATTGAGGATGGCATTATAGTATACAGTTGTGAGTTTACTTTGTTCTTTTTATCCAATAAGTTGTGCAGATGTTGAAAGACATTTTAATAGTCTTATATTAAATAATTTATATTACATAAAACCAAGCAGTACAGAAAATTGTCCTTTGAATGGCCTTTTTCATCTTAGTATGCATATTTTACATCTTTGAATATTAAAGGCTAATTTCATTATAGGATAACACTGAAAACATGCTTGGAGCTGTAAGGTCCTGGACATGTTCCCAAGTTCCTTAACTTGAACTTTTTTATTAGCAAAAATATTTTTATATGTCAGTATTTTTAAGGAAAAATAGCTACTGTACATTATCACTATGCTTTAAATTTCTTTAAAATGTCATAAATGCCATTGCCTTTATATTTTTCGTCTTTCTTCAGAATGACTTTCTGATATTTAAAAACTCTTCAATTGACAGGAGTTGGGTAGTGGCAGTGGAAAAATCCTTGCATTAGGAAGCTTGGGGCTTAAAATTTGGCCACTGTTAGGGACTGATCAGGTGCAAGATGTGAGATCACGGTTTCTCTAGGCTGGAAGGAGAAAGTGCTGGCCTCGTGTCTGGCTGTACCAGCATTACTTTTGCAGCCCTTTGGGTTGCCAGAGAGGTTGTGAGATCTTATTTTGGCTATAAAATCAAAATCACCACTGTAAACTTTAAGGGTAGCAAATCTTGCCATATTTCTCTGAAGCCTTTGCAACCTTTTCTTGGTGAACAGAGAACTAGAGACCATTAGCTCATGTGTCCTGGAAAGGTGTCCCTGCTGCTGTGCACGTCAGCACTGAGGCACTGAAAGTGCTAGTAACTTCTGCACTGTGGCAGAGCAAACCAAACGCTCTTGATTGGAAATGGTGAGGGTCTATCCTGTGGCAGCAGATGATCGTTTTGAGAGATGCTCTATTGTTTTATATCTGCTGCAGTTTGGGCTGAGTGTTGGTGTAAGTGACGATGATGATGATGATGCTCTGGTGACCTGGCCACCCCAGCACACGAAGCGGCACCTCCCCTGCAAGACACATCCACATGCACAACCCAACACGCCTTCTCCTGCTTTCCAGCCCTCGGGAGGTTTCCATTGCGAGGAGGGCTGGCCGAGGTAGCCCGTGCGCTGTCCCCCATGAGTTTGGAGCCACAGCCCAAGGAATCTCCTTGCAGGCCCCTCTCATTAGTTTAGTTAGAAATAGTCTGACACTGACACTGGTGAAGCAGGTAAGGGAAGCGTGTTCCCTTCTTGAGCAGAGTTTCTCAGGTGTTCCCTACTCTTGAGGTGAGGCACTGTTAAGAGAAGAGTGACTCCTACTAGAACATTAACAAAACAAGTCCTTATGGGACTTTTAGGGCATTTTCCTAGAATGTGCTATAAAATGCCATGGTTTGGGGGGTGGATGTTACAATTTGCCTTTTTATACCCATTTTCTGAAATATAACCCAGGCTTCAAAAATCCAGTGGAAAAAAAATATGTATTTTTAGTCTATCACAATGATCCCATCTTGATAGCCATTGCAAGGAGGTTGCCTGTTTAAGGATCTCACACAGGCTGCTTCATGTGCTGTCAGTACCTCCCTGCTCAGCTGTTCGGTGCCTTCTGCGGACACATTTTGAGACGTTTTGCTGTTTGAGCTGCGTTTGCTCCCAACTGCTATTTCCCCATCATCCTCCAGAAGAAGTGTCCAAGTGTGAGGAGGCCTTTCCTTGTGTGGCCACCAGCTGGGCCATGCTGATTATGCATGAACTTGCTTATGCTCTGCTGCCCTTTGCATTCATTTGCATGTTTTCTTTTTTGTTGTTGTTGTTCCTTTCTCATTCAATTCTTTTTCAAAAATAACTAAAGCTCTTGCTTCAATTCTTCATCTTCTCTCATTTCTGGTTAGACGACTGTAGGAAAGGTGTCACGTGCAATTGGAGCTGTGGCTGAAGTTCTTGTCGATCTGTATATGAATGATCACAGGCCCAAGCTTCCCCCCCTTGAACGGGTAAGGCTAAACCCACAAAGAAGCAATAACTTGACTTAAAAGAGCCTTATTCCTGACTGTCATCCCAGCTCAAGCCTGGGTTGTGGAACACTCCAGGCATGATGAAAGGTGCTAGGCCAACTCTTATTAAAAGATCAGGTGCAGATT
>NW_010589875.1:14788-54884 GCF_000705375.1 Tinamus guttatus
CGTGCCCGCGCGCCTCCCCTGCGGAGCGCCGGGCTATGTGAACGCGCGCGTGCCAAGGGGGCCGCCGCTCCCCGGCCGCCGCCGCGGCCTCCTGACGTACTGTGTGGTCAAGGAGCCGGGACTGGGGGGCCTGAACCGGGGCCAAGCCTTGCACTTCAGCTTCCTGACCTGGCAGCCATTCAGAGAGACCCTGCTAAGTGCTATTTCCTAAATACACTAGCTTTTCATAACAATCTTACCACATTGCTTTCCTTTACAAGCTCTCTTAAAAGAGAACTGGACTCCTTCTGGTTAATCTACACAGACTGCATTTGGAAGCCATCAGAAACTGAACTCTAAACAAAACGTTATTAATGTGTTGTAATCTGCCCTCAATGTTCCAGATGAAAAGAAAATGTTTTATAGTTTTGGAGTATACATTTTAATTGCCTTTTAAGAGTGCATATACTTTTAGTGTTCTCTGTTATAAAACTGCAGTATCTGTTTCTTGATAACTGTTGAATGATCTCAGCTATTTTTATTAGGTTTTCTCCCCCACCCTGGTCCCCTTCCCTAAGCTACCACCGCTGTCAGGCTTTTCCAGCCCATTCCTGATATTAGGCTCAAACTCTTTGCCAGCCTAAGATAAACTCCGTTATAAACAACTCCTTTACAACATCCCCTCACAATAAAAACACTTGGATCCAGAAAGCCAGTTCTCCAAATGAACTCAGCATTCAGCTCCTTTTGGTCAAAAATCGGATCTAAAGGAGAACGCAGCAGAGCTTCCCGGATTCCCGGCCCCTTCCCGGGATAGCTGCTCTCCGCAGCGCTGGGAACGCTTGGCGGGATGGGAGCTCCCGGCAGAGCCGCGCTGCCCCGGGCGCCGCTACCCGGGACGTTACTGCCCCCAAATGACGGCTCTACCCGACCTCTGCCGGACGGAGACGGGGCGTTTCCGGCAGGATAACGGGGGCCGCGCGCGGCCTGCGGCGCTGGCACCGCTCGGGCACCTCCTCAGCAGAGAGGTGCTCGGTGAACAGGCAGAAATGCAGGTCCATTAAACTGACCGCGGGCCAGATGCTAAGTTACAATTTCAACAGACACAAGAATCTCTTAAGGAATGCTCTGCTCCAGGAAAAAGGCATCTGGACAGCACTGTCCCCATATTCCCACCAATGTGCTACAGCCGAACGCACAGAGAATGGTACAGTGTACACATAAAAACACCAGGGCTTCCTTTCCTAATATTCAGTTCTATAGACCTTCAGGATAAGCTCCTTTGCAAGCTACTTAACTGTCTTAACCCTCCCAACATTAACTCTAACCCTTCCTCTGATGTCTCCGACACCTCCCTAATACCTTCTTGACTTGTAAGATATTATTGCTTGATATAACGCAGGCCAGGATATTCCTGAGTCGGACCTAAATTCACTGCATGAAGAACAGTCACTTTTCAAAGTGTTCCTCCTGCTTAACTAAAACACTGCAAGTGGCAAAACCCCTCTGTCACGGTGGACTGGGACTCACATGAAGCAAGTGGATTACACTGTAGTGTTGTTCTTTCAGGGCTTTTTATCTCTGAAATTATCAGCGCTGGCAATTTCTTAGGTTGTTTTTAAAAATATTTTTTCAGTATGCAGATGTGCTTGTGAAGATTAATGAACTGGGAACTCTGAAATCTTGTATTAACCAACTACAAAGTAGGCAATCACTCAGTAAAATTTTCCATAACGCTGCACATATGAATATAACCAGCATTTACCCAGAATGTGGGGGGAATATCCTACATGATGGAGGATTTCTGCTGCACCTTCTCTAAGGCAGTTCTAACCTAAGTCTTGCACTGACACCCGTCCTGCTATGCTGAACACGCTGAATTCTCCTCATGCACAACACGGGCGGGTGGTTACCCAATTACTATAAATATTGTGTCAGTTAATTTTTTTGGCAGTGTGATAATAATAATCATTCCTTGTTTGATGCTCATTTCTCTAAAGTGTTGTTGAGCTCTGAGGATTGAAATACAAGGTGTGCAGAACCAAAGTTTTCAATCTCTCGAGAATCAACAGAAATGTTATCCTGAAAACCATCCTGCATCCCCACTAGGCAACGAAAGGATTTCTACCAAAAATACTTTATAATATAGAGCACACACAAACAAACCCCTGGCAAATAATTTGTTTCCTGTAACAGGATAATGCAAAAATCACTGATTGAAAGCCAGCCCAAGTGTACACATTTAATTATCAGCTAGGTTAATTACACCAATTTTGTTACTAATTGGCTCAGTTTAAACCTACTACACAGGTACTAACTTGGCAGGGAAAATGTTAGCATTATTACAAAACCAACTGGTTTCTTGAATTCCACCAATTAAGTAATTCTACCATGTGCAAAGCAAACTCTCCCTTAGCCATTTGCATGTTTTTGACTCATTTTCAGCAACATGCTGTTCCTCACTGCAGATATCTACAAAATCCAACGTGTTACTCACAGAGGTCATTTCTGAGGCTGTGTCTCTGCACCCTGGCCAAAGTGAGCAAGCAGCTTTTGCAGAAATGATGGGAAAACAACTTCTGTG
This sequence comes from Tinamus guttatus, assembly GCF_000705375.1. The sequence goes on from NW_010589875.1 coordinate 17,352, forward strand.
AAAGGTTCTGATAACAAGAAAACTTAAACTTAAGCTTTCACATGCTGAGATGTTAGGTAACCGCTAATTTGAATGTGTAAACCTTTGGAACGAGTTTTTGCAGGATGATGCATGAACTTGAAAGCAATGAGAAATTAAGACAGCACGTGTTGTTCAGAGCTGTTGACCAAGCCAACGTACCGTGCTCCATGTCCTTTAGTCCATAGGCACTGCTTCCCTCTAGCATCTAGGCAGCAACGCCATTTCATTCACTTTCTTTAGGACATCATGGTACACAGATGACAACGACCAGCGTCTGCCACAGACAGTAAATGAGAAAGGGAAGAAAAGGGTGGGCAGCTACTACAAGAAGAATGCGAATTAAAGAGAATAAATAAAAGGTAATGTTTTATTTTCTATTTCTAGCTTCCCAGAAATAGGAAAATCATGTAACTCTTTAGAAAATTAAAAAGCTCCAATATATGCTTCTTGCATGACCGACATCTTCAATCCAAAGACTAAGGACCTTCAGAATAAATATTTCCAGCAATGATCTCCTGACAACTCACATGTTCATTCTGATGGAGCAGTTCCGATGGACAGCACTAGTCCTCAAGTGTTTTCCTCTAAAAAGAAATTAGGGAGCTCTACGTGCACAATGGAAAAACATGGAAAACATATTTAGATTTCTAGGCATGTCATCGTGTCTAAAATATGAGATTTCATATGCAATTCTCCAAATCAAATAATGTTCCATTTATCAATAGTGTAATATAAAATAGTATTAAGTGGCATTCTTCTCTATGCATATTAATGCTGAGCATCAGAAAAAAAACCAAAACAGATAAATTATAAGACGCTGCAGTTTATAAAAAAGCACTGCTTGGGAAATAACCTTTTGAGCACTGGAAAAATTCCGAGTTCAAAGCAACTTTACTTCCAGTATAAAAGCAATTAGATTTTTCCCATCAGAAATCAGATGAAGAAGTAAATTAAGACTTGTCAGTGATGGGAATTCTTAAGTAGAGACATAAATAGAATTCCCTTATTATTTCTGAACCATCTTTGTAAACCCTCATTCTAAAGTGAATTCAAACAAGAAAAAGATGAATTATACAGTTGCAATAGCTATTTGCACTTAAACAGGATTCTCCCTTTTTTAAAGGAAGTATTCTTTTAATTGAGCTTAGAACATCAAAAAACTCACAAGTATTGGGTGCAATTGACTGCACCTCCACAGACTTAGGACTGCAACTTTACTGAGAAATTTAATTTAAGCAAAAAACAAACCATTTATATCCTTGTTAATCCAAGCAATCTAAGTGCATAAATTTTCTGTGCATAAATTGTTATTGACAAAAAAGGGCATCTATTTAGCCAGTGCTTGCACTCCGAAGCAAATAATTTTATAATAAATAATTATTTTTAGATTGGAATACCATAAAAAGAACTTGGGTTGTTTTAATGCATTTGAAGTAAAGACAGTGGCTTTTGTAGCAAAAGACTCTCTGACAAAACAATTGAAAATCTATTCTTTTGCTTCTTAAATACCAGGCACATTGTGAAAGGTTTTCCCTTTCCAATGGCATGATGGACTTAAAACACTCCTCACAGGAAGAGCCCTGAGTGTGTCCGTAGCAGGGGAAGTCTCCCTGGCCCTCGGCTGCGCGCGGGGACCGTGTCCATCCTCTCCTAGCGGGGCCTGGGAATCCCCACCAGGACAATCAGCCACTTTTCCTGCCCACACATGTCTGCAGCTGGCCTAAGAAATCTTATTAAGGACCTCTTCTCACTTCGACTTTGACCTTTCTTCTCTTCTTCCTCTGCTATTTAATCTGAATTGTTTTAAGGCTGAAGTGAATATTAAGTCACAATAAATCCATGAAGAAGAAAAGAGAGAGAACTGGGGGGGACCACAGTTCAGAAAGGCTCCCGCCATGGCAAGCGGCCTCGCTGATCTGGGCATAACTAACGACCGGAGCGGGATGGAAAACACCAGCGATGAGCTAGCTGAGACCGCAGGCCAGGAAAGCAACACAGGGAAGGATTTCTGCATCCTTACATTGCACTGGCTGCCTAAGGTCTGATCCAGGACCGTTTCGTAATTAGTGCTTTAGGAAACACTGCAAAAGCAGGGCCGCCTGAGCGCAGCCTCCTCTCGCGGAGACAGTGTGGGGCTCTCCCATTTATCCATGGCCCCCTTCCGTTGACTTCTTTTTGGCAGCTGAAAACAGATTCAGATTATCTGAAGACAGGTTGTAAAACGTTAGATGGGCTCTGTGAGCGCGAGGTGCTCGTGTCGTCCGCAGGACCCAGCGGCTCGGCCAAGCTCCGATCCCGCGGCACCGGCACTGCTCTTCCCTGATGGGTATTCCAGGTACGGCAGGCGCCGTGTCCAGCCTGTAACCTGGGCCTCTTAAATCAGCAGAGCACTATTTCCATCATCTCGCTATGGCATAAGGTGAGCCTGTTCAATAGAGGGGGAAAAAAAAAAGCACGGGCAGCAGACGTAATAAATAAAGGATTCCTTCTGGCCAGGAACCAAATACTGTTGCTTGAAATTAAATATTGTCATGCAAAAGACTAATTGGGAGCATCCTGCTTCTTCTCAATGCCACGGCTGTGGACTCGGCAAGAAGGCAGCGGCAGAGGCTCCTCCGCAGCCCACGAGAGCCTCCGGAGGAGGGAAAATCCAGAAATGCCGGCGTTGTGTCCTGGGAGCTCCGGAGGGCCCAGCAAGCCCTATGGAAAGTGGAGCCACCGCCATGGGACACGTGGACGGCCGGACGACAGGGCCCCGGGATGGGCTCCGAGCGCCCATGGGATGGGAGGGCCCCGAGCGGAGCCTTCCAGGGGGCTGCGGCTCCCAAATGTTCCCTTCTAAAATAGCTGCCATTGGAAAGGTCATGTTGTAAAGTCACTCGATTAAAATAGTAATAAAAGAGTAAACATTAACTCACAATTTTTCCTTAGGTCCTTCTTACTTCCAGTGAGTATCATTTCTCCCAGAGTAAGCGGCACCTTGCGAATCTGCAAGTTTATCTCGATTAAAAATCTTCTCTCAAAAATTTGAGAGGTAAGAAAGGTAACGTCCTTGTACTCAAAAAGACCTACTCCTAACTTGCAGAACTGCCACTTTATCTCGACTGCAGCAGTTGCAAATTATCCATGTTATTTGCTCCTACTGAGAGAAATATACACAGAAACACGGCAAAACTTTCACAATAGGTAAAGAAACTTTTTCAGGATTTTTCTGCATTTTTGCATAGACAAAGATAAACTCCTATAACCTGCTACACCGCACCTAGCTGTTGGGCTTTGGAAAACATCCTGGAATGCCTGGATCGCTTCCGCTTCCATTGCGAGGGCCCACTAAGGGGTTCAGCAAACACAAACACCAAACACTTGCTTAAAAGAGAAATGCAGATCAAACTGCAAGCAGGAAACCTTGGGGAAGATCCCGAGATGTGGCTGCCCCTGCTCCATGGAAGTGGACATGGAGGCACTGATTTGGTCCGGGCAATACCAGGGATGCCAGGCTTGGCTTTAGGAAAGGGATTGAAAACCAAGCAGGAAAACCAGCCTGCAAACCAAGCCCGTCCTGCGGGCCACCTAGGAGTGGACAGGCACTTTTTGCACTGAAACAGGAAGCGTGTGGACAGGAAATGCCAATAAAAAACCAGCAGAACTGTCAAAAAGGCAGCGGGAAGAGCAGGGAGCCTGAAGAGCAGAGTGCTCCTGTGCGGGGAAACCGCGGGGCAACGCCGGGCCCGACACCGGCCACGGAGCATCCCAGCCGGCCCCATCCCGCGGATCCAACCGTTCCAGCGCGTTCGCCAGCCTGGACCCGCCTGGCCAAGCCGTCACCGTAAGGTCTGGCACTTGGGGCTCCGCATCCAAAGAGTTAAGCCCTGTCCTATAAAGATAAAAATCTCCCGTTTTATTATTTTGCACGGCTGCCTAGCAAACGAGGATCCAGCTGTAATTGTAACATTCCAGGCTCAGGAGGCGCCAAGTTTTACTAACTATAATTTAACTGGTCCAGTTGATGCAGTCCAAATTCTTGTTTGGATAATCAGCCTTTGTTTAAATATGCACCAAGAGAAAAAAGGGGGGGGAAAAAAAAAAAAGCAGAGGGCAGCATTAGCCTCTAGGCATGTCATGTGAGCTTATTACCCCGCAGCGCGCAGTAGCAGACACTCGCACACAAGAGGAGGATTATTTTGCTAGTATTACTGTTACGGTAACATATAATCAGACCTTCTTCCCCCCGCTTTTCTTTTCTTTTCCTTTTTTTTTCCCCTCCACAATTCACAAGTCTTCTGCCCAAGTTCAGCTAAAGTTGAAGGGTGAAAAGGTCACCAAAGTTTCATGACTGGCTGTTGAAAGACGGAAAAATATCCAGGGTCTCCGCGCTTGCATACACTGAAAGCTCAACAATTTTGTGTTTTGCCGTAATTCATAACGGCGCAAATCCCTTTCGTTGGGTCTGTTTGGACTGAAATTAAACACTTGTTAATAATTTATAACTTAATATAATTAGAAAATAATAATAACTGTCAAGCAACTGTATTCAATGCATAAAGCAACTTGAGTGGCTCATTAGCTTATTTGTCAAAGCAACCATTTCCACGTATCCCAGCCCGCTTCCCTGGGAGGAGCGGCGCGGGAGCCACCCGGCTCGCTTGGAAGCCCCTCGGCCGCAGCTGGGCGCCTTCCCAGGCGGAGCCGCTTTGGAGGTTTTTGGCCCCGTTTTTACTGCGGGGGGCGGGGCTGCGCGGGGTCGGCCCCGCCCCCCGGCCCCGCCGTTCCGGACGGGTCCGCGGCTCCAGCGGGGCGATGCGGAGCCATCGACGCCCAAACGGCCGGCCCTCGCTCCGGATCCGCTCCGGATCCGCTCCCGTTTGCGGCTCTCTATCCCATTTTGCTGCTCGCTCCCTCGGGGAATGGGTCTCCCGCCTTTGCAGGCCCTTCAGCACCTCTTCCCCCGATGCTGTCCCTGCCCCTCCGACAAGTCACCGCAGAAACGACACAGGAAAAAGGCAAATCCGTACGGAGAAAACAAGGCAACAGGCGCTCAAACCGAGCACAGCCCCTCGCGCCATGCCCAGGAATCAAATAGTCCACTGGTGTCTTGCAGGGAACCCAAAGAATCCAGCGTTTTGGTTAATAGTGCCTGCTCTCATAATGCTCCAATTCTTTCACCATTAGCACAATGCGGGGGATTTCCCCCTTTTTTTTTAAAGTACGTCTTCTAAAACACACATTAAAAAAAGGATTTGAATCAATAAAACTGATCTATAGCACATTTTTACTTGAGAAAGGATTACAGGGTAGAATCTTAACATATACCTAAAACAGTTTCTTGTTCCATTTGCCTTTATGGTTCAAAAAAAGAAGGAAAAAAAAAAAGGTACATTTTGGAGACAGAGGCCTTTATCCTCTTAAGTGCTGTATATTTCATGCCAATCTCCCAATATAAAGCAGACTTCAGACTTACACCCAGGAGAAATGGTCTCGGAAAGATTAGATTTTCCACCACAAAATAGAATCCTTGTGTGGTGAACCATACCAGCTCCAGCGCTCTCTGCTTCCTAAGTGCTTGTTCCACACGGACAACGCAGCCGGCGCGTGTCCTCCACTCCAAAATGGAAGCGATTTCATCGGAGAATAATTATTCTTCTATTTCCGTGCCAGGCAGTTTTTTCCATGCACAAAATACCCAGAATTGCCACCGACCCTGGAACTAGGGAGAAACAGCAAGTCTGGAGACTTCGTCCTGCTCTTCTTCCTCTGCACCGCTTTGCAACACAGCAGATGACGGCATTAGATTATGATTGAGCTGTAATTAAATATTAGTGTGCAAAATTCATTCTCACTGGGGTAATAATAAAGCAGCACGAGTGACATGAGATGAACATCAAGGAACACACCTAGATGTAACCGTTGCTGTAGACCAGCAGGCTCTTTTTGAGAGTCGCCTATCAAAGATGCAAAGATCCCCACAGGGATGTTACAGGGGATTCATTTTGCTACGTATCCAGCAGCTCTTTCCTACCCAGGATGGCAGGAGACTTCCTTAAACTATGCAGGCTGTAGAAAGGTATTTTACCAATCATCCCCATACTAGAAAACACAGATTTTCAGGATATTTCAAAATCCTTTGCCAGTAATAAAGTAGGACATGCAAGGAAAGGGGAGAAAATATAGACTTAATACAATGTAACTGCTGAGGATTAAATTTTAACACCACCAAAGCCACACAGAAAGAATGAATTCAAGAGTCAGAAGATTAAAACTGCATGTAGTCTGTTTGGGATTGCTATGCCACAGATGGAAACTTTCTTGACAACACACAGTTTAAACTCTAGTTTGGATACACTGTGATTAAATGCTCTTACAATTTTTGAGTACATTGCTTTTTTTCCTACTGGCTACTATAATACGAAAGACATCCCTCGCAAATATGTAACTAGTAAAAAACTGCAAGTAAAAGCCATTTAGGTTTCCAGCAAAGACATAAAAGCAAAACAGCTAATGGACAAATCACTTCTGCAAAATCCATTAGTTACTGAAAGTTCTGGAGGGCTCAGATTTTACAGTAAAACCTGTAAAAACTCAGTATCCAGTTTCTCTGTGGGGACACTGAGGTGCGAAGATCCAAACGACGCTGGAACGGAATCTGTATATTTGAACCTTCTGAACTCCATCTGCCCTTCATAAATTACTTTACCACTAACCTTCACACGTTTCTAACCTACTGTGCTAAAAAATAAAGAATCATTAAAATAATTGAAAACGCAATTAACGTCATAGCCCTTCCAGTGGAATTTGCCTTTGTTCTGAAGGAAGCGAACGTGTGACGGAGCAAAGAGGAGAGGTGCCCAGGGACCAGCGGAACACGGAGCTCCAGATCCACTGCAAGCCACTGAAACCAAACAAAAACTGCACAGAAAGACAGTTGCTCATTTCCATCTGGAAATGCTGTCAAATGGAAGCAAATTCCATAAAACTCCCAATTGATACAAGAACATAATTTTGCGTCTTGCATGACCAACACAAGCCAGCAGCAGCACCATCCTACCAGTTGGAGAACACTGCAATGTGTGAACCCCTCATGTTTGGAACAACTGTAGCTAAGCAGATTTTTAAAATTTTAAAAATATCAGAAACCTTCAGCTGTCCTCAGTAGAGCCAAATATTCTCCAATGTGTGCTAGGAGAGAAAGGGGGACGGTCACCTCCTGTGGCTCCTAATTCCAACGTCCCCACACTTCCAGGAGGAACCCCAACACTGCACACTTCCAGGAGGAACCCCAACGTCCCCACACTTCTAACAAGAACTCCAACACCCCACACTTCCAGCAGGAACCCCAACGTCCCCACACTCCCAGCAGGAACCCCAACGTACAGGTACCCCAACGTCCCACACTTCCAACAGGAACCCCAATATCCCACACTTCCAACAGGAACCCCAGCATTCCCACACTCCCAGCAGGAACCCCAACGTCCCACACTTCTAACAAGAACTCCAACACCCCACACTCCCAGCAGGAACCCCAACACCCCACACTTCCAGGAGGAACCCCAACGTCCCCACACTTCCAGCTCCCAGCAGACAGGGCTGCCCCTCCAGCTGTGGGGGCTGCAAAGCCCTTCCTGGGGTTTGGCTGGGCACAGACCCATGTGCCCACTCAGCCAAGGTGTCTCCTTCAGCCTAACGAAGTTTTCACAGGGATGTGGTATTTAGTCTTGGTTTATAAGCTAAGAAGTGCACGTTTTCTTCTACCGGCATCATGGTCTTGTGAAGTTTACACAGGGATGTGGTATTTAGTTTTGGGTTTTATAGTTTTTAGTTTTATAAGCTAAAAGGTGCAGGTTTTCTTCTACCGGCATCATGGTCTTGACCCAGAAATCTTGTTTTAAAGCACAGTTTGCGCAAAGGAGAAAACTCTTGCCATACCCTCTGCAATTCTGTCTCATCAAAAGCGGTACCGTAGAGGAAGCGCCTGCCCTTCGGATCATTTGTGTTATCACAGCTCCAGTAGCTCTGCTGCACTAAGTGCTATATTGCCCCAAAGAGAAACACACAAGACCTGAAGATGCAGAACAGACGTGGCATTATCTTACTGGATCCATGGCTAAATGAAGAGGAAAGAGCCTGGACACAGGCTGAAATAGCTTTAATTTGCAAAATTAACCCAACTAAAAGGACAATGTCCATGGAGTTCCTTAATAGGTGTCAAAGTCGGCATGTTTGCAGACAACCACGGGGATTTAGGACAGTGGCCATGATTTTATATAGACGTCAGAAGCAGAACAACTGCAAAAAGGCCGTTACTTCCTCCCACCCTTCCCTGCGTGGCCAGGGAGAGGAGCATCCGAGGCGGCGCGTCGGCGCACGGGAACCCGCGCTGCAGCCCCGCGTTCCACAGGGACCTTCCGCGGGCTCAGGAAAACCTGCTGCTGCCTCAGCCTTCCCACTTAATAAACGAAGAAACTGGCCATCTCCCTCCCAGAGGAAAGCAATGACCAGTAATTAACGTCTGAATGTGTTTTCAAGAGGTCGGAAAGGACAAAAATTCTGCTTTTCTCTTTGGATGCATATGGGATCACATAGTATCTGGACCCAGAATTTCAATTTCTTTCTAAAAAGATCTTGCTCAGCGGCAAAGGGACACGGTAGCTTCCATTTACAGGTCACCTCAGGTCTCCTGAACCAAATATGCCCTGGGGTTTTAGCGAAACATAAGAATTCCAAAAGCAAAGCACACTGCCCTTAGCACACAAAATGCTTCTGATTCACAGAATGACACAAATGTACAAGAAAAAAAGCATCTCTGATTATTTTTTTTTGCAATGGATGGCTCTTAGATGGACAGAATACACTTACGCATTTCTTAAACCACCAAACAGCAAGTGATTTTCAACAAAGGGCTTGTGTGAAGTGCTACTTGCTTATCAAAAGGCTTGGAAAAAAGAATTCCAGCTCTCGCAGTGTTTTAAGCCCTGCACAAAGAGCAGGATGCTGGGGCTGCACAAGTGGGCACTCTCCCCTTTTGTCAAGAGGCAGCCCATTAAAATTGCCCATCCTGTGAAACCACACACTAGCACAACTTCTTCATACTGCAGATGCATGAAGTCATATGAAATTATTTAACATTTAGAAATATAAATGAATAAAATGGGAAAATAATCCCCAAATCGCTTTTATCTTCCTTGCTTTCCATCTCAGAACTGAGCTGCACATCACCTGCAGTTTTCCACAGCTTGCTGGAGAACTTTTTGAGGATCCCGTTGGAAAATGGTCAGAGAAAGGCAATAATAAACCTTTACCAAAAGAACCCCTGCCACCAAACTGGTCAGAAATTCATTTTGTTGAAATGTATTGCCACAATAATCTAGAAGGTTTAAAATAATGTAGGTATCTCACCATCTTGCACAGGATCTAGGGTCATTATATATCTCATAAGGTAGAGAGGGCCTAAATCCTCAAAATAAAGCAAACAGTGGTCAGGAAACCAAAACCAAATCCTACCAGTCATGCCTCAAGCCAAAACACAAGACATTTAGTTATTTCAGAAAGAAAAGATATGCAAATTCAGACAAATCTAATGCTTTTTCCTTTTAGAGGCAAGAAAAATCCTAGCATTGAGTGAAGTACTAGATCACTCGAGAAGAGCTACGGTTTCTAGATGAAACAAGCAGCTGGTTACGCAGGCACCGAGTACACCAGGCACCAAGCATTGCTGGATTGTAGGGATAAGATACTCTCTTTGCTTATTACTGACTTCTTGATCCAAAGAGATTTAGGCAACTGTTTTAAATTAGACATTTTTAAGCTAGTAAAACGACATCCATAAAGACATATTTATAGAACAACTTTAAACTGGAAGAATTAAAATGAGTGCAAAACTGATGAATTCCATTCCCCCAGCCCCCAGAATCATTTGCTGACCATTAACGAGCAAAAAGCACTGCAATTTTAAGAATTAATCCACTGTGGCAAAATTAAATCAGATCCACGAGCAGGGATAATGACAAGCTGGTGGCTCCGGCGCCGTCAGCTCGCGGGTGATACAAGTTCAAGTCGTCTGTGCTAGAGGCCACTCTCTTGGAGCAAAAGTGAGCGGAAAAGGTAACGCTCCAAGTGCAGCTGCACCAAGGGGAATCAGTTCTGCAAGGCGCTGTGCAGGCCTTGCAATAAAGAACGTTGTTTAAAACATGTGAAGAAACAAGACTGAAAATATTATTGATGGGAAATTCACTCATCACAAGGTTAGTCCAACATCTTTTCCTCACACAAATACTTTTCTGAACAGTAAAGGATGGGTCACGGAAGAAAAGGGTACAGGATAAAGGCAAAAGCAGTTTCATACAATTATATCCACACCGGCCAAGCAAAACTATAGAACAGAAGTAAACATAAAAGCAAGTGCGATTACGCGGACAGTGAAGCAGTAAACAATTCTGCCTAAGGCGCAACACTAATGCAAGACTAACTTCAAAGCATCAGCTGAAGCAACCAAGGTGACAAGCGACATGCACAGCAACGGCCCTGGAAAGGCACCTGCTCCTGTTTCTTCCCTTACCAAGATCAGAACCGAGCAGAACCGACCACCGTGTGTCCTCATCTCCAGCTGAGTAACAAGTCACTCTATCACCCGAAGGCAGGAGCACAACCAGAGTGCTGAGACACTGAGGACAGATCCGGAGTCCACCAAGGCAAGTGAAGAAACACTAACCAACTTTGACAGATGTGACCCTAGTCATTAAACTAGAGTGACATCAACCAAGTAAAAAATCTTGTGGATTATCTATAAAACATGCCTGAAAAATACTGAAGTAACAACTGGCGCTACCCAAACTGTGGGACAAAGATCTCTAGTTCTTGCTCCTTCCTCACCTGCACGGCCACCTCTGACCAAGTACATGATCACCAAGAGAAAGGGAGCCCATAGGGTAAAATACTGCAGGGCATGTGCAAACGGAAACGAGATCCAGTCCCATCCCAAAGGCCTTGCAGGGAAGGAGCCACGAGGCGGGAAGGGCAGGAGAAGCACCGGCAGGCAAGGAAGTGCAGTGGGTCAGTAGGTCCAAAGCTGGTGAGAAAAGGTCTGCCAGGCTTGGAGAAGGACACAGCACCTCAGGTCCTGCCGTGTGTGCTCACCCCTAGGCCAGGGATGGCGTTAGCTCTATAGACACACAACGCGCGTAGCGTGGACGGCTTCGCGCGCCAACATACGGCTGGGCAGACAGCTCTCCCCCTTCAAATACGCCGTCACACGAGGACCATGAACTCTGTAATTCCAAGGACGAGGTCAGGGTGTCTTAGCATGTTTGTGAGGATCATTTTTGAACTCCAAAATAAATTCTCCCCCTGGTCCCCAAATTCTGCTGTTGCTAGACATATAAACCTGTATCTACAAAATACACTGAGACGTTCAATCCAAGTCCACCACAGCAGCTTCCTTCTGTTTTTCTTTCCTTCTCATTATAAGGCATTCCGAAGCTCTCTCCCAGTCAGCGTATCCAGGGAAAAGCACTAGAGAAGGAACCAATCCCCTGGTGTCTGTCTATTTTTAGGGAAGCCAAAAGCGAGGGGTGGTTTTTGATGGCTGCAGCTTGCAGTAGACCCCACAGCTCCAAGGCAAGAAGGGTGAGATCCTGCTCCACCTGCTCGCTGCAAAGCGCCTCCCTTCATCTGCTGCACGAATTTCCATGAACGAGGGATTTTTCTCTTTCCTTTAACCTAAGGATTTGGTGCTGTGAACAGCTGCTTGGGACTTGCAGTGGGTCAGTAGGTCCAAAGTTGGTGAGAAAAGGTCTGCCAGGCTTGGAGAAGGACACAGCACCTCAGGTCCTGCCGTGTGTGCTCACCCCTAGGCCAGGGATGGCGTTAGCTCTATAGACACACAACGCGCGTAGCGTGGACGGCTTCGCGCGCCAACATACGGCTGGGCAGACAGCTCTCCCCCGTCAAATACGCCATCACACGAGGACCATGAACTCAGGGTGTCTTAGCACGGTTGTGAGGATCATTTTTGAACTCCAAAATAAATTCTCCCCCTGGTCCCCAAATTCTGCTGTTGCTAGACATATAAACCTGTATCTACAAAATACACTGAGACGTTCAATCCAAGTCCACCACAGCAGCTTCCTTCTGTTTTTCTTTCCTTCTCATTATAAGGCATTCCGAAGCTCTCTCCCAGTCAGCGTATCCAGGGAAAAGCACTAGAGAAGGAACCAATCCCCTGGTGTCTGTCTATTTTTAGGGAAGCCAAAAGCGAGGGGTGGTTTTTGATGGCTGCAGCTTGCAGTAGACCCCACAGCTCCAAGGCAAGAAGGGTGAGATCCTGCTCCACCTGCTCGCTGCAAAGCGCCTCCCTTCATCTGCTGCACGAATTTCCATGAACGAGGGATTTTTCTCTTTCCTTTAACCTAAGGATTTGGTGCTCTGAACAGCTGCTTGGGACTTAATAAAACACCACAAAAGCCACTGCCTTGACTGCATTAAAAACTGAAATAATGGGTATTAAGCAAAAGTAGCTTTTATAATACACTGACATCTAAGTATTTCAGCTCATGATCGGATTTGTTGAAAGCAGAGTATATGGAAGAACGGAGTTAAGAAACGCACTTAATCGTCACAAGCTCTGAAGACCTTCAGATTTTCCTTTTAAGTTTCAGCACACCAGAGGTTCCAGTTTTGCTCTTCCTTCCCGATGGAGGTGGCCCTGGACAAGCTCCAGAGGTGGCACGTGGGGGACGTCCCGCTGTGACCGTCACACAAGGCGGCTCCGCAAGGGCTCCATGGTGCCAAGTAAGGTGGGTTTGCTTGCTGGGGATTTCCTTTAAACATGCAGTAGATGGAGCAATTCATAAGATAAAAGCTTGGGATTTCCTCAATTTAAGCCAGGATCCTCTTGGAACCGTTCAATGGTGCTCCCAGGGCTCCGTGTTGCTTCCAATGTCGCCCGCATCCTCTTCCGGCTTCCCTCGCTCCTCCGGGGTATCCTCCAAACCCACAGCCCCTTTGTGGAAACAACTGAAATACCTTAAATTTGCACATGGTGGGAAAGAGATAAGGGAGCTCATCCACACCGCTTACTCGCCCTGCTCTTCCAGGCCACCTTGGACGCTGCTAAGTTCAACCCTCCGTGTATTTTCCACCAAGAGCGCGAAAAGAAACACCTCCTCTGAAGAAGTCACGGAGACTGCTAGACCGAAGGGACAAACCCTCATTGGAAACCTCCCGTTTTTATTTAAATTCACACGGCAGCGAACGTTTTGAGCACGGTGCCGGTTACCCTCTGCGGGCGTTATTTTGCCCGGCTGTTTCTCCACCCTGGGGCTGTTCTTTGCCGCAGCCTCGAGGGATGCAGGACCCTGTCCCCTTGCCCCGGCGAGGAGGACTCGTCTCGTGGCAGCTGCAGCCGCGCGCCCGGCAGCAGCTGGGTGAGAAAAGGAGGCCATGTCAGCTCAGAGCGGCAGAAAAGGTTTTCACGGCAGCTATTTGCAACCCTCCAAGGAGCTACCGAGGCTGCCCATTAAAACCCTGTTAAAACACTTCTGATGTTGTCAGCAGAGGAGAGCTGGAAGAGCACAGCGCTCGCAGAGCTGCTATCTGCCTCAAGCAGTTCACTGGTACTGTCAATAATATGAGCAAGGAGGTACAAGACGAGCAACAACCTAATTCCTACATCAAAATTTCATAAACTCCCTGAGCTGGTAAACACTCGAGATGTGGGCAGACGCCGGACAGCCAATAAACCATCCAGAAAAGATGACCTCCAACCTGGAATCTCTTCCCAAAGCTTTGAATCCTTAGCTTAATTTTCACTGTGCAGCACGTGCAGCCCGAGCAGGCGCTGCAGGACCGCGCGAGGCGACGTCCCAAGCGCCGCCGCGGTGCCCCGTCCCCGAGCGCGAGCCGCAGCGAGACGCGGTCCCAACGCCACCACTGCATGGTATGACTGCTGCCACAGCCACAACTGGGGCAAATTGTGCAAAGGTGGCTCTATGGGTAAGGAAGGGACTGGATTGTCCTCTAGGAAGGACCACGTGCCCGGGGCTACGGCGGAGCGGGGCCGCGAGCGAGGCCGGCTCCCAGCAGCAGCGGCTGCAGAAACGGGGCCAAGGTGCAGAGTTATTTATAATACAGTAGCCAGTGAGTAAGCGCTCAGCTATGAATTTACTGCTCTGGCTACAATTTCATGAGAAAATGAACCGAGCCAGCTTCTGGGTTTCCAGTTTTAAAAGCTGTACGCCTACTAAAAATGGCAAAAACAAAAAAAAAAAGTCCAGAAGGATGGTTTAGTTATTTATAGAGGAACCATGACAGAAATTATGTGCATATAAACTACATGCAAGATGGTCGTGGATGCTTTTGTTTCCTAGATGTTGTCCTCAGGATTGACAGGGAGTCAGTGGTACTCCTAGACCAATCATCTTAAACCAATATCGTATGCTTCTCCTTTTTTCATGCAATAAATATCCACAACAGAGACCCAAACGACAGCGAGAGCTTGCTGGAAATTAAGTGAAGAATCAGCAGATCATCTGTGCAGCAGTCCTGGGCTAGGAGGTCAGAATATCTGTCTGCTGTTTAACACGAAGTGACTGCACTAACTGTCCTACAGAACAAGTTTCTGTCAAGTGTACCCTGGATTGGCAGAAGATCCAGCACACTTGGGAAGAATTTAGAACTGTTTCTATCAAGGCAGAGGAGGCAAAGGCTATTTCTAGAATTACATTACCATCACCCATAGTAATAATAATATATTTGAGCCATACAAAAAATCTGACTGGGAAAACATTGGGACAGGATGATCAAGCTCACTGCTCTTCTGCATCGTCTACAGTAACATATTATTTCCCAGTATATCCTGCAGAATGACTGGATTTTTTCCAATCCCCACATTTGTAGATCATGACCTCCTGGTGGAAAGCTGGATTCTGCTGAGGACCTATTTATTGACTGAAGTTTGGATGGCACCACAGAGCAAGAGCCCTTGGCTTGCAGCTGTATTTTTGACGGCCGATTTAGAGAAAATGACTATGTTTTATTTCAACCAGCATTTTACTCCACAAGGCTCAGATTTACTGGTGATAGAAGTCGACAGAGCACTTGGAAAAACAGGAGAGGAAATAACAACTGCAAAGGACTGTAATTTCTTTTTGAATTGCAGACACAGAAAGAAAGAGATGTTTAAACCCAACTGCTAGCTCGCCTATCCATCGTGCTTCCAGTCTGGATGTGTAAAGAGTTATACATGAAACGATGCTCTTCAATTTTTCTACGGGGAATTGATGCTAGCTACATTATTTCGGTGCCACTGAACATGCTGCAACTGGCCTAACTTCACCTTGCTGAACATCAGAGCCACTGAAATCAGAGAGAGCCATTTGGAAAGCTTAAGTAGGTGCTTCTGCATATCTTAGGTACCTGTGTGTTCTTACACATCCTGTGACTTTGGAAAGCTGTCCTTTTCCTCTCCCTACCTATAAAAATAACAATAATAATAAAAAACAGCTAAAAGTATTAGCAAGAAGAAATAAAGAGTAATATCGATCTTATTTCTGTTACTCTCATGAGGCTGAAATTTAAATAACTGCCTCCCTGTGACCATTTCCCTTTTATTAGTCAAATTGCTGTGAATGCAGCAATATCCTATGGCAGAGTTTGAAGCAACTTCATTCAACTCCTCAACAGTGGAAATATGCTTTAAACACAAAACAGTCCTCTGTTCTTGCAGACTTGTTTTCTTTCTGAGGCCTTTTTAGCAACAGCACAGTTCAGGTAAAGCTACTATTCCAAACTCATCCTATGGTAGCTTCTGAAAGAGAAAAACACTTTTTAATTATTTTGAGAGTCTGTTTTAAAATGCAGCTTTTTAAAACACCACACCATGAAACTGTGGCCTGAAATATTTTATGGCTTTTGAACAAAACACTCTCTTCTCTCCCTCTGGAATGCTTGCTAAGAGATGCCATAATTAGCCTGCCAAGAAATCACTACCCACTAAGGAGTGCAAATAATGAAATTGTCAACCAGCTACGGATTTATGCAAGATTTATACCTGTCTCATAGTAAAATTATTTAGTAAATGTCACACAGTACAGCAAAACCATGGGCATCTTAAGGAGAGCTCCGTGCAGAGCTCCCAAAACCAGTGGCCAACAAGAACAGATTCTGCCAGCGAAGTATTTCTCTAATCCTAAAACCATACGGTGACAGAACGTTATCCTGTTTTTCTAGAAAGAAAGGAAACACAGAATACCAAATTAAAAGAGAAGGCATACAGAAGCTAAACTGAAATATCAATAACAGACATCAAATTTGGCGAAACAAACTGAGATTATTAAAACCCACTTGTAGTTGCAACTGCTCAGTCAATCAAAGCCACGTTCTTGAATAGATTGCTTAATTTAAGAAAAACATTCACCTTACTCACAGAAAGAAACCTTGAAGCAAAAGCTATGAGAAGCAAGTGGTTAAGATTTTCCTCCGTTATGTTTGGGTAATGCCAAATTATAGGAAATGCTGCTGCGAGCCCCAAAGGGACAAGGGTTTTGTTGTGAGCAAACCCTCGTCCATACCACCTTAAATCCATCCGTGCGCCTCCGCGCGGCTCCGGATCTGGACACCCCCATGATGCACCAGGCGAGCGTCTGCCTGCTGGGATGAAGTTTATTCACAGGAAATATGAAGGGAAAATTCACGCTTTGCTGCTTAATGAGAACTGACATCGCATCTCCAGAGAGAGAGAAACTTTGGATGTCAGGCAGGTTAGCATAGGGCAAGCAGACGGTCAATAAAATATTCAATAAAGTACTCTGATATGATAGATCTAATATTGTGGAAAAAGACAGAATTCCTTTTTTCATAAGAAAACAAGTTTAAAACAGTGGTTAGCAGAGTCTATGTAATATTAACCTGCTAAAACTTGAAGATATTTGTCACTGGTTTTTCAACTTGCTAGACAAGGTAAAAACGAATGAAGGCTCCTGTACGTTGAGATGTGCTGCTTCTGGGATACCGAGGAGATAACCCAGAACAAGGGCATTAAAATCTCTCTAGAAATCACTCTACGACTAACTTGATCCTTCTAATAAGCTGACAGTGCCCTCACCACAAGTAACAAGAGCTAAAAGGCTCTAAATGTCCATCGACCACACAGTGCTCAGGCAAGCAGGCACAAAACGCTGAATAAATCTCCCCTGATGGCGCTTTCGTGTCCCTGGTGCTGGTGACTTCTTAAATTTTTTTCTCCTCTTCAACAGATTGAAGTGTTTGGTAAGAAACCCAGGAGGGATAAAGAAAGCAATAGGCCATATGCAGTGAATCCTTGCAATCATTCTAATGAAGCTAAATCTTTGAGTTTACATACAAGGAAAATTAAATCAAGCACTGGAGTGGATTGCAAAGAAATACACCAGGAGAGGTAGGGAGTTAATCACGTTGAGTTAAGGGCAGTGCTGGCCTGCTGAGCCTGGCCTCGGAGGTCCCCTCCCGCCCTGCGGGTTTTAGGTGCTCCGGGCTTATTCCTGAATCCCGGGTTTTGGTGCATGGACAGCAACGCAGTTAACAGGCAAGTCAGGGAAAAGCTCCTTCATGCCAGCAAAATAATAAAAGCAAAATGTCACCCTCCCGTTACACGAGTTCTGCTCCTCTTTGAAGAGAGCCTGGCCTTGAGCAGGAAGTTCCCCCGAGCCCGTTGCTGTCCCGGCCCCAGCAGTACGCCCGTCCCTGGCAAGGGCTGTGCTCCACTGCGCGGCCCAAACAGCTGCGCTACCTTAGCTCTGCTTCACATTAGCTGTTTTGTAAAACGGAGTTGTATTTTTTCAAACGATTACCTTCGCTCGCCAATGAAGAGAACTTGCTTAACTCCTTCTGCTTTAACTGGGGTCTGCTAGACAAACTACGCAGTCTCCAGAGGAAGGAGCAAAAGATTAGGATATGAATCTGTCAAGTTTGGAATATTTTTTCTGTATAGTTCTGCTGAAGGACTAGAGACAATAATGCTTCAGTATTTTCTGAGAATAGCTCATTTGTTCTTTATTTCAGAGCTACAGAAAAGATTATTTGCAATTATTCACTTCCTTACAAAATATTCAGATTCTTCAATGAAAAGAGTTTCCCACATTGTGTAGCCACCCACACAGCTACATTTGAACTGAATGAAAAGCTGTGCTTGATGCTGCTGAATCCGTTAACCTCTTCCAGCTCTCCAGCTTAGCCACCTTCATTCTGCATCTGCACAATTAAACGTGTTGAGCACAAGCTGGATTTTGTTGATGAAATACAAATAAAGGAAACAAAGGCATCACGGGAGCGTGACCGAAGCAAGCGAGGACGATTCTCATCTGTGTTTAAAGGTTCTTTCACTACTGGGAAACTAGAACCAAATTTAAGCTAGGAATTAATTATGACAGATCATAATTACTAACGGGATATGAAACATCTCCCCTTCTACTGGTGCAAACTTGGAGCAGCTCGAATTTAGTCAGAAGGCGTTAGCATCTCGTGATGAGTTCGTGGTCTGCAGAAACGGCCTCGTGGTTGGGATCTGTTGCCTAATCTCAGCCTCGCCACCGCCACGACCACGGTCTCCAGCGAGACACCAGGGCCAGGGGCTGGCACACGCTCTGCCTGTTACCTCCTCGTCCCCGGAGCGCGTCCACGGCCTTGCCTCTTCGTGGCGAGCGCGGTGCCCCCGTGCAGGAGCGCTGCCCTAGTACGGACACATCTCCGTGCTCCTCCCTTCCTTCTGCGTCTCTGCAACGTCGGGTCTCTCCTGTCCCCTGCCCTGAGCTTCGCCGGTGGCACCGACACGAGCTGGTGGCTCCGGAACGGCGCCCGCGCCGCAGCTCCCTACGCGGCTCCTTTAAGAGCGCGCTAGAAGGGATGTCAGGACACGGAAGAATTCGGGGGAAAAAAGGGAAAGAAAAAGAAAGAGTTGCTCTTCTTTCTTTGAGAGGCGGCTGGAATGGAGAGCTATCTTCGTAAATAGACAGGAAACAGAAAAGACTAATGTTGGGCAGATGACAGATCCCTGAATTCAGTTAACTGGCCTTCAAGATATGAACTGTTCTATTAAACATAGAGGCTTTATGTTGGTCATCCACTTTAAGCCCCAGAGTGATTAAAATGCTGGCAGAAAATAAAAACTGGCTATTGAAGAGCTTGCCCCGAGGTCCTAATTTCAAATCAAATTTTACAGCGCCGCACAGGAACAATGAGGGCCCAGTGCTCCAAGTCCTCTTTTTGTCACTTTGTACAAAGAAACCCCCTCAAACTCTCTCAAAGAACAATGGCCCCTCTAGATTCACAACTACGCCAAGAATGGGCTCAAACCATACAAAAACACATTTTAAAAATACATTTTACACTGCCCTTGACATTTGAGATAAATAGAAGCCAATGCACTGAAATTCCAAGTATTTTTTTATATCCTTTCACAATGCAAATTTTTTATTTTCCCTGGTCTACTTGATCTTTGACATTCTGGCCTCTGTAAAAGAAGGACACAGCAGAGCAGTCAAAGAAATTAATTATGCAGATAATTGCATTTTATTAAAATGATTACTGCAGCAGAGAGCGCCACAAATGACAGCTCCACGAACCTGGCCCCCAGAAGAAATCAAGAGGACACAAACAGTTCATTTTTAATTGAAAAACTTCTCAGCTATTAACATTTAATTATCTGTTACTGATATACGGCACTGGTTTAATTTGTATTTTTCTATATATCAGGTTTGATTCCTTTTTAGTAAAAGCACTTTCAGATTCCTAGAGCTCTGCTTCAGCTTCCCTTTTTATTCCGTACGAGGTTATTTGAATTTGGCAGCTTGGATACAGACAGTTGTTTCCTAGCGAGCAGAACACAAGACCATATGTTTCAACATTTAAGCAATTTAGAATCAGAGGTATAATTCTGAGTGTCCTTAGCAGAAATCGTACATTAAATACCCAAAGGATCGGAGCTCTACAAGAGATACAGCCTTTTTTAGCACTTTTCCCATAGCAACAAAACCACTCTATGCTACTTATATCATCTCCTGGAACCACAGGCGCGCGGAGAGCACTGCTGAGCGCGTCTGCAGCACCAGGGCCTGCCCAAACACGTCCATCTTTGCCCCTTCTCTTTCCCCCGCATCTCTCCCTTCAGGGGGATTCATCTGGAAGTGTCTCTTGGAGACATCTACAGTCCGGGCTCGGACCTGGTTGCTTGGTTTTGGATCAACAGCTTTGTTTACCGACTGCAAACAAGGCAACCGTGTGTTCTCCACACGCAGGGGTGATCACCACAACCAGAAAATGGAATTACGCATTTAAATCAACAAGAGCAGGCACTTTTTCCAAGGGCACCGGCATCAGCCATCGCATCCCTGGGCTGGTTTGCCCATTCGTATTTTCCTGGCATGAGGTCACGCAACCTCCAAACTACACAAGAAGGTTTAGAAAGTAGTTCCAGAGAGAGAAGAACAGGCCCCAATTCCTTGGGCTATGCTACTGAATCTACCAGGAAGTCCTATCTGTTTTAATCACAGCACCTGAAATAAAACCGGAATGAAAATGACAATTTAAAATTAAAATTTAATGATATGGTCTTTGTAGAGGAACCAAGAAACCCTGAAGTTTTACGCGCAGGCCTCAGTAACTAACGCATCAGCGACGTGTTATTTTACCTGTGCCTCACAGCAGAGGGGGTCACGGCCCGGGCCTCACGCCCCTACGTCGTGTTTGCGGCTCCCCTTCCTGCAGGAGGGGCCGGATCGCGGCAGTCGGGATCTCGAGCGCTTCCTTGGCCACCGCCGCTGCTTGGGCTGCTTCTCCGCACACGGTTTCAAGCCAAGAGCCTCCACACATTCAACGGAGCCGCTCGGAAACCACCAGCACCTCAAGTGGCCCAGCTGACCTCCCAAAACTCCTTTTTATGAACGTTTCTGCTCCCTGACAGTCTCTTAGACTCCACAGTTCAGCACTGCGGCTTTACAGGGAACGGAAGGAGCAACCAGCTCTTTCCAGGTGGGAAGGCCGCTCGTCCCTGCCTTCCCGCTGCCGGGGTCCTCGCTCTGCTGCAGGCCCCGTGTCCATGGGGCTGAAAAGGCAGCTCTGGTTTTTTTCCTCCTTCTAATTTTCCATCCCATATATGTATGGAAACTAAGAGATACAGCAATCAAAGCATTTCCTTACAACGTTCAATTAAAAATTGTAATTAAGCAACAAGTACTAAACTACCAAAAATATTCCACAGATATGTGACTTGCTGTAAGGTTCTCTAAGTTTTTTTTTTTATCCATATATAAAGGATTTTTTAATTTGGTAAAGACTCTGTCAACGTAACTTGCTACCCTGGTACAAAAATTCACTCAAATGCTTGAGTGATTCCAAGAGATGAAAACAAGCAAACAAAACTCCCAGAAGTAATTCCATTTGTGGGCATTTCCTTTAACGGCATTAATAATCTAATGCATTTAAAAGGAAGATTTAAGAGTTATAATTCAATTGTATTTCACTAGATTAAAAACGCAATAGAGGCAATATGCTCACTGTATATAAACATAAATGTAGCAAGAAAGTCTCGCAACAGTGCCCATTTCTGCTGTGCATGGTGTCAGTTCAAACACCTTTGAATGTCAGCTAGATTTTATCTATTTTAATGATATAAAATCCAAAGGAAATGCTTAAACTTCTAATATTCTGTTAGAGGTGTAAGCAGTTGGAGATCACACAAAGAATAAACCGATCAGGTCAGAAAACCAAGCTTTGCTCATTTGCAACTGGATTTTGAATAGAATAACCAACCCTTAGAGCCTATC
Source organism: Tinamus guttatus (assembly GCF_000705375.1). The sequence goes on from NW_010589875.1 coordinate 39,158, forward strand.
GAGGAGGAGAGCTGCTCCTCCCTAACCTTTCCACGTGCCCTCTCTTTTGGGGCAAGTTTCCACGCAAATGGTCACAAATGTTTGATGGCCCCGGCTACCTGGGCAGGGGAGCGGGCGCGCGGCCCGGCCTGGCGGCTCGCGGCTCCTCCAGGAATCCCGGCCCGACCCTGAGAACCGCTGTCATCAAAACAAGCATGTTTCCATGAAACATATCTCCGCTGTGAAAACACTTAATAAAAACATTCCCATCCCCTTCTAATTTTAATTTGCACTAAGTTTTCATTCGGTCAACGCAAAGAAGCGCAAGACACAGCTGCCCGGCTTGGGCAGCCCGAGCCCACACGTTTCTGAGCTCCTGACCCAAATCTTGCAACAAAATCACTGGGAATTTAAGGTACACAAGGGCAAGGAAGCGTTCAGCAAAATTAAGCTGTATCTAAATAAATGCAATGCCACTTAAATACTATTTTACTTGGGTTGTATCTAATAGGAAGACTTTTAAATAAAGCCCTCACAAGAAAAAATGCACACTAAGGAAAAAAAAAAAGAGGACTGTTATTTTTAACACTGATAATTTTGTTTAAAAGAAGATTCTTTCCTGTGTTTCATCATTTTACATTATGTTCTATTATAGAAATGAATGTGGGAAAAAAAGTTCAGAGAAATCCAGACCCGGAATATTATGGAAAAAAGAACCACCAAATGTAAAGGTCCTGTAATATCTGGTATCTTTAGATTTTTCTGCACTGGTTCACATGACCCCCACTTTATTTTTAGAAAGGCAGCAATTCCCACTTGGAGACGGTGCAATACCTTGTACCCAAATGTTGCTTTGCACAAATAAACCACAGCAAGTGTTGACTTAAAAATAAAACATTGGAAAAGGAGAAAGTTTTTTTCTCTGTGAAAATTTCCGGAAAAGCTGTAAACAAAGGCAGGTTTGGCTCAGTGGCTGAGTGACTCTGTTGAGCTGTTGAGGATGGAGAACATATCAAACCTCACAGAGTGAGGAAATGTTTGTAAAACAGTTAGTAAATCATAGGCAGCAAGGTCAGCGTGTTTAACAGCAAGGAATGACACTTTGCCAAAACCCCAGCTGTGAAAGGGCGTCCACACACAGGGGCTTGTGTCTCATTTATTCTTCTTCATATCCTATTTTTAATATACGTTTTTTTTGTAATCTATTTTTCTAAAAGCAGTAAAAAGCTCCAGGGCTTCCAAACTGTGGTGGCCTGCCAGGCCTGAGACGCTCCCAACCAAATAATCCCCTCAACTGTTTTGTTTCACCAAACAGAGCAGAGGCTGTCGAGACATCAAGAAGTTACCTGGGGTCTGAGGGATGTCCCTGCGGCTGCCACCGACTGATCCTTTCATCGCAGTGACAAAATCAACAGCAGGAGCCAAGGATCCAAAAAATGATCCAGAGTCTAAAAACTGGCGCAGCCCACAGGCCGAAGTCCGTATTTTAAAGCAATCACACTACAAATGCACGTATGGATTTAGGGAAATTAATTCATCTTATGCCAAAAAAAAATCAGAAATTATTATTTCAAGTTAAGAGCTGCCATTAAATCACGGCTAGCAGAGGGGTTTATAAAGCAACTCACCTGTGGCCGCAGACAGCCCGTGCGTGGAAGCGCTTAAGCACGTGCTCAACTTGAGCTCCTCGTGCAGCCAAAGGGGAGCACGTGCCTAAGGGCTTTGCTGGACTGTGGCCTCTACGCTGGACCACGATAATATAAAGAAAAATGCTTGCGGCTGATTGTTTAATATATAGATCCTCCTTTCTTTAGAGCACATAAATGCTACATTTCAGTTTATCACAGGTGGTAAGTGAGGCTTTAAACACAAAAAAATTAGCAGTGCATACAAGGTGTTTGTAAGAACAACACCAAGACATCAAGCTATGGAAGTTCAACACCAAAGCTAAGAAAGTCCTTGCTTAATATTGGAGGAAACAGCAGGAACAAAAGAAGATTTGATACGAAGGGACATTTTTGTGTTTTAACATATTTTGTTTTGTAACATGAAATCTTCCATTTGTCAGCTGCTTGCTTTATATAGCAAATGTTTAAATTAAATGAGTTAAGCTAGTGTAAAGGATCTCAAAAATACAGGACAGTCAGGTTCATATTAGGTATACCTGAAAGTAGCTTAAAATTATTAAGTGCACAGTACTGCAATTTAAGCTACTTTTTAAAAATCTCTTTTTTATGTTTAGAGACTCTTTCTTAAGTACAAAATCCTACAATGAAATGATGGACCTGACTATTAATTAACCAGTTCAGTGTGTTGAAAATTTCCATTTGGTTAATCTTCTGGAAAGGAATTACTGCTTCATTGTAGGAATTCCTTGTTGCTCGTTACACAAAGCTCTCAATATAGTTTATTTTTCAGTCTTCCCTCTGCTTTGGTCTTTCCTGTTCAAGTTCCCGTATTGCTGGATCTATGTGGGCACTTCCATGAGATTAAATCAACAGCACGTCTTGAACCGCCAGCAGAAAAGTTAAAATTTACCTCTCCTAATGCACCTAACGTGCTGTAGAACTGCACTCCGAGAGGTAAAGATGTTAATTATCAGACACTGTGTTTACCTTAAATTACCAAAATAGGCCAGGAAGGCTCTTGCTGCTGAACGTCACTTTGCCACCTCTTGCTTAACGCACAATCTTCCTTCCGTGTCAACACCTCAACACCCTCCGGTCCTTACGGTCCTCAGGATGCCTGGGCTCTACTCCAAATTATCCCATCTTAGTCTGCAGGAATAGAAATGTCTTTTACTTCTACCAAGGAAGCTAGAACTGTACTGATGTCCTTAGGAATGTCCTGCTGGAACAGGCGGTGGCTCTTTTGCAGCCACCTAACACGTGAAGTCTACGTTCTTGAGCGCTCTCTTCGGACAGAAAACAGTAACATTTGGCTACTCATCCTTCTGAGCACCAGGTCTGTTACAATGAGCAACAACAACAAAAAATTCTTATGTTTTGTAAGGCAGAATTTGTGCCCTGAGACTTATTGGATTCAGATGCGGGATCTGAATTATTCAAGCACATCCCGTCGATGTTATTAATCTCAGGTGCTTCCTAGTGGTTATTTCATATAATATTCGAAATACTTTAAATTTTCTCTCACTTTGCTCTCTGCTTCTATCAGACTAAGTAAACAAATTTTCCCAACTTAGTTTTATCATATTTCTCCCAACTAGTTACTCGTGAGTGTTTCCAGAAGCAACAAAAGAGCATTATTCTTACAGACACTATGCTTTACAGACAATAAATAATGCAGGAGATAACTGAGCTGAATTATTATTTTGCAAATACAGATATGCTTTAAGGTCTGCTTTTGTGTCTCAAGGTATGCTTTTCATAAAAAAAAAAAAGTCAAATGACTTGCTGAGTAGAAAAAGCTGTCAAAGAAACTAGATTCATTTCTTCAGCACATGTACTTCCAGCAGGCCACTACAAAGCCCTTCAGCATTCTTAAATACCCTTCATGCATATTGCTATTTAAAATCCTCAGTCCTCCTTGGGCCAAAGCAGAGGACACGTCTTATCTCTGGAGGAGATTGCCAGCCCTCGACGGGCCGCTCCGTGTTTCCAATTTCCTTATATAACAAGGCTCTAATGTCGGGGAGGAAGTGGCTAGATACTGAGAAATCAGGGAGGATAAAAAGCACTAGACCCATAACCCCGGGGTCAGGAGGTTATGACTTCGGGGCCTACCAGTAAGGTGGAAGGATGTGTTCAGGTGGTTTTAAATTACCTTCTCTTAGTGGGTTTTTCCAAGAGGAAGAGAGATAAGATCACACACAAACGATGAATATTGCATCTGTGAGCACACTCGCATAGCTAACCTGATTCAAGCAAGCCCCTACTTCTTTTTTTCCAACTCCAAGCAGCCCTTCTGAACGTTCAAAGGTTGAAAAATATTCTGTCCCCAGCGGCGTGCGCGTGACTCAGTGTTCAGCCGCAGCGCTGACCTGCTAGCAGGGAATTCCTTCTGCTTCACCGTGAAAAATTATTTACCAAGACAAAAGATGAATCCCTATGACCATAATATGCTCTGGGTTTCCAAAGAAAAAAAAAGAAAAAAAGGAAAATCCAACCCAAGCCCCTGTATGCTTCTTGCTGCTGTTGTGAAGTTGCTGGCTCACAACTTACCGTTCACTTAGAGAAGGTAACGTGTACTGAATAGGGAAAATACTGCTTATATGAGCATTATTTTATGCACCGTTGCATGTGCAGCAGGAAGGAGAGGAGATCTCCCCCCATGCATGAAGAGCAGCGAGGTCCCAGCACAGCCCCCAGAGCCCGAGCGCTGCCTCCATCACCGCCACCGAACTGACACCGCCGGTCACGGTGGGATCAGACACACGAGCCAGAATGAGCGGTAACAAAACACTATGGGCAGCCGGGAAGGGACTTCCCTCCCGGAGCGTGCGGTGGCAGCAACGCCAAGGAAACGCCCTTTCCCGGCTCTCCTGGACTCTCCCTGCGTGCTCGCTCCACGCGCAGACTCCTCCGAAGCCCAAGGTCCTCCACATTGACTTCTCGCCATGTGCATGTCACGAGAGGGTTCTTTCTCCAGCCTGAGCACAGCTAAAAGTAAAGGAAATTGCAGAAATAACCTGGCTTTGCCAATTAGTGCTCGGAGACGAGGCCAACCCAACCCTGGCCTTCCCTGCCTTGGGAGCGGAACACGCGGGTATTCAGAAGACGTAAACGGAGCATAAATCTTCACCTGATTCCTCAATCTGTCTACAAATGACCATGACATTACACATAAACTATTCTATATAACATATACGCTTCCCTTTGAAACAGCTAAAGAGTGTATCAGACGCCGTGATAAACACAGAAAACCGAGCGTGAATACCAATAAATGCAAGCCTTCCGTCTCGGAAACTCTTCACTTATTTGATTAAGCTAGGTGAAAAACAGAGCAGTCATGCTTGTAGCTTTTCTTCCTCTCTGCTTTCCTCCACTCTTTTCATTCCTAATGCGAATCGGAAGTCTATGTGGAGCAGCCTGGCTAGCCCCGGCCTAACCTCCCCATCTGGAAGGGAACTAACCAGCCTTGGGGCTACTTCCAACCCTTCCCAGCTGTTGGGTTGGGGTTTTTTGTTTTTGCGGGCTTGAGAAAGCATATTTATATAAATGATTGCCATATCCTCTGCCAGCTGTTGACCCTGCTCTCGTCCCGGCTGGGGCATGTTTCTCATTTCCAGCGGCCGCAGACTGGAGCTGACCCCGGCGGGGCCCGCACGCTATGCAAACAGCGCACGCTCCCGCGGGGCTGCCGCGCCACCGCCGCTCCCCTCCGGGCCAGCGCCAAGCGAGCGTCACCGGGGGGGGCCGCGTGACAAAACAAACACCGAGATGGCAACGTCGTCGTCGTCCTGCTGCCCAGCGAGAAGGTTCATGTGGAAACGGGCGCCAACGGGGACTCGCGCCGGGCCCGTGGGCACGGGGAGGTCTCCTGAGCTGAACCGTGCCACGCGGCGGAGCGCCCTTGCTAGGATGGACTTTCCTCTGGTAGAGCCACAAGCTGATGGCTCTTCCCAACCACCCTTGGGAGAAAAATGGGGTAAATCATCAGCAGCTAAAAACGACACAGAGAAAGCAAATTTTAACCGACAACAACTTCAGACTTTCCAGCAAGCTGCTCTCTCTGCATTCCCTGCCCTAAAAACACATCCTGCATATGAAATGCATCCTTATTTCCTGGTCACCTGTAGCGAAGCTGAAGCAGGCATGTCCTCGACTGCTTAAAAAGCAACCGGCAAAAGGGGAACACTCTGAGCAAGGGTTTCTGCCGGAACACCAGTTATTCGCCTCGGATGTTACCTCATTAACTAATACTAGAGTTAAATGGGACACACAGTGAAGTATAGCCCTTACAACTTTCATAGGCATTATCAGATTTTTTGATAATAAGTGGAGGTGGCATATGTGTTCTGGTTAGTATGCAGAGGGCCTCATTTTATTCTCAATGCACAGATTTAATTAAAAATAAATTTACTGTTAACGCTTAAAGTGGTGCCAAGATTATCCAAACAGAAGGTTTATGATACTTAATAATTGATAAGAGGAGGGAAATTCACAGATTGCAACTGATTATTATTTAGTAGGTCTGTTTGCAAAGGTGAAAGTGGCATTGGAGCTAGCCAAAAAAAAGAAAAAATAAAATCTTTGTTTCTTTTATCACTTGCATACTTAGAAAAATTTGAGCTTGGCAAACACTTGGAAAAAGCATTTGGGACGAAGCTGATTACAGATCAAGGCAGATTCACTGATTAATTCAGATAATATTTAAGGCATTAAAAGGGTTTTCTAAAACATCAGCTTCCGTCTGATTCCTAACAAAGGGTATTTTAACAACTCATTCTCATTTCATAGTTTTATTTTTAATTTTTTAATAATATGGGCATGTACATATACCGGATTCTTTAAGGCAGTGATTTTCAGCCTGGATTTCAAACCAGCTTTAGCACAATGTGCCAGAAATTTCCACAAGTGCTGAGAGAATTAACTGATGGAATCTTTGAAGCCTCTCTATCCCAGATTAACTAATGAAAAATCTGTGAAATCACAGTTCAATCTTCTTTTTTTCTGGCTAGATGTGTTTGTAATGGTTGGGATGACAAGATGCTCCCAAGCCATCTGGCTCCTCACACAGGATTTGATTCAGAAAATTAATAGCAACACCATTGGTGTGCACATATTGCAGCAATCCAGAAATCCAGTCCGGTTACACAACCCAACGCAATGAGTTTGTAATTCCCTCAGTAGTTTCCGCAGCCTGAAAGCGGTGATGTTAGCCTTGGAAAACATTCCCATAAAAGAGCGGAGGCAATGAATGATTCCACGTGCGCGCTGCGACTCGGGCTGCCTGCACTCCTCACCCTGAGCTGAGCTCTGCCCTCCGCGTGAAAAGGGGCAAAATATTTTCCTGCTTTCATGTATTATGCAAATACAATATCTATAAATAATGCGGGGCGTGCATTCAATAAGCAGCATCTAGCACGTAGCAGCTGACGAATCCAAACTTTTCTTAGGGATCACGTACCACGCACCTTCCTTGGATGAGCGAAGGAGCGAGGGACAGGTCTCATCTCTGAAGGAGATGGCCAGATTGCAACTCTTATTTCTCAACCCAATCCTCACTGGTGAAACAACAGGACCCAGTGACCACCCCAAAAGCAGCTGCAGGCAACTTTGCTGAATCCAACTCTGTGAATCTATCCCTTATGAAAACAAAAAGCTTTTTGGTTGTTAATTAGCCGAGAAACCCTGCTTACCAGAACAGAATTAGCACTGAATGAACTCATATAAATTATCTACGTTAGATAAATCGTGTATTAAAATGTTACTTCAAAACATTATTTTAGTCTGGTTCGCGATGAACATCCTACTATATTTTACATAATTCAAAGCTTATTCCCATTAAAATTCATTAGATCTGTGCATTCGAATGCAGCAGGTCTCTCTGGAAACACGGAGCTGACGTGTTTGAACATTCCCGGCGTTCCCTAGCAGGGCTGCGGGCAGCGGCCGTGCCGGGACGCGGGGACGCTCCGCCGTGCCGGGCCCAGAGCCGGACGCGACCCAAAACACGGCGCGACTTGTAAATACAGGGCACATCAAGGGGAACAGTTTTGTCTCTCTTAACAGCACTGCTGGATTTCATTACTGCGGGATAACGAGTTGAAATGGATAGGTGAGGTCTGGGGCTCCTTCCTTCCTACGGAGTTTAAACCCTTAAAACATCCCAGAAAACATGTACGCAAGCCATGTAATAAAAAGAAAAAGCTTTATCCTTGGAGCATTAAAGTTTATCTTGAAGAAATATACTAAACATCAAGTAGGTGAGAGATCCCATAGGAATACTCTTCTCTTGAACCCTCCCAATCGCTCCATGTATGGCTTGGATAAATTCAGCGATGAGGAACTGCAATTACAGCCCTAACGGGGTCCTTAAACTTGGGTGCAAAGAGCAGGGACCCCGTAAGAACACACACCTAAACACGCAGGTCACAGGGACCAAAGCAAAGCAAAAAGCCCCAGGAAGATCTCGCAGCTTCCAGCTCCTGGAGGCCCCACGGGCCGGGCAGCCCGGGCTGTTTGCTGCTAAACGTGGGTTAATGGGCAGCGACCCCCTCCGCTCGTCACCCCGGCCGTGACCTCCTGCCACCGCGGCCCGGCGCGCGCCGCCCCCGCTGTAAATAAAAACGGCACCCAGTGTGCTGAAATTGTTACTGGCGATGACAACTGACACACATTTTACACTGCCAGTGGGCAAAAGCATCAATAAATAACTCCAAATCTGTTAGTCGGAGTGCTTGGAGCTTCTTGCAGCCATCATCTCCTCCTCGCTGCTTTTCTCTCTGCTTCCACATGCGTCTTTATGGGACACACGTTGAGCAAGGCAGACTGAAACAAAGCCACCAATCCACAGGATGCAACAGTTTGACACAAACCTGGAATTTCTACCTTCCTACGTACTCCATCAGCTCCAAAACCAGTGTGTTTTCTGAAACTAAGGAAAAAAAAAAGGCACGGGAAGCTCATGAGGAAAACGCACTTTTTGAAAGACCTTCCACAGCTACTGGGTCCTATGAAAATTGCTGTTCTCCCCGAAGAAGGAATCTAACAGAGGCCAATGTCTTAATAAATAATCTGTGGAAACGTTTGGTATAAATTATTGGACAAGAAAAAAAGGACAATTTATCATACTAGCAGAGGCTTCTATATCTGAAACTTTTGTCTTTTGGTAAAAATCTTGCATTATATGCATATGTATTATATAGATTTATATTAATTACTTCCAATAATAAAAAAAAGCACATGTAGAAGGGATTCCCGACAACCTGTATCAATTGTATTGATCAGGCAATGCACAAGAGCAGAACAGCAAGATGTAAGCACTTCTCAAAGTCGCATTTCATCAGCTGTCCTCAGGCCTGGTTTAGTTGTTCTCCCTGCTCCCACCCGGGATCCTTCATTTTAATGGTCAACAGCTTAAATCCTTTGGTTGCTGCTGCTACAATTCAATGAGACAAAAAGTACACAAGGATGTTCTAAAATAAATAAGTTATAAGAATTATTATAGTAGATAGTAACAGCCTATAAAATATGATCAAATAATACAGTCATCTTTCTCAAAAAGAAAAATTAGATTAGGTCTAATTGTAAAATCTAATTTACATTCTCCCATTTCCAATTTAAATTTCCACTTTTAAGAAATATTCTCTACTTCAAAGTCGTGCATGTGTAAAAGATACTTTCACATGCTTTTTAATTGATTCGTTTTACACTATCTAAAGGATAACAGTGATTTGCAAAAGAATTTTTTTTCTGTCTTGCACACATCTCTCATTTGCTCATCTTAATTCAATTAAAGGAAGTAAGGACGGTTTGACCGATGAATGAACCATATTTTAACTGAGGACATTTCTATGTAAACTGGAATACACCAACCACTAATTCTCAGCCAGTTACTTCCGATCTGCAAGTTTGATTTTGAAAGGTCATGGCATGGTCACCAAAAAGGACGAGGATATTAAACACTGGCAAGTGTTTCACAATAGTGCAAAACTACCATCTGGTATCAAAAGCAAAAGAATTTAACTCAAATATAGCTTATATGTGAAAATTTTGTATCTACTCCTACTATCAGTGTAGCCACATGCTAATGCTTTATAGCACCTCCTTCATCCTCAGCGTGGTGTATCTCTATCCTAGGGAAGGACAGGAAAGAAAATGACGTTTCTCTATTTCCCACAGGCCTTATGCTATACTGAGGATATCGGATACACAAAGAACGTGACAAATTTCAATCCTGTATGTCAGGTAATTAGGAAAGAGAAGCAAGCATAGATGGACCCTCACCTGCCAGGATTCCCTTTTCAAGGTGTGAAATAGAGAGGCCTCTACAACAGCTTAGCATGGAGCCCTCTGCATATATCCATATCCATGAGCAAGCCCAGTTTGCCCTGTTCCCAGGATAGACCCTTCACATTGAACTCGCAGCCTCCACGTTGGCAGGGGACACCCAGGAATATCGGGTTGTACATTTAAATCTAGCAAAGGGATGAAAAGGGGAACGGACGGCAAAGGCCTTCAGCTCCAACGCTTCCCCATCCGAACATGCGCTCCTGTTTTCCTGGTTTCCTAAGGAGGCAGTGCCTGGATTCCCGCTCGAGAATGAATCCTGCTCTGGAACATCAGTGCCAGTGAAAAACCATCAGCAGGGCCTTGTTTCATATGCGAGGAGAACTAAACACGCTTTTATGCTACCAGAAAGCCAGGAAACTGTGGCCTTTGCTGTCGCTAACCCTACAGGACTGAAGAGCTCCACAGGCCAAGAACCAAGGCCGCTCCTCTTCCGCACACGGTTGCAGGAGGCTGCTCCGGGCTGGACACCCCGCTCCTTCCCACGACAGGAGTTCAGTGACAGCTCCGAGCCGCGAGGGAATGCTGGATGCGCTAGGAAGGCCCGCACAGGAGCAGGCCGGTGCTCGGGGCAGGTACCGCCGCGGCCCTGCGCCCTCCCGGAGCATGAGCAAACGCCACCAAACCCCCGGTCCTGACGCGCACGGAAGGCGCCCGTAAATCTGCGGGAATACGACCTCGCAGCGGCAGACAGATCCAGTCCTTCTGCTTTTCTTTCTCACTGAATGATTTCCCTAAAGCCAAAGCCGGGCAAAATGCCACTAATGCTGCCGTAAAACTCCCGCTGCGCGAGGAGGGAGGCAGGCGACTGCGGGTTAGGAGGTAATCAAGCTTACAGATTAAGGCTCGCTAAAGCTACAAGATCAGCACAGCTCGGGGTGTTTATTAACCCTTTGGAAACCAGGACACGTCGGTTCTGCAGCACGGGAATATACAAAACGTCTTCTAAGGGAGCCTGGCAGCCCGGCTATTTTGCAAGATTAATTCCAGGTTGGACAACGCCAGGTATACGGCCAAAACGCTCTTCAAATCAATGTCATCCACTTCTTTAGAAATCATACTCCAAAATATGACACCGAACAAGCAAGAAAACCTCCTAGGGATAACGGAGAAGTAAAATTTGCTAACTACTCCTCCATTCAAAAACACTGTTTTTGAAATGGAGCAAGGTAACCTGACAGCCCATGAGTTAAAATCCCTCCCATGCCGTTGGCAAACGGAGGCCCCGAGCTGGGAAATGCTGCTTTTTAGCAGTTCCGAATGGGTTAATTTCTGAATATAAAATGAGGTTGCCACAATCTGGGTGTTTTTTTTGTTTTGTTTTGTTTTGTTTGTAACACAAAGCAAAATATACTCTACAGATGCTTGATTAAAATGCAACAGCTGTTTATGGCGGAGCATTTTCCGCTAATTTGCTAGGGCAGATTTTCCAAGGAGCCTCCTTTGAGCTGCATCTTCATTTGCATGAAGCTCTCACACGGCGGCTCCGCACTCCCGTCCTTCCTGCGCGTATTTAACACTTGGATTTCATTTCAGTCTACACTAAGCAGCCCACTCCCAGAAAGGAAAATCAGTTTTGACCGCACGGTGCTCCACGATCAAACCTGTACTCTGGGTATATTTACTTCCTGGTCCAAAACATTCCAGTTCTTTGGCACTGTATGCAACTCCTCTTTAATCTGCTCTTCACATCTGTCCGGCCAGGCCCAGCCTCTCGTGTTGTCTTCGTTTCCCTTTTGTTTATTTGATCTATTACATTCCTTAAGCTTGATGACTAATCCAAATTATTAACAAATACAAAAGGGTTTATGTAAATTATTACGAGAACAAAAACAAATGGCAATTCTAGGATTGTTAAGCGAATTAGACAACACTGACTACAGCTTCCTACCATAGATTGAGGCAGTTCCATTATTGACAGTAGCAGCAGAAAACCTTAATCACTAAGCACCAGTACAGTCTGGTTTTCATAGGGTAATGACCCATCTATATATTCATAACAAGGGTCTCATTCATCATAATTCATAGAAAAATACTCTAGCAAAGCTAATGGAGGGAATGTGTGAAAAGTGATTGGATGGGTAAAACTGTATGGGGCTGGAAAGGCCTTAATAGATTTTATTGTGCTGTGTCTAAGCCTCCTTGCCCAGTACATCAGATCTGTATCTAACTGCATTTCAATTGATTTTCACTGATAGGCTTCTTTCTTATGTCTAGGGCTTAAGTACTAAACTAATAAAAGGATGAAAGACTTTGTAATACAGATTTTGAAAATAACGTGCACACATGATTTCTGGGGAAAAAAAACGCATGATATGTGTTTGTCCCACCAAAATGACTACAAACAACTGTAATACCAAAAAAAAAATGCAACTAATATGAAAAACATTACTTGGGGTAAAAATAAAAAAAGAAGATAAGTAAAAAAAAATGTCCCTTGGCTGAAATCAGCTGGATCGTAAGCAGATTTGACTTCAATGGGGCTGTACCTGCTGCTCTCATTAGCAATAATTTTCACTGATATCTCAAACTTTACTGAAAAAGATGATAATTGTACAATTGCAGTCTTGAACCTTTAGAATACAGCAATTTTTCGACCATCTAACCTGTGGCAGTAATGACACGGGAGATACAGGGCAACCCTCAATGCAACATGATCAAGTGTTCGTTTACACTTTAGACAACAGCTTGCTCCAGTTCTAGACATTGCTGAATCACATTTCATATGTAAAAAGGGGAAAAATGAGTTTTTTACAGATAAAAGCTGATAGAGTTTGAAATGTTGATCAGATAAGCAACAGACTTTCCTAAAGAGAAGAAATGCAAAAATCTGAACACAGGGGAAAACCCTAAAATTGGAGACATGAAAACTTTAAAAAGACAGATCTGATGTTTTTATTCTACATATCCTACCATCATTGACTAATACCAGCGCAAACTGCAGTATCTGCTAGTCAGATGGGTTGTAACATCTGTATAACAAATGATAATGTATAATAGTTGTTCTGGTTTTGTGTTCCTTTACGAGGCTTGGTGTTGATAATCTCCAAAGCACACCCATGATTCTTTAAATTAAACATAAGAATCTTGTCTCACAGTACAGCTAGGTTATCCATGTGTAAGAGCCCAAGCCAAGTAATTACACATCCGCTCAAAGGATTAGACACATAAGATTTCTTTAAATTTTTAATAAAACTGAAGAGCTGTTGTAGGGAAAAAAAAAAACTCTTTTGTTCTAGATTTTTTAAAACCATTAAGCTCAAAGTGATTCACAGTTATGCTTCAAGAAAAGTACTTTAAAGTATTTCTGTTAGGCACTTTTTTTAGTAGATTTAACATCAATTTAACCACATGGCAACACAACTGAATCAGGAAAAACCCAAAAGGGAAGGTGTTTGGTCAGGTTTTAAAGAGCATTTCTGCGCTCTTACCAGGACACCTGCAAACGTGGATTATTTAATATAACCACTTAAAGCGCACATCAACGGGTACACATTAAACTGCAACGCTTGGGCTCACGAGGGGAATGGTGTGGGGCAGGAAAGCTGCTGTTGGAGCCGCATTGCGCAGAGCGGCAGCGGCTGCAGCCCGAGGACGGGCTCCGAGGGCCTTGCCCTGGGCTCGCAGCTCCGGAGCGCGCGGACGGGCCCGAACGCGTGCGGGAAGCTCCGCGGCGCTTTTCCTGCCGGGAAGCGCGTCCGAGCGCTCTGCGCACATGCCAGGGAAGGAACGCTACCTCAGCGAGGGGCAGCCAGCAGCACGGGACGAGGTTTATGGCACAAACGCCTCTAAGCACCAGGGAAACGAGGGCAGAAGATGGGTCTGAGAGAAAAGGACAAGCCAGAGGCTTGGGGACATGTTCTGCAGGGCTACGAGGGAGAGTTCGGTCAACCACAACCTTCCTTCCAGCCCCTGTTGCTCTAGTTCACACACTTCCAGGGGCTTTAGCTCTGCACATCGATGCAAATTTACCGCCATAAAGCTGCTGCAGTAACACACAGCACTGCTAAACCACCAATGCAAAAGGTTTACCAGATAAACTATGGAATGCAGCTAGATTTGCAATGAATCTAAATCTCTAAAGATTTTAATGAACTGCAGCTGACCTTGATCAGTGATTCAAAGCCCAGAGCAGCTTCTGCTCTCTCACACATTACTAACCTTTGCTACAACATTTATCAATTTACCTTCTTGATCTCTCAAGCAGGTCATGTTTTCTAATCAGCCACTAGCTCAAAGACCTACATCCCAATTAAATTACTGGAGGAAGACATGCTGGAATGCAGGCGTCTCTTAAAACAGCCAGCTCAAAATACACTTAAATACTGGATCAACCCTATCGGAATTGATTTAAAAAAAAAAAAAAAAGAACATTTCTATGGAACCAGAAAGCTGCAGACGCATATCCTGCTCCAAACCCATCCTCAAAACACCCCATTTCCTCGGGTACTTTCTGGTTTTGCTTTCCAAGTGTTCTGTACGTTGCTCTGCCTAAATACTGACCTGAGCAGTAAATCATCTCTGCTGAGCTGCGAGCTCTTCAAGCTTCGGCCTGCCTGAAATCTTACAGCACAAGAAAAAAACGACACACGTGTTTATTATTAAGCACAAGGGTACCTTCACAGACTTAAAACTGCTCATGCTTAAAGTCAGACGTTTATTAAAATGTCCACAAGATCTGGGCCTAATTTTTCTCCTCTGTGTTTTGCTACAAGTCTCTCTGTGGCTCCGGGGCTCTGCAGGCTCCGGGTAGCCCCTCGGTCGGGCGTCCTGGGGCAAGCAGCACTCAGCTCCACAGCTTAGCCTGATTCCTAAGCAAATAACATACACGTTGCTATTATTTTTAATGAAACATTGCTGCAAACACAGTTACGTGGATGCTTTACACATGATTACTGTCTTTGTTCTTATCCCTTTTAGAAACGCACCAGTAAGGAAGCACCCTGACAAACCCAAACACATAACACCTCCCAAACAAGCACAACCCTGTCACATTTGCAGACATTAAGACAGAGGTAAGGGACGCTCAGAGCATCAGATTTGAGTGAGAAACTGTAAGGTTGCAAAGGGGTTTCCTCTGCTTTGGGAAGTGGAGGCTCCCGGAATCCAACATTTCACAGCAAATTCTCACTCCCTCACAGGTCCCACACCAGCAGAGAGCTGCACTTGCACGTCACACTGACTGCAAGTTTCCTTTGCTGTGCAGGAGGAGATTCCAGTTCTGCAGGAGAAGTCTAGCAAGGACAGCCCTCCTACTGCTTGATCCAAAAGGTATCCCTAGTGTAAATGTGTTACAGAAGCACTGTTGCCAATACAAAACACACAAATATAACACACTGAATTCTGGCACCAAGAGACCCTGTGTCCACTGCACAGCCAGCCTAGGTGACGGATTCCTCTATTTAAATGCCAGGTTACCTTAACCGTGGAGGAGCATCCTGATGACCACGCACCACGTACACCAAACGCGTCACCCAGCCTGTCCGCCTGTGCGTCCGTCCTGCAGCCTGGCTAGGACAACTCCAACGGTCCCGGACAGCGCCGGGATCTCGGCCCAGGGTTCCGAGTCCCAACGGAGGCAGGAAGAGGTGCCATGGTATCCATGTGGTTAAAAGTATAAGAGGTGTCAATAACGGCTGGGAAATCCTCAATTAAGGAAATGCAGGCAGCATTTCACACTGTCAGCTACTGCAGGCGGACACAAAGCCTTCTGAGCACAAATAATAAACAGGGAACCACTGCTTTAATTTTGTATTTCCGTCCTCTTTCGACCC
>NW_010589875.1:65910-83211 GCF_000705375.1 Tinamus guttatus
TAAAAGGATAGCTCCAAAATCGGGCAGAGGGCAACCAGACACTCGAGGTAAATGGACAAACCCTGTTTACTGCAGTGTCCCCCGGGCAGGATCCTCTTCGGGCGCTGACGCCAGAACAACGAGCTTGGATTAACACAAGCAGCAGCAGCAATGATTTGCATTCAGCCTGCTGCCGCGTTGAAAGGAACCGCCCCAGCACCGTTATTCTGAAAAAAGGAACCAGCAGCGACAGTTGCTGAAAAGTTGGCTCTTGCCTTTCTAACCAGCTCACCAGGGCGCACAACTTGAGCCCAACACAAGTGTCCTGTGGCCCCCTTTCAGGCTGTCAAGACGGTTAACGAGGATTTAAGAGCCAAGGGTGTAAGCAAAACCCTGAGCTCCATGCAGCAGGACACGGGTCTGACAGGGCGCCGTGAGCCGCAGGACAGAGCGTGATGGGCAGAGCAGGGCACGTGGCCCGTGCCAACTGGGCAAGAATGAAGCTCAAGACATATTGCAGCACGAACCCTCCCCACATGGCACCTGCCACGTCCTCGCACTGCCACCTCCGCCCGGTAAAGGGGTCCAAAATTGTGAGCTTGTACTTACAGTATGAACCAAACCACAGCAGCAGCTCTGTCCGCAAACAAAGAACGTCTCAAACGCGAAAATTGTCATTCACTTCCATCAAGGCCCATAAAAAAACAAGTGTCAGCAAAGATGCTCAAAATCATGTATATTTGGGAAATTTCAATAAAGTATTTTTGAAGCATTATCCTTAATACTAAGCAACTCTATACCAAACACAGTAAAAGCTAGCAATAAATTGGTATGATCAAAAACACAGTTATTTTGTACTAAGAGTTACTTTACCCATTTTGTATTCTGCTTACATCAAATGGACAATACATTTTCAAAATGACCGGCCAGATGAAATTTAGAGGAAAAAGCGTCTTTTGCTCCCTGAGCATTTGTCAGAACACTTCCAATTAGAATGCAACTATATTTTAAATCATGCAATATCCAAATGGCACATTATATTTCTATTTATTATAAATTCATACTACTGTAATATACCTAATTATATAAGGTCATTTCTTATAGAAAAGCACTAGCATAAAAGTTTTATGCAAGAAAGTCTGTCTCTTTATTAATTTACTATCGCAGATGAGGAGCTCTCCACTGGCTCTTACATGGACTTAGGCAATGCAGTTTTGCATGTCAAAAAAGCCACTTATCCCAATTCCAAAATATTCACCAGTGATCAGAATCACAAACTGAACGGACCTCAATGAAGTCTCTTTCCAAATCTCAATCCAAGCCACCGTCTCCCTCCCGCGGCACCTGCCTTGCGCTTACCTGTTTCCTAGGAGACTTGTGTGTACAAGGAATGCCATAAACACACGGGCTAAATGGGAATCCTTTGAAGCAAACCTGATCTCGGCTATCTTCCATCTCAGGAATGCTTTGACTTTTGGAACAGAGAATGATCTGGTTCACAAGGAACAAGAACACGTATCGCAAGGGGACTGCACTCAACAGAACGATAGCAGGGGGAAAGCAAGCCTGGAGACGGCGAGCACGGGAGCCAGGAAACAGAACTCTGCAGCTCTTGCTTTGCTTTGACTTATGTCCATTTTCCCACTGAGAAGGCAGCGTTTCTGGGTATCCTTACTCTGCAGGAGAGTTTCCAGACAAGCAGGAAAACAGCTACTTTTTAAAAGCAAACACATGCTGGAGCAAGTGAAGGCATCACCTTGAGGTGATGTCTACGTGGACAAGGAGAAACACTAACTCACTGCCACATGAGTTAAATCCTATTAATTTAGGCTTCAATTTGATTTATTAGTCCTTGAAAATAATCAACGACCATGAATGGAAGGGAAAGGCCTGGAAAGCTATGCCTACCTAAATCCCAGGGTCTTGGAACATAAAAACTGGAGTAACCTGATTCTGAAGTAGATCTAACTATGGAATTTCTTGCATCTTACCACGAAGCCTCTGATTAAACAACAAGCCCACTGTTTTGCTCTATCCTAGTAAGTCATATGAGAATGAATTTGGGTAATTATCATGAGTAACTCTCATGAGAAATGAAAAGTGCTAAAGTAAAACAAGAGAGAAAGGTATAACCCGTATAGAACACCTGGGAAATGCCCTGCAGGGAAGGTGCTTCTAAGATGGACGTTCTTGGGCAATGTAACAAGATAGGAAGCAAAACCAGAGACCTGCAAACGGTCCGTGAGCTAGACAGACCTTCCAGTAAGTAACGTGGATCATAAGATCTGCGTTCAGTACAGAGCAAGCTGCTTGATGATGCCCGCTTCAAGTACGACTGATTGATGGCTGCTTTTACGGTTTATCTTGCTCCACCAGAGTTCAAAAATCCCCAGTAAAATTATATCTCAACATGGAAATACACTCTACACAAAAAACTAAAATGATCGGTTTTTCTACTGAACATACAGGGAAGAATTATATACCATCGGTTATGCAGAGGAGATGAACCCTTCCCTCACAAGACAGTTTTAATGCTTACAGGAAACCTGTTTAAGACTGAATTTACCTCCGGAACTTTGGTTCTTCACTTGAATACTGGAATTGGGATTTATGGGGTTTTGCATCTTCCAAAGAACAAAGAGAATCAACTTCAACACAACCTTGAAATAAACCTGCCGGCAGAAACTGTCTTTTGTAAAAATTATATTCCTCTGTCTACAATGTGAAAGTATCTGCTCTTATCTAATAAAAAGATCCTTTTGAAGTAAGTGGTTCAGTTGGTCCGTGCCAATGCTTGTGTTACTAACCTGGAAGAAAGACCCACTGAATACAGCACGCACACTTTGTCTCATCTGAATCACTTCGAACCGTAAAAGCAGCAAGAACAGAATGGAAGCCAAGTGCTTAATACTGGACAGCGACTCTCCTTAAATCTCTACGACATCCTAATTAATTGCAGCAAGTCTGCTATGCACTGCCAGCATGTGGTAGGCACCTTTCCTGCACAGAGAAGCCTCCAAGAACTGAGCAAATGCATTTTGGCTCAGCCACTAAAAGGAATGCTATGACTGCAATCTTGATTTCTTCCCTTGCAGGATTAGTTGTGAAAACAGACATAATTAAGGACATGTTTTGGGAGTGTAACTAAGATGAATAGGAAAAAATGCATAATCCAGCAAATGCAGCAGAAGTGGCAAAAAATTAGTAAAATCCAAGTTCCGTTCATTTGTGTGTTATTTATTACAGACATGTAAGTAAGAAACATCATAAATAAAAGTTCAAAGATTCTCCTTCGAGTTTCCTAAAAATTGAAGATTTTTAGAATTTACCTGCAAAACATATTCCAGACATAGCTTAAGCACACAGGATTTTTAAAAGTCAATTTTCAAAAGTTTATGCTCAATATTAAGGTAGCGAAATGCAGAAGGAGCCTTAAAGCCACTTATTTAAGATACGTAAAAGGTGAGTTTGTCTAAAATTTGGGAATAGAATGATTTTTTGAGTGGCTTTCTATTTTTTTTGCATGCAATTGTTAAGATGCTGTCATTCACAGAACAGCAGCCACATTCCATTGCAGTATTTAACAATATTCCCTCATATTCGCAAAAACACTAACATGGAATTTTGCTAAGTTGAATATAAACCAAATAATCATTATTCAGAGTATCTTTCTGAAGAGTTCCTGGAGATTATGTACAACATTAGATTGCTAAATCTAATCATTGTAGATCTAGTCACTCTGGAATTAGCAAATTATTTTTAAACACTTCACATGTGATTACGCATAATGAGTAAATAAATACACAGTTTTGATGGAGAGATGTTACGGTTCCAAGGAGGAATACAACATCTTTCAGCTACCCTTTCTTCAAACCCTAATATGCTTGTGCATAAATCAAGCCCTTAGCTTGCTTGGATAGACTCTCACGGAGACGTGCCGATGGTGCTAATTCAGAGCAGAAAACACTCTTATTCCAGGCCACTGCAGTGAAGTGACATTTACCTAATGCAGCTATAAATTTCCTGATAATTAGTGGGCAGCTGATGGTGATGCAATTTGACTAGTGCAGCAATGCCAGCCTCAAACTAGCTCTCCAACACCCACAAGTTAATCAGATTTAAAAACAAAAATTTCCAAAATTCTGAGTAGTGCAATGGCTCAGAGACACAGGCTGGTGCCATTACACTCACACCAGTTGCTGTGAATTTTTAATGATCCAGACACCGTTACTAACTAGATACATCTCCTTTCCATCTAACATTTTTTTAATGTCATAAAAATTCATGTGACTGTTCATTTCAAAATGTGCAACCCAAATTTTTTTAGTTCCACATAGTTATGAAATAAATTAAATTAAGCACACACTGTTAAAATGATGAACTTTACAAGGTACACAAAACAGTGTCTTCACGGGCTGGCAGAGACACCTTTCAGAGGTGACTTAAAAACCTGTAAGCCTTTCAGATTCCTTACTACTAACAACTGCTTGAGAAGGTTTCTGTGTCATTTGGATGCTTCAGAACTATGTGCATTAACACTTACTTTATCAATACGGCATTAAATCACAAATTCATCTCTTAGGAGAGGCATAGTCACTAATGTTGTTCCATTCTACGTCGTTATGATACGAGATAACCAGTCAGGACAGCAGAGTCCTGCGAGGAGGCGCTGGGAGAAGAGGCTGGTGGGCCCGGAGGAGCGAAGGCTCCGGGGGGACATGGAAACAGGCGCCCAAAGCCCTGGGGAGACGCGGGACGCGCAGGGCCGGGAGAGGCCTGGGCGTGAGGTGAACCACGAGCAGCTCCCTCTAACCCAGGGAAAACCGCTGGAGCGGAGAGCGGCCCAGCTCCGGGACGGGCTGCCCACGGGGAACCTTGTGAGACCTACCCTGGATCAACCCGTCCCTCTGCAACCGCGTCTGACCTCCGAGCTGGGACAGGGCCTTGGACAAGAGACGCCCGAGGGCCCTTCCAACCCCAATGTTCTGTCGAGCCTCTTCAGAAACTGCCCCCTGCTCTAGGGCGGTCAAAAAGCAGAGCGCCCAGGCCCGCAGGACATACCCCCCTTATGAACGTTCCTACAAGGGATATATATCCTCTGGGGATCAACAGCATCCTCATATGAACAAAAATCTGAGAAGAAAATAATTGCAGAGATTAGGACAGATTTTAATAGGCTCCCTAATCTCTACAGACATAATGCAAAAACCAATAAAATCAGGGAATGTTTTTCCATGTACTTAGCTTTTTAGTTCATATATTTGATCTTTAAAAATGGAAAAACCTATAGAATTTAAACAGCTACAACAGCGTGAAATCACTACGTTTATTTTTGTTTTGGATTCCCATTTAATAGAAGTGTTGGACCATCCAGATCCTAACAATACACTTTTGAAATCTGCCTTTGGTTACACGGCTAACGTTAGATAGGAACTTCCTGACCTCTCTCTGATTTAGAACTAGGTTGTAAGCATTACTTTTTGTCATTCTTTTCCTTATTAAAAAAGGCAGGGGAGAAAAAAAGATGATTAAAGATATCAAACAAACACCAAACCTCATGCGAATGGACTGTTGGAAAATAAAGTACAATTTAATGACGTGAGAAATTAGATGAAACTGTCAAGTTTAAAGAATCTTAAAATGGTTAACAGGTCAAAACATAAAAACTTCTTTATGCATAGAGTGAATATAAAGGGAACATGGTAAGTATCTGCCAAGGGTTAATTGCAACCCTGCATGAAAAGCAGTTAACAAGTGAGAGTTAGAACACCCAGGAGGAAAAGAAAAATTTTTCCAGTGCCATGAGAAATAAACAACAAGGGGGAAATATTTCCTTTGGCCACTGTTACCTCCTCTCCAAAAGCTCAGAGGAGCAGTGGGAATGCCAAGGCCTGGTTTGCTCTTGACTCCCTCTGAAACATTTGTCTTCATTACCACTCTTTTTAATCAGGGCTCCTTCATGAGTGTTTCTGCTCAGCCCCCAAGGGGCAACTCTGGGCTGCGATAAATCAGCATCCATACCGCAAGTCACTAATCAGCACTCTCAGGGAAAGAATAACAGCAAAGTGCCGACCACTAAAGGCTCGGAGAAACCTGAAGGCTCCGTGGCCTCAAGGAAGAATGGCCTACATAAAAATAATAAGTCAGTGAACCATCACTCCCTCCTAGGCTTAGCAGGACTCGCAGTCTGAGAAATTATTTAAAAGCCTCTTGCACACAAATTGTTCTCACTGTGTTAAGGGACTTTATTGATAAACAGGAAACGTGCTGTCACCCTTGAGCTCGCCTCGGCTAATTCAGTTCCCTTCACTTCTGCTTCCTGCGAGGAAGCATTCAAGGAAACCAAGTTGGTAACAGACACCCAGCGCTGCAGTCCTACAATGTGTGGAGAAGAAGTTTAGTGTGAGATGAAACTGAGAGAGAAGAAAAGAGAAACTGATAGAGGATAACGTGTTCCCAAAGCAGCTTCTTTCTCAGTTAATGCAATGGAAGAAGAAGGTATTTTTGTCGTTTTCTTTTTTTAAAAAGATCATTTATGAGCACATCTCCCAAACAACTATCAGCTTAAACGGAAAAATAGCTGAATAGAGTATCTGTACTCACGATGCTCCTGCATCTGATCTCTTTAAAAACACTGATTCATGTTCCAACTGCAGAAACAATTAATACTGCAATAATCATAATTATTCCTTAAAAATGTCCAAACTCCCAAGTCTGCTTCAATGCTTGCCAAACACATCATAGAAAAAAAAACAACAAAAAAACCCTCAAATGCACACCCAAAATCTTTCCGTTTCTTCCCAAAAGCATCTTGGATGCCAGCACCACTATGAAATGACTGTGAGCCATAAAACCGTACTAAGTATTGGCATCCAAATTAGCAAACTAAGCATCCCTGTATCCAATAGCTGTTAAACAAAAATCCCAGAGCAAGCGTTTCCAAAACCACAATTGCAGCCATCCACAATTTTTCCCCTCTTAAGACTCATCTCTATGGTACCTGGAAACCTGGCCCACGTAGATAAAGCAATTATGGCCATACATGGAAAGATCACAGGGAGAGGAATCTTCCACCGGGCTGCATCCAAAGCTCAGGAATGTTCAAAATCACCTCCGTGCACAACAAGCAGGCTCTGCTACCTAAATTAAACACTACCAGAGAAGAGCCTCTGCAGCAGTAAACCAGCAGAACAAAAACAACAGTCTGCCTTGGTCTTTTCCTCTAGAAATTTTGGACTATGTGAGCAATCACACAGAAGGCTATAACTAAAGAAGGGCACCTGCAGATGTTTCTACATGGCCCAAATTCTGAGGTGTCCTGAGGCCTCACTGTTGGCTATCGTTATGGTAGGTGCACGGTACTGCGCATATCCCAACTTTCCTCTCTCGGAGGCTGAGTTTTAACACAGCTTTTAGGTTCTGAGGTTTAGGTTTAACTTTAACGGAGAGAATCTATCATGTTATTAGAGTGTTTCGCCAGGATTCAGGAGCGGCAGCATCCGCATTGCTTCATCACTGCCTCTTGCCAAACTCTTTGTAAGCAACGGAGAGCCCCTCTGGGATGCAGCAGCTTCCAACAGAAGGTTTAAACCTGGAAGTCAAATGGAGGGGAAATAAAGAGATATAACCTCTGCTATTATCTAATCAGGCACTTTTTAAAGGGCTCTAGGCTCACACCCAAGTTTACTGCATTTAAAGAGGTTACAGTGAGCAGCACAAAAACATCTACTACTTTCTGTTAATCAAAGTAAATAATCTGGTAACTGCTCATTAATTAATATGTATTTGTATTCAGAAGTCATTGATTGAGGTACAGTATATTTTCAGATGGTGAAAAGGAAGATACAGCAAACAATGTGGGGAGACTAACCTTGGGAGCGCTGCAAGCGGGAGAGAGGCGCAGTAAAGTTAGCAGCCGGAGAAAAGTTATGTTAGAAAAGCTGTTAAATCGGAGCGTGGAATGTAACAAAAATATTCCCTACGTCTATTGTGCTTCTGTACTTCAAAGAATTCAATATAACCCCAGCGTTCCCTTTTGAAACATGAAAATTGTCATTTAAGTTGTCTGGTCCCACTCCGCTTAAATGATCCTTTAATTTCCTCTCTTATTCCCAGGCCCTCAGGTGGCCAGCCCGCCGCTCGCTGCCCTGGGCTGCATGTAAAGTTCACAGCTCCGAGCCTGAGCTCCTGATCCTCTCTCCAAACAGCCGCTCGGAAGCGTTTCCTGTCTAGCTGGGCCTTGCGTGCTGCGCTCCCGGCTGCCGCCGCTGCCAGACCCCATCCCGCTCGCGGAACGCTGCCCAAAACTCGCCCTGGCCCCAGCCCCCTCCGCTCGGCCTCGCATCCGGAACTCGCTTCGGAAGTACTATAATGGTTACCAAATTTTTGGGAACTGCCTTAGCTTTTCTGAGCTAAACATGTGTTTAGTGCAGGCAGCATCCACCAGCACCACTTGACCTTATGGCAGCCTTAGAGTTGCTGATTTTTCTTCTTCCCCCCCTTTTTTTTTCTCTCCTTGAAAAAACAAGAAAACTTTTACCAGATAACACATGATGTAAATGCAAAATTATGTTGTGAAATGACTGCAAACATGCTGTTTTCCAGATGTTTGACGAGACAGTAAAGAAACAGCACAAAGAAGGGTCAACCGTTTCCATCAGAAACTCTGCTGGGTTCCACGTGAAGGAAAAAAACAAACCCCAACATTCAGATCTCATAAATTCTAGGACTTCTACACAGCTGACAGGCGATTCCGAATTCAGAAATAAAACTAAAGGTTCCTCTGTCATCTGCCAAACTTCACTCCATCGAGAGGTGCCTGAAAGACATTTGACTGTTTAACATCCTAAGAATTTCCTAAAACCATTACAACCTTGAACGGCAGAGACTGCCTGGGAATTGCTGGTACGAGCTACCCGAAGCAAGCCGGGCTGCAGCCTCTGCGTGCAGATAAATACAAATCTTCCCCGACACCTAAGAAAACAAAGTTGTGCAGGAGAAGTGATCAGAAAGAACTGGAAGGAGAAACAGGAGAAAGCAGGAGCTCCCGGGTGGCGTTTTCCCTTTTCCCACCACGGCGAGAAGGCCCAACAGCACCGCTACGAGGAACAGCAGCCCTTCTTTTTCCCAGCCTAAGCCTCAAGGTAACATCAGCAGGACGATGGATCATCCCCTGATCCACCCAGCACCAGCGCAGGCCCCGGGCAGTCAGAGCAGCAGACAACTTTGCCTGAATTCATCAAGATTTGTGGGTCTGGAATTTCATTTCTTTCCAACTCTACTTCCTCTCTCAGGATACAAACCTGTCCTTTTGGACAAGACCATCAGGAACAGCTATTATAAGACTATCTTTATGGTGTTTTCTAAGGTTCCCTTTTCCACTCGAGCAGTTTTTACCAGGCACATCATTTGTGATGAACTGGATGATACTTTTTACAGAACCTGGTTCAACTAATCTTGCGTTTCTCTGTGTGTTTCTATAGAAAGACACCAAGCATAATTTGCAGGCAGTCTGCCAAAATGAAAAACAAGGTCTCAGACACCTCAAGTGCCTTCACTTCAGCGCTTTTTAAAGACACACAGCTCACCCCCATCCCTGGTGAGGCTTCAATGTCATCTGCAGCTTCCTCCCTGGGCTAAGGGGGATAGAGCCAGTGTCCTGCACTAAACACAGCACAGGGAGGGACTGCAATAGCCTGTACACAAGTGGGCATCCCACACTCCTGAGATCTGAGATACAAGAAAAAAAACACCTCCTAAACAAGTTGTATGTAAGGATATTGCCTGGTGTTGTTGGAGTGAAACATGTCATGGCTTTACGCTGAAGTGACACCCCGAAATCCCTGTAGCTCCACACAGAGCGTTCACCTGGGGGGCTCCTCGGGAATTGTCGGGCTGGAGCCGCGCCGGCCCGTTCCCCGCGCACGGCGCCGAGCCCAGAGCAGCTCGTTGGGCGGCAGCAGAGCCCTCCGCTCAGCCCCTGCGCGGGAAACTCCGGCCAACGCCGACCCAGGGCGTTCCTGCTCCCCATGGAAGCGGGGATATCCCAGGGCACCAACCTGCCAGAGAGCCCAGCCCAGAGCGGGAGGTTTCCCTGTGCTACCGATGCAATACAATTCCCACTTGTCTCTGCTTTCCTCTTTTTTATGGAATTACAAGGTTAAAATATTCCACAAAGTGAAATACTTTATTTACAGTGAAGGGAATCATTCACTCGGTTGTGAAAGAGTTAATAAGGAACAAAATCACACACAGTGCGTGTTAAAGGTTAGAGGAATAATCAGTCATTTGAAAAACACTACATAAACATTTTTCCGGATGCAATTTTCAGTCCAAGGATACATTTCCCAGTAGAAATCAGCAGCTAAAAAGGAAATCATTTAGTCTCCATAAGTGCCAAATTGTATCCTGATTTTTCCTGGTCTGGCTCGACTTTCAAAACTAGTGGTTCAACTTCTGCAATCTTTCACCCAATGACTATATAAACACATCCTTATAAGACAGACATAATCCTTGGGTGGGCCAATTTATGTTGGATTATGAAAATACTTAAAGTACAGAATCGTATAATGACTGTTGTCCTTTGGTTTGCGCTGGCCGGGGCGGCGGGGGGGAACACGAGCTCGCCCAGGCCGTCCGCGCAGCTTTAAAAGGCAATCGGCTTGGAAATTCCTCTGCTGCAACTGTGTCAACATCTCCGAAAGGAATTAGCTACCACCAGATTTATTATTCAGTTATCGCCAGCCCGGTTTTAATGACACCTCCGGTGACACGTATCTATTTTGAGGACGAGCGCCGCGCGACGGCAGCCGCGCCGGCTCCGCACGCAGCAGCCACGGAGCGATCCGCACTCCTCAAAATACTTTGGCTCCTCTCTGTCGGTTAAAGGTTATATAAATAGTAGTCTTAAGGATAAAACAATCTACGTAGAAAGCAAACAAAATCATTTGTAATTTATTGCTATTCAATACACAGACACATTTAAATGTGTACGCTTTCAAAAAATTATCTGTGCCGGCACATTTGTACTTCCAGCGGGTAACCAAGAAACAATGGAAACTTTTATTCTTCATGGAAAGGTAAATGCTGTTTTTTCACTTCCCTTCTGAAACTTCAGAGCTTTTACAGGCAACTACAGGATAGTGCTGGCTTGAGCATGCTATCTTCAACACTTAGCATGTGGTAGAGGAGAACTTTCCTTTTCCTCCAATGTATAAAGTTATGTGAAAGATGACTTTTTTTTCTAGTCTACAGAGAGTAAAAAATAAATTATAGCGATAAGATCTGGAAAAGTTTGGTTGGAAGTTAAGAGATTTTCACATCTGTGTCTACACATCCATGTCTTGGGAATAATGTGTCTTGAGTACCAGTCACGTAAAAATGCAAGAAATTGCTCTTCTCTCAAACGCAGCAAAGCTATTCATTGTACTCCTGTCTACACTTTGACTAGTAGCTCAAACAGTAATCTCAATCAAGCACAACATTCTCCTCTACTTTATAATGTTGACTATTCGCTGTGTATCTGCATAAAAACATGCACAGATACATAACAGTTCACTATTACATTATTCTGTCTTTAATCTTAAATAGTATATTCATGCCATCCTAACATAAACTAAGTGATGCTGTAATGAATCCTCACAAAATACCACGCCGCTGCCTCCGGAGCCTGATTTATGGCCCAGCGTTTCCTCGGGGTGTGGGGGCTCCATGTTCACCTCACACCACCCTTCCAGGCAGGTTCTTATACCAGCTTATGCACAATAGCCCAATGTCACATCAACAACATCTGAAAAATCACTCCTCCTTTATTAAAATAAAGCTGACACTCGCATGGCTGTTTACAAGCCCCCAAGTCTCCTACATATCGCATCCGTACGGCACACAACTAAAATACGAGAAATTGTGGTTCATTCTAGAAGTTTTCTGGGCCAAACATATATTAGAATAAGTGAGAAAAGATGATCTACAGCATCCCCCTTCTTTGAACACTGTTCTCTTTTATAATAAAACTACTCAGGTAATAAACATACGTATGATAACATACCCTTCCAATTCTCTACTCATATGAAACAAGAGGAATAAAATAAACCTTCTAAGGCTTAAGATACACTTTTCTCTTGCTGGCTAATGCAGTTTATGACCCATTTCTAAGGAAGTTTATATTATTAAACCATAATTCACAAAAATAGAAAACATGTATTCCACAAAATAGTAAATAACCACCACATTAGACATGCACACAAGTCCTCCAGCTGCGAGGATTGAAGTTCCATTTTATGCAAATACCCCTCTTGCCACTCCGGGCCACTTTCCAAGAGCACAAAACACCCGAGCAGACCCAGCGCGGCAGCACCGCGCGGGCCCTGCTCCTCCCTCCGACAGCCCCAGCACCTCTTTGAACCATGGAAGAAAGGATATTGTTTAAAAAACAAGAATTTCTGGTTGACATATTTTGCGTTCCTTTCTGATTTAAAACACTCTGCTATGAAAGCTACCATTATTTAAAAGTGAAGAAAGAGAAGGGAATTCGCCCCGTTTCTCCCCTCTCCTCACTTCCCTATTGTCCCCTGTATCTATTTCCAGGAAGCAGCATTCATTAGGGTTAATCTGCCTGCTAAATGAATAAACAAAGGATTTCTCTGTCACGGAGAGGCCAGGTGAGCCGATATCATCTTCTAACACAGAAAATCATCCGCACAAATACAGCGCAGGAAATTACCTGCTGCAATCCCACACCTGGGATCATTTGGCAAGTAGCTTAGAAATGTTGAGTAGATGACTGAAATCAAACTAATTATATATTTTTAATGCAATCTTCTTTCAGCAAAAAAATAGTCTTTCTAACAATGTGATGCAAAAAGATCTCAAATGTCAGGGTTGTTATGCATGCTAACATTTCCAAAATTCACTTGCAGGAAAACGTTACAAGGATTTTTACGATTTAAGCACACTGCTTGCGTAGTAGCAATTACCCTGGGCTGTTGCCAGTAGTGCCCACTTTGCATGCTCTGAAACAATAAAAGTTTGCAAAAACATCACCCTAAGAGCCTAATTAAAGAAACAAATTATCCAAGGTGCAGGAAAAATAAACGCAGCCCCTGGTGTGGTGGTAGGAAGGCACACGTGTAGCTCGTTCACGGGCCCTGGCTCCAGGTGCTCTCAGGTACTGCCCTGCTGTCCCCACGAGCAGGTTCGGAACCGTCCCGCGTGTCTTGGGAGCAAACGGACGAGGAGCTGGTGTAGAACAGAGGCTGGGGGAATCACGGGGAAAAACAAGACGGGAATACGCATTCCAAGACCTAGATGCAAGGGTGGGCAAGACTCCTGCACACGGGATGGCACAGGAGGAACCGACACAGGGAGCCACACGGTGGGAAATGCTGCAACCATCAAAAGGAAGGAGGCAGAAGATGAGTTTAGCAGCTGGGAGCTGGGCCATAGAAGTGAGGGGGAGCTCCGAGCATTAAGGAGAGGCTCCGGGATTCGGGAAACGAGAGGGGTCACGCCTGGATAGGAACATGTAGGCCCGAAAGCAAAAGTTCAGATTGTAGGAATGTTAGAGAGGAAGAGAGGGCAGGGCATGGAGCCGGCCTGGATGAGCGGCGTTCCCAACGCGGCCCAGCGAACAGCTCCCTTCCCGCTGCGAACGGGGATTCCTTTTGATGTTCCTTCCACAGTGAGCATGAAAAGATAAATTAAAATTGAGAACCTAGAGAGCTCTTTGATCCTATTGCCTGGAAATATGTAGAAGAATATTTTCTCCAGACGTATTTTTGCTATATATGGAAACCAAATGCTGACTAATCATACAAACCTTATGGTGCCCAAGCACAGCTGTAATCTGCAGCAGAACACTGTCACACTGGCAAAGAAAACATGGAAAACTAAGAAGTTAGCTGTGGTCCTGAAAGAGAGGAGAGAATTGCAATCAACAGCACTGGAGGCCGGTTTAGACAAGAGGCAGTTTCTAGCTGGATAGGTTTTAAGATACAAACGCTGTATTTACGACTTATTCTCACATTACCAAACTTTAACAGTCCAAGTAATGATTATCCATTTCCCAAGTTTATAGAAAAATGATTCAGTAGGAGGCCTGCTGACTCACCACAACAGTGATCTGAGGCAAGGGCATGGGTCTGGGCTTTCTGCTTCATAGATAGAGCAAAAGCCACGCAAAGCTCCTAACGGGAAGGGCCCCGTTGTCCCGGAGCGGGAGCGCCAGCACAGGAGGGTCTCCCGGCTCCCTCGGGGCATCGGACGGCGTCGCTGCCGCGGCCTGAGGAAGACCGGGCCTCTGCAGAACAAGGACTTCTGTTTCTACAGATAGCCCCATGCCTTTGAAATCTCACCATGATAATCTGAAAAAATGGAACTAATTCCCCTTTAAAAGGGCAAAGCATATGGAATTTGTATATTCTTAAAGGAATTTAAGTTTACGGGAATGGGATTGTATCAACTCATGAACATCAAAATGTAACCTTTTTTTTTAAACTCTCATTCTTGACTGCTAAGATTTTGCGATGATGCTTTCACATTAACAGAAATTGCTGAGAACACAAAAATGCCTTCACTAATGACCAAACATCAGCAGAGGATCTGTTAGATCAATCAACCCCCTTAAAAAGGGGAAGTAATTTTTCCGATTGGCCCTCTCCCCTTTTTATAATCAAGTCATATTTCTTTGATAGGAATTAGTCTTAACGTGAGCGGCACACTGGATTTAGAGCAACCGCCCTACAACGTGTGTGCAAGCGCAGGGGTCTTCCCACGGGATATTTGGAAATCCACCTCCCTGAGTCGCCCTCGTCAGCTGAGAACGTCCACCAAGCTCATGCTGGCTATGGCCAACACTGTCCAAAGACGTCTTAGAAGATATCACTTAAGTGCAAGTTACCTAACAGACAAATTATGTTTATTACGTAATTCAAGAACACTCTAATACGTTATATTGACTATCCTAGTGGGGATTTATATCCAGAGTTCATTGGCATCAGCAATGGGAAAAACGCAGCCTTGAAGAGCAGCATCAGTTCTTGCTTTTCCCTTATCTGAAGGGTGCTCATCAGCACGGCATGTTTAATGCTCTCAATAGGTGTTAAAAATTCCTCTGCCGTGCCGCAGTAAATGCATTATGAACAGGAAGAGGCAAGTGGCAAGTTTGGAAGCACAAAGGTGAGATAATGGCCTTCCACACCACTGAACTGCCAACAGCACTTAACATAAAGCGCTGCATCTGGAGACTTCAAATCATACAGGCGTTTAAAAATATATAGAATGTTAAATTAAATGACAAACACAGGACATGTCGCCTTTTAGAGGCAGAAATGTAAAACCAAAGCATATGTTTGCCAACTATATTGGCTTCAGTATCAGCATCAGCAATATTTTTGTAACCTCATTAGTTTCTTGCCTCAGTATGGATATACAAACAAGTGACAGGTTCTTCACATGATGCCCTCAGTTACATACCAATCTTTTACTTGTAAAAAAGTCCTGAAGGGGAAGATAAAGAGGAAGAATTTCTACGTGTGGTTAGAGGTGAACGTTGTTGTGCATTTTCAGCTCTGAAGCTGAGAGGCAGAGTAAATATCTGCCTTTCAGATCTACATTTACAAACAAATCCTGCAAATCCTTCCTGTGCCAAGCTCTCGCTGGAAGCCCTCAAAGTTCCACATGGTTAGCATGCAGAAACGGGCCCGAGCTCAGCTACCCTGACGCAGGGCCAGCCGATGTCTGGAAGCAGTTTATCTGTCTCCGCGTGGCACAGAGCCCAAGCTAATAAACCGGAGCTGGCTCCGCGCTGCGCTAACCCAGGTCTCGCCGCGCCGCGTCCGCGTTACGGCCGGCGCTGGAGAGCTCCGCGCCGGCATGGCCAAGGGGCTCCGCAGGGAGCTCGGCTGCGGGTGGCACGGCGGAGATGACGGATGCGACGCCGGGAAGGGCCTGGGGACGCCCGGGAAGCGCTCGGGGACGCCTTTGCTGCACGGCTTACCTAGGTTGGGAGCTGCTGCGTGAGACGCATCGTTGCGCTGCGCTCGCCTCGCGCCACTTTGGAGACGCGTTCAGCACGTCGTGGCGTGCACGAGCTGCCACTGAAGTGCTGTTAAGAGGCTATAACTAGACCATAAAGCTGAATTTTATTTGCTCGCTCATAGCAATGGGGAAGCGATGCCTGTGGATGACATTAAGCAAAACATCATGCCCATAATTGGAATTCTTTTTCAACTACAAGCTGTGTAATGTGATCAATTAAAAGATGCTGCTTTAGCACACAGGTAGGTTAGTGCTGCAAACCAGTCAAGACAGAGCATTTTATCAAGGAGAAGCAGCACCCCTCTCCATCCCCTCTGCAAACGCATTTTATAGCATGGGAATATTTGATACTGCCTAACACTCAAACTGTTAATAGTCTTAAGTCACAATTTAGACTGTTTTTACGCACACAAGACATTTTCCTGGGGATCTGCTTCTGAACGCACAGGTTCTCTCCTCATCAGCACTCTGAGTTGCACCAGATCCACAGCAAAATCTCTTTTTGCAAGCCACAGATTCCCAAAGTTTCAGTCACATGTTTCAATAGAGAATAAGGAAAAGGCATCAGCAAAAGTTTGAAATAAAATCATAAAATAGTGAAACACTTCTTGCAGTTTAGCTTATTGCGCATAAAAGTTTAAACTTTGCTTTCAGTCTCAGTTTTCCAAACATGCTGTCATTCACTATAATACGGGTTAAAAATAAGAAAGCAAAGATGAAATGTAAATGATTTAAATGCATGCATATGTTCTTTTGTAAAATGTATAATGCATCTGCAATGTTTTTCCTCATACTTTGGACACAAATCAAGGGGGAAATGGTTCACTTATGATATAGTGAATTTTTTATCTCACTTCAGTGGTAAAAAAAAGTACTCCCATGTAAGTGTTTTACTATAGGCTACTTGTTGCTGTTGTTTTGAGAACATTTTTTTAAGGTTTAAAAATGAGCATCAAAAGATGAACATAACTGCATTAGGTTTCTGCCTGGGCAGGGCAGCACGCGGAGGTGCCGTCCTTGGCGCGTGGATCAAGGACTTGGCACAGGGGGAACCGCAGCAGAGCCTGCGCCCTGCTTGACCCGGGCACGAGGGATTCCTTCTGATAGGACTATTACAATCGCAAAGCTTATAAAATATATGTGGAGAGGCTCTCGTGTTGGTTTTGGGATAGCAGACGGAGACCCCAGGAATCCACTTTAAGGCCTTCAATCTGCGGCCAAGCTCCAGCAAGAACCATATGTTAGTGGCACTCCCACGTGGGTCTCCTGCGTGGTGTGTCGGGGTGC